>VXBX01009031.1:0-190566 GCA_013400415.1 Scytalopus superciliaris
GCCATGATGATGATGATGATGGAATGTTTGTAAAGATTTCTTAAAAAAAATTTGCCTGTGGCTGAGAAGGTTGTCTCTGCTACAAAATGCCTCTCTCTGTAGTAAGGGGTTTTGTTTTGTTCTGTTGTGTTCAGCATCAGTGAGCTGGTGCTGTTTCTCACTACTTACCCACCTGTGTCTATTTTAAACATGGTACCAATAAAGCTATCTTATTTCAGGAGAGCTATAGAAGCCCCCCAGTGAGATACCTCTAATACCACCAACAGAGAGGGAAGGTTTTGTTTAAACCACTCCACAGGAAAAGAGACAAATGCTAGTAACAATGATAACACGAGGAGGGCACACCTACTCTCAGAATTGCAAATACTGTGATAAGGCTATGATCATAGTATTTTTGCAGTAGAGACTTGTGCCTGTTCTCAGCTGTCCCTGGCAGGGAGCAGCACTCAGCAGTGTTACCTCCCTAGAAGCACACTGTCCTGTTCAAAATCAAATTTGGGGAAATAAATGATGTGATGTTTTCATGCTTGATCCTAGGCTGGACTCTGTGACCCTGGATACTGCAAGTGCAAATGTTATAGATCTTTCTTCAGCACCAGATGTGGAATTCTGTGAATGTCCTCAAGGTTACACAGGAGTATCCTGTGAGGTAACCTCCTACAGTGTTTTCTGTATAGAAAATTATCTCCTATTAAAAAGGATCAAAGCTTTAAAAGAAGGTTGCCTGTAATTATACTGCCATAAAAGTATACGTTCTGTGGTGAATTGCTGCATACTATACTTTAATCCTGTAGGTATTTTCTGTCAAATACACTAAATGGGATTTTCAACTTATTTGTTGAATTCTTTTTGGTGACACTAAAAGATGATGCACTTCAGAACATCAGTGTTGCAGTGGGATCAGCTGTGAAGCTTTTGTTAAGCTGTGTTGAGCTTACCTTACTCATTAATAGCACTTTCTTTGGATGTGAGTCATGTACAGTTTATTTCTGTTATGTGTCATTAAGTTTATGGAGGCAATAAGGAACCTTAGCAGGGAGGAATGCTGACTTTTGAAAGAACCCACAAGGGTCAAATGCATTGTGCAAGGTGGGGTTTTGTATATCAGTGAATAGAAGATAAGAGAGGCACAGCTCCATCTACAGAATACCAGGTATTATTTTGACAAATATTTTTAGCATGGAGCCTTGTGCCACACATTGCTAATGATTCTGCAGAGAAGGTAGAACATCTGGTTTTTACTGTACCATAATAAAGAACTTCACATATTAAACTGCACCAAACTTCACTTTTGTGCCTCCAGGGGACAAAGAGCCAAATCAAGGTTTTATTAAGTTAATTCTCATCCCCTTCATCCAGTGCAAGTAAAAAACAACCACCAGAAAAGAACTACAGTGTCATCAATAGAGTTGAAAGAGCGTTTAGTTATGACAATGTGAATGAGTTAGATGTTGGGTGGTCAGAACTGCACTCTTCAAAAATGTTTTGATGTGTACTTTCAACACAGATGCTTTTTTCCCCTAATTTCTTTTCAGTCTTGTCTCCCTGGGTTCTACCGTGTGGATGGAATACTCTTTGGAGGTATTTGTCAACCCTGCAAATGTAATGGGCATGCAACTGAGTGTGATATTCATGGTGCTTGCTTTGTAAGTCATCCCTCAAAGTGTTTTGTGTTTTAACCATCTGTTTAGTAATTAGGAGAGCATTTTGACTGTGGGAGACAAGTTTACAGTGTGCATGAATTTCAGGTTGTGTGTATCAAGTGTTTGTTTTTCTTGCTTTTCATTGTTTAGTTCAGAATACGTTTGGGGGTTCCATTAGCATGTTCTTCAAATAAGAGCTTGTTTCAGTTTATCATTTCAAGTGAGGAATAATCAGAACTAATACAAAGATGTCACCATATACTTGCTGATTAAAATCTTGATTGCAGGTGACAATAAAACTTCTCCTGAAATGAACAAATTTAAGCAGTGAATATCTGTTTTCGGATATATTTTTATCTTCCATGATTAACATCAGTGGAAATTACACATCGCCTTCTGAAGAGAAAATTTAGCTCTCAGATCTCATCTGAAATTTAGAGGTCACAGGAATAAAATGGCTAAACACCAGTGAAAACTATATACGAAGTTTGTTACTGCAAATGTGTTTAATATGCCAAATATATTAAACTGTGTATATAAGTAATGTGGCTGGTTTCATAATGTGAAGTATATTCTAACATTTAGGAAAAAACCAATTAGGATTTGCTGTTATAGCTCAGAAAAAATTCGAACACTTATTTTCAAAGTTCAGTGCTGTTCTTCATGGCTTGAAGAATGGCTTCCTTGAATGTTATACTGCATGTAGACTGCTGTAGGAATCCCTTGGGGGCTGAAAAACCATCAAGAGAAAATAAAAGATTTTTTTTCCATGTCTCACAGGCTTGTCAGCACAACACGACGGGACCTTTCTGTGATCAGTGCTTGCCTGGCTTCTATGGAAATCCATCCCAAGGAACATCTGAGGACTGCCAGCCTTGCGCATGTCCTCTGAGTTCAGCTGCAAATAAGTAAGCTGCTTATGTGTGCTCTGCATGTTCAGCAAAATCAGAAAATGAGATAAAGAAAAATGTCATGAAATCTGAAGGAGAGAGAAAAGGGCTATTTTTTCCACCCTAATTTGACTGTATCTCATTAGAAACATTGTTCTTCTGGCTAGACCAATGTATAGACTAAGCTAGGACGTGCTGAGTAAACTGGTGCAATTTGTGCATGGGAGTTGAAAGTAATAATTCAACCTGTCCTTGAACTTGGCAGCAAAATCACAGTTATCTTTCATGTTGTTTCAGAAAATAACAGAAGGACAGAAGTGTAGCATGTGAAAAAGAGGAACTCAGTACAGAAATCGTAATGATTTGCTACAGCAAGAGCCAGGTTTTTAGGAAGTTTTAAAATCTTCTGTTAGAAGAAAAAAAAAGAAACACAACAAGAGTTTTTGAAAGTTGTACCTTTCTTCTGACATATTGTAATGTTTAAAGCATTGATGTTAAATAGAAAAAAATTGCAATTATGTTATTATGTAGATAGATGCATGTCCTTGAAGGGTGGACATTGAATGTTTGTAGAAATCTTGTGATTCTCTATATTGATACTGACTGCCATAAATATTGTTGATAGTTTCAGTCCTACTTGCCAGCTGAGTGAAGAGGGTGGAATTGTCTGTGACAAATGTCTTCCAGGCTATTCTGGCTCTCAGTGTGAAAGGTATGTTCACTAGCTTTGGGCAAAATATCTGTATCATTGCCATCACTAACTGTTCATCATCCTAACTGCCTTGAATTGTTCATACCACATGTACAGAACATTTCTAATAAAATTTCCCTTTCCATTTTGTCTTTCCTTGTAATACAAAGACACTATAGGTTAAAATTTAATAGGAAATACTCCCTTTAGTGGGAGAGTGTATGACATGACCACATTCCAGCTGATAAAATTTTTAAACTCTGATGCAGGTGTGCTAATGGTTACTATGGAAATCCACTCATGCCTGGACAATCTTGCGCTCCTTGTGAATGCAATGGGAATGTAAACCCTCAAGAAGACGGCCACTGTGATACCTTCACAGGACAGTGCCTGAAATGTCTGGGGAACACAGCAGGTCACCACTGTGAAAAGTGTGCTGATGGGTATTATGGGGATGCAGTGATTGACAAAAACTGTCATGGTAAGTTATTGTTATTACTCTCAAAATTTAAAGAACACAAAAAAATGTGGTGTACATGTAACAAAATGGATGGGCAGATACACAACTTTACCGAAAAAATTAATCTTCAAGTTGGGAGTTGCCAAGTGTGGGCTGAAAACTATGGTGTGTTAGGCTGAGGAAGGGGAATATATCCTGCTAGGGTCTGGCACTCGATATCCCTGGAACTTAAAGGCTTGCTTAACACTGTCCCTCTAGTCATGTGCTATACACATTTCCTACTTGTGAATGTCACATTAGGCTGGAGGAAACAAACTTCTCAAATGTAGCCTTTCAAAGGTGTTTTTTGTTTTTTCTTTCAGCTTAAAAGCACAGGCATGACTGTAGTATATTAGCATCTGTGGGATATAAACAGGTGAAACACTGTATACAAAATTTAGAATTCTGTGTAATAATGAATGCATATAGATACACATGAATAATTTTTTCATTTGGTTTCTTTTTGTCTGAACACAAGCCTGTGAATGCCATGTGAATGGTTCCCTTTCAAGTACCTGTCAACATGAGACAGGTGTCTGTTCCTGCAGACCAAATGTGATTGGAGAAAGATGTGATAAATGCTTGGTGAGCAAATATTTACTTGTTGCTAATATATACATGATATTTTCTTCCTCTTTATCTGTAGATGTTGATCCAAGCAGAGACAGAGATATAGTAGCAAACATATTCAGGGAAGAGGGGACCTGTTGCTGGAGTGGAGACCAGAGTTTGTCTGGAAAGGCTTTTACAGTTTCTCTGCATGTGCTCTTTGCAGATGTGAAGCTATGGAGTTGGCTTGGCACCTTTCTGCGTAGGGCTGTTCAGGGTAGTGCTGACAGTGTGTAGTCACACTGGCTTACAAAAAAAGCAAACCAAAAAATGCTAACAAACCTGAAGGGATCTTAGAGCTGTGCTTCTGTAAAATGAAATCTGAGTGGGAATATCTGAAGAAATGTGGTTGGCAATAATAAATACATCATGACTTAATGCCAAAAAGGGATTCAGCTAAAAGGCAGGACTGTTATGAGAACAAGTAGATATTCACTGGTGATAAAAACCAGCAGTTTCCTGGCTATGCTAAGAGTAAAACTGCATCAGAAACCAGAGCAGGAAATCTGTGCCCAGTTACTGTTCTTGTGCCAGCCTAGCTGAATCACTTTCAATCCACATGTATCATAGGTCACTGACCAGCTCTATTCTAGGCTTTCATTCATAGTCACTGGTAGCTGTGCATGATCAGCACAGCCCACCCTCACTCATGCAAGTCTTTAAATTAAAGTAACATCAGATTTCAAAACGTAGTGTCTTACTCATGAGAGTAGAGGACCATGCGAGCATTTCAGTGTTCAGCTTTTTCACCTGAGTGCATACTTACATGTAGCTGGGAACAGTGAAGAGATACGGCCAGGGAGTGTTCCCACAGTAGTTTCACAGTGCTGACCAATATTCATGCAGTTCAGACATCATGAAAAATAAAAATAAAAAAAAAAAAAACCAGGAATGTGTATTGTATTGTTTTTAAAAATTTTTGAATCATAGCTCAAATCCATTTATTTCTTGTCCAACAGAATGGTTATTATGGCCTGCTTACTGGGCTTGGCTGCATTCCCTGCAACTGCAGTCAATTTGGCTCAGTCTCCGAGGGCTGCAATCATCAGGGGCAGTGTCACTGTGTACCAGGAGTGGCTGGAGAAAAGTGTGATCGTTGTGCTCATGGTTTTTATGCATTCCAGGATGGTGGCTGCACACGTAAGCTCTAATCCATGATCCTTTCAGAGTTTGTCTGTAATTTCTTTCAGCAATGTATTGTATGTTGAACTCTTGAAAAGGTCAGTTGTTTTGATGACTATATGGAAGAATCTGTAGAAAGTTCTGCTAATACTTTGATTACGCTAGGAGAACAAAACATTTCTTTGCTTATTGTGTGATTCTGTGTAAAAGGTGGTGACTATGAAATAACTCATAAAAGGTGCATGAGAGAAATATTACATCCTCAATAGCTCCTTTGTCTCTTTGGTACAGTCCTACAGAGGCAATAAAAACTTTTTTTTTTTCTCTGCAACTGGAAGAGTGAAGAGTTACTACTCTTAAAGGTTTTTAGGTTATTTTTTGATTCAATTCTTGAATATAAATTTCATACTTTGATGTCATTCATTCTATTTTCCCATCATTGCCTGGGTGTGTACGATTTTTAGTCATGATAGGGAAGAAAATGTTCATCCGAATGGAGAACATGCCATCAAAAATTAATTTATCACGTTAATAAGATGCCCTTTTCAACACAGTATAGCTAAAGGAGTGCCTACCTTTTCACCAACCAGATAGTAACGCTTTTTTCATGTCTCAAATAGTACAGTAGAATGAAATATGCAGTGAGATTATGTGATAAGATTATAGTTTGAAACACATATACTAAGATCTGCTAATATGCTAAGTGTCTTTACTAAGAATCAAAGATCCCTTAGGTACCTTTAACCATTTCAGTACTGGAGATTTTGTAAATGTTATTAAGACAATTAATAAAACCACTTTTCTGAACTTCTGCTTTTTAGCTGGAATAGTATTGCATTTCTTAAATAAACAAGTACTTCCCACAGTAGTTAGTTATAATTAAAATAGTTACTCATCCCTGTTATTCAATAAGTAATTCCCGAGATTACTCCTTTCACCTGCTTGAGGACATTAGCCTATTTCCTGATGAGTTTTGTATCTTCTATAATAGAATTGTTTTCCTGCAGATTTATTCTTTGCCACAGTAATTTTGTTTGACTTTGTTGATTCCCCTGTGAAAATGCAGCACTGCTTTTAAAAATACCAAATAGGCTAAGTCAAAAAGCAATAATGGGCTTCCAATAAGAAGATGGAATGTCACTGTGGTCATAACTTATTTTTCAGTGATTAGGGATGGCAAGGAATTCCTAGTGGAATGGACAAACCATACTGCATAATTAAGAAAAATAAGACTGTCAGTGGTCTTGGAGTTGCTTCTCTGTAGCTAAAATAAGGATAAAGTTATTAATTTTGTCCTGTTTTTCTTGCAGCCTGTGACTGTGCCCATACTCAGAACAACTGTAATGCTGAGTCTGGCCAATGCATTTGCCCCCCTCACACTCAGGGACAAAAATGTGAACTCTGTGAAGAAAATCACTGGGGACTCTCTCCCAAACTTGGCTGCAAGGTATGGTAGGCTGGATGATAAGCCATGGCTGTTAAAAGCAATTCACCCTATACAGAAGTGGACTCTTGTTTTGAGAACTATAATCTCTAGTCTGTCTCAAAGCATTAGTGCACCATGCTCACATTAGAAAAAAACCCAAAAACTAGCAAAACAACAGGCTGCACAGTGTTTATTGAGGAACCTTCTAAGAAAGCTGTCTTTGAAAATATTGATCAGAGTGTTTATTCTGTATAGGTGCATAGTTCATATGAAAATTGTGAAGTGTGTGTTCTAACTTTTAATTGTTTGAATAGTTGTACTAAACCACACGAATATCAACATTGGCAACTGTGTACATAGTTTCTGTGCAAATGATGATATTGTGTATTTAAGAACACTGAAATCTAGCTTATTTTGAAAGGTACTGCAGGGATTGTTTTCTGAATATTTGTAATTAAAATAGTATAATGCAGTTAATGTTTCGTGAATGGAACAATGGTAGCTCCCATTATCTCAGCTTAATACTTACAATTAAGCAGTAAAATGCCAAGTCAGTGCAGATCGGAGGAATAGCAGCCATTTATGCAATTAAGTTCATGCAGTAAATTCCTGACAGATATGGCATTGGGCCAGTCTTTGTTTTATAAATGTAGAGATTTTTAAAAGCCTCGGAATACCATGAATGTAATGGGTAATTTCAATGGAAAAACCAGAAATACAATCAACTAGACCACGTCTGTCATTATATGCAGTAAGCATTTAAGTGTCAGCCAAATTGTTGTATTTTTTTCTCTCTTTAAGTTTTTAGGGTAAGGATGATAAAGTAGTTAGTCTTCAGAGTTAATCATCTTAGTGATTTATAACAACTTACTTGGCAACTGGTCTTTAAACCACTACTTTGTTAGCTACCAGCTACTGTCATTCTTACTCAGTGTACTACAAATGCAATGTGCTGGCCCTTGTGCATTTCCCTTGAGGTGTTCCTTTCATAGGGTGATTCTGCAGCACTTGCCAATGATCAAGTGTAATTAAATATGTAAATGATCACTTTTGCTATGTTGCATATCATTCCTTTTGGTTCTGCCACCACAAGAATTAGTCTAAGGTATTTTAGTTACTTACTTGATGGAACGAGCTATACTGTGATCTTCACATAACAGGCCCAGCAGAAGCTCCCCTGTGCTGCATAGTCAGCTGTGGTAGGCTAAGATCTGGAGCAATGTCTTCTGGCAAACCCTGGAGAGACTCTTTGCATGCTCTCTACATGGATGAAATGGGGGAGATACTATCAAAACCCCTGACAGGCTGTTTTTGCAAAAGAGACTGCATAAGTGGGTACTTAGGTTGAGTCTGTTTCTTGTGGTTTTCTTGATATTCAGCATCCATTTCTGCATGCAGTGATGGAGCAGAGCTGAAGTCATGTTTTGCTTACAATCATTTTCAAATGTGCTGCCGCACAGTGCATTGTACCTTAGAGGCCTTTTTTGTTTTCATCACATATAGATAGAGATTGAAGTATTTGTAAATTATTACTAGTATCATGATTCTTAAAATAAGGTTTGATATTCACAGCTGTAGAGCTTTACTGGCATCTGGGAGCAAAAGCTGTCAACTTGTTTGGTTGTAAAGTGTATCACACTGGGTGCTGTAGTACTTAGTGTTTGCTGCTAGAGCAAATGCTGCTTAATACAGAGTGCTAATGGTGAGCAGCAAAGTTTTGAAGAATGCTAAAGGATCGTTAGTAATGCTAATAAATTTTTTGAGTCATGGGATAGAGGGCTTTACAAGATAAAGGCTTTTCTACTCAAAGAGAGATGATGAGGAAAAAGATGTAGGGGAAAATGCTCACAGTCAGGTGACGTTTTGCCTGCACTGTTAGAAAGAACCACAAAGCAAAATTGTATTTGTTAAGTAACCACAGATATGAATTAAAGACTGAAGATTGATCTAGTCTGCTTCCAAAAAGAAGCATTATTTTAATTTACATGCTGTAGTCAAGACATCTTACTGTAAATAAAGTATTTTGGAATTTCTGTTTGTTTGTTTTCTGAAACAGATTCCTCCAACTCCTTTGATTCCCAACCCATATTTGGGAGTCAACAAAGCTTCTAGCTTCTTGCCATCCACTGTTTACTGGAAATGCAGTTCTTTGTTAAAATACAAACCAAACAACCTGACTTCTGTGTGGAAGTTCTTCCCTTTTATTATTATTATATAGTTTGTGTTGATAAACATTGAGTTTTAAGGGGCATTCTAAATTTACTGCGCTGTTTCTGGTGTAAAAAAAATATTTTTGAAGCTCTGCTATTTATGAATATTTCTTCTTTTCATCTAAGGCCTGCAACTGTAGCAACACTGGTTCAACCAATCCTCAGTGTGACGTATTGACAGGTCAATGCCAGTGCAAAATTGAATTTGGAGGACACGACTGTTCCAGGTGTGCATTAGGCTACAGGGACTATCCAGACTGTGTTGCCTGTGACTGTGATTTGAGTGGAACCAAAATGGAGATGTGTGATGACACTGAAGGACTTTGTGGTTGTGAAGAAGAAACTGGCATCTGTACCTGCAAGGTACTAAACTATTCAGACTCTTCCAAGACAGCATTGGGATTTTCTGAACATTTATTGCATTAAAGTCATAGAAGATGTAGGGTTGAAAGAACTTCAAAAGGCAATCTGCATCCCTTCTTTGATACATTTATGAGTACTCCTAAATTGCTGCTAAAGGATTTTCTGTGCCAGTGCTAAACAAGTCTTATTATTAGCCAGGAAAAAAAATGAAACGCAGTCTAGTTTTTCTGCTCATACACATTTGGTTTTATTAGGTTTGGGAACAACATACTAATTCAGATGATATAGCCTGCTTTTCTGAAAATTCAAATAATAATAATGATAGGAAGAAACCAATAAGTAGGAAACGGAGAATCTCAATGGTTTTGTTTATGCTGCAAGTTCAAATTGGTTTCCTATAACCAAAGGCAGTGCTTAAGAATAACTCACATACATTGCTAATACTGAAGTTTGAATTATCATTCTTATATAAAAAAAGGGAAACATGAAATACAGAGATAGTATAGGTTTTTCTGAAAAGTTTTTTTTGGCATTTTTTTAACAGCATAGGAAAATATTGAAAAAACTAATGTACTGCATAGTAATAGGTGCTACAAATTATATTCTACTATGTATTTTACATAGCAACTAGTTCTTCTTCCAAAAAGAACTATCTTTCATTTAGCTAGTGATGCAATATGAGTGTGGTGTTATGGTTTAGTTTTTGTTTTGTTTTGTTTTTTCTTCCCACTTCTCTCCAGGAAAATGTATTTGGTCTACAATGCAGTGAGTGTATACCTGGAACTTTTGCTCTGTCTGCTAACAATGCACTAGGATGTACTCCATGCTTCTGTTTTGGGATGTCCACACTTTGTTCAGAACTAGAAGATCATGTGAGAATTCCCGTAAGTAAAGCAACATAAATGCACAGACACAGTCTAGTGTTATCCTCATGTTAGATACCACTAGTGTGCCTAAGGTCATGCACATTTAATGAGTCAGGCTGAATGTGATTGACTAGCTTATAGGAGCAGTGGTGTATTTCAGAACAGAAAAGAAATCAAACAATAAATGGCCACAGTCTTTTTTTCTGAATCCTTGCATTTCACTCTTCACTTCTTAAAAAAAGTAAATATCAAACATGTTTCCCAGTTGTTTGTATTGGATGTTACTCCAAGATGGACTGTTCTCTTGTTTCAAAGCAACTAAAACTGTAAACAGAATATTACACCAAGATAGAATATTTTTCTTGAATGAACCTTTTGCTCTTTGTGTTGCAGATAACTTTAACTCCAGATCAGTCCATTCTGCGTGTAGTAGCTCAAAGTAACTTGACTGGAACAGCGGAAGGAGTGTTTTCGCAATTTCCTGATGTTTTACTGGATGCTGCCATAGTCAGAAAATACTTAAATACAGAAACGTTTTACTGGAAGTTACCAGAGCAGTTTCAGGGAGACCAGGTAAGAACATGAAATAATTGGAATGCTTTGTAGATAGCTTCTTTATTGTCTTAATAAACACTCCTTTAGTGTATAACAGTCACTTAATCTTGATAATGTTTTTCTGTGTTAGTTCTATTCTTGTAGGTCATAATACTATAAATATTCAGTTACTGAGCTTATTTATAGCAAGCACAAACAAGATATTTACATTACCCTAATGAGGTTTTTCTTGATCCTGTAAATTGCTAACATCCATATTAATCATCATATTACTCTTCAGAGATCCTAGAGGGTTAAATAGTAATATATTCGGTTTCACTGTAGGAACCTGAAAGAGTTTTTAACCTTGATCGGTATATAGATCATGGAATCTCTATTGCTTAGGAATTAAGTGAAAATTGACAGCACACCTTGTAATGGTCCAGAAGAAGAAACTAAGACTGCTTTTTAGAAATATGCATTTAACCTTGGTGCAAAAACTGCTAAGTTTGTCAGTTTTCATGTTTTATTGCCAATTCTTTGTAGAACTGGCAGTTTTCCAGTATTAAAATATTTTCAACTGGCAGTTCTAACCATAGAACAAGTAAAAGTAATAATTTTTTATCCAAACAGCTCATGGCTTATGGAGGGAAGCTGAGATACACTGTTGCTTTTTATGCTTTGGATGGCTTCGGAACACCAAATTTTGAGCCACAGATTCTAATGAAAGGAGGTCACACTAGCAAGTTGGTCATATATGTAGACATCCCTTCTCCAGAAAATGGAGTAAGAACTGACAAGGAAGTAGAAATGAAGGAGGTAAGCCAAAACATTGATGTGGAAATACTTACCTTTCTTCTATGAACCTTTACACTAAAACATTGTATGTTAAATAAAATACGTTGAAAAATGCCTATCTGATTTCAAATAGGCTAAGAAAACAGAGTGCTTGAATTAAAACGCCTATATCTGAGGGAGGAAAAGATGGCTGGGAATATTGTGCTGAAGCTTCAAATAACATTTTGACGTTTTTTCCTCCTTTAGAAGTGCTGAAAGTGTTGCTGGGGCAAGCTTTTCAAATAGATTTTGGTGATAAGTGACAGGCAGCCCGGTATTGCCACTCCTGGGCAGTCTCTCATACTTTTGTAGCCTGTGTGTTACACTTATAGCCCAGTACATCATTTGGCGCCACATGAATCCTAGCCCAGCAGGAGCAGTAATTTGCAGCAGTGCTCACTGGACAGTTTCAGAGGAGATAATGATGACCTCCTTTGATCTCTGGGACTCTCTGCTGACTGGGCCTGAGGGGACATCTAGTTTCTCATCTTGACAGTTCACATAATACAGTTAGAGCAGCTTTTTCTACCTGCCCGTGAAATAAGTGCTATGAAGTCCTGATCTGTTGGCTGTCTGACTTCTCCAGATCTATCCAGTAAAAGCTATGCCATGCAGGCCTGAACTGCTTCACTGTAGGAATGAGTCATGGAAGTTGAGTACAGGGAAGGAAGGAAGGAAGGAGAAATTATACAAACCCATGTTTTGTTCTAACGTGAAGCAGACATGGAGTTGTGGATTTTCTGTAATTTACAGTTTAGACATAGTCACTGTGACTGCATTTCTGAAAGAACACATACGGAGGAACAGAGCATTACCTTGAAGTAAGGTTGAATACTCATGGTTTTAATAATATTTGTTATGTTTCCCTAGGATTCTTGGAAGTATTTTAACTCTGTGTCTGATGAGCCTGTGTTGCGTTCTGACTTCATGTCTGTGCTAAGCAATGTTGAATACATCCTTATCAAGGCAGCTTATGGCCAAGGTTTACAGCAAAGCAGGTAAAACGAACTCTGATTGCACTTATTTATAGTATTGCATTTACTGTAATTTAACCTACAAATAGTCCCCAACTGAGCCATATGGTAAAGATTTAACTCAAATTAGAGAAATTTACTATTTCCTATTTATGACTTTTGCTCTTCCTCTGATAAGAAAATATTTATGACTCTTAGTGGCAGCAGAATTTCTCTTTAATTCCTTTGGGCAACTCTAAATGTCTCTGCTGCTTAGTCTGATAGCGAAGCACATAAAGAAGCAAAGGCTGATGCAGTGTTCTGTAGGATGGGTGATATAGCTATATATTTTATATTTTCTAAATTATTTCTTTCACATCTTATTTTTATGGCTATTGAATTTTTTGTTGCTTGTTTATTTTTGGGTTGTTTTTTTTTTTTTTTTTCTTTTTCCCAGCTGAACTATTTTGTCCCCTGAGTTCTTGGGTTTGTACTAATCTAGGTATCTCCTGTAGTTTTATGCACTCTGGGAAGTGGTAGTAAGACATCACAGAATTGCAGCATTTTGTTACCCTTTTGAACAGAACAAAGTTACTAATGAGAGGGAGGGAATGGGGATATGGTCATTACATCTGTCAGCCAGAAAAATAGCAAGACAAGCAAAGATGAATCCAGTGAAAACCAAATAACTGTACATCTTCACAGCTGTGAAAAAGTCAGATTCCAACTCCAGATTTTGTGTTATTTTTTATTCATATGCCCTCAGCTATCTTTTTGTTACAGCTGTCCAAAAATGTGTGAGACAAAAGAAATGTAGTTGTCTAATATTTCTGAGGGAAAAATGCATACGCTTATGTGATGGGTTTGGCAGTTTTGCAGACCAATAGGAATCAACCTATGTTACTTTGAATAACTTCTGATGTGGTTGTTGTAGCTCCTGAAACTCCATAAATAAGTAAAGAATCTTCAGTCTGAGATATTTTCACCGGGAAAAGGGGATTATGGAAGATCGTGTATGGTATCCCTGACCTTGAAGTGTGAAAATGTTTTTGGATCTTGTTTTGGTATAAGAGATTCTTTATATGTTCACACACTTTTCTGCATATATCTTGTAGAATTTCAAATATCTCAATGGAAATTGCAGTCAAGTTTGAAGAAATGCATCTAGGCAGAGCTAGAGCTCGTCTTGTAGAGCAGTGTATATGCCCAGCTGGTTATACCGGATTGTCTTGTCAGGTACAGAATGCTTGAATCAGTTTTGTGTGTTTAATAGTGAGATAATAAAGAAAATACTTTAATAGGTTCTAAAATTATTTGTAACTGTTGATAGCTGTGGTAATGTTTTAAAATTTTGTTTTACTTCCCTTGCAACTAGAGCTGTGCTTCAGGATACTACAGGGGAAAGCATACAGAACTCAGTGTAAAAGAGCCTCACACTCCGACAGCACCTTGTGTGCCATGTCAATGCAACAACCACAGTGAAACCTGTGATCCCGAAACTGGGAAGTGCTTGGTATGTATACTTTATGCGTTTTTCTATTGATTTCACTGGAGCATACAGTGGCAGTGACTATAAAAGGAGTTTCTGGGATAAGTATATGGCTTTACTATTTGTATAAAATGTGATTTCCCCCTCAGCTCTTAAAAATGGAACATCTGAATAGTTTCTCTTATAGTACGTTCAGTAAAATTAGCAAGGTTTTGGGACACCGGCATATCATTTATTGTTTTAGTTTTAAAATTACTGTGTATTGGTTCAGTTTGTCTGCTGTTCTATGAGACTTTTTGGGCTTCTGGGCAAGGTCTGCTTAGTCACACAAAAATACCAGTAAAGGAAGCAGTAAGCCATACTATATCTCAGACTAAGTCACACTTTGTCTCTCAGGAAGAGAATTCTCTGGGCAGCCGTGAATGAGGCTTTTTTTTTAACAGCCAGAGATTGAAGTATCATAACGATGTGCCTTTGATAAGTTAATTTGCTCACTTTCCTGTTGTATCCCAAAGGTTGCAAAGAGTGGCCAAATATGACTAACATATTGCCTCTCTCTTGTGGTCTGACAGCCCTGTGGGCAGAAAATCCTCAGCTAACCAAATGAGGCCCATTAAGTCTTGAGACTTTTGTAAACCATTCTTTTGCTTTCGGGTTTGCCCAGAAGTATGTATCTCATGAGTAAGAATGGCCAACAAGGCCAAAATGCATAGGTCTTTCACACTAGTGAATACTCATCATTCTTCCTCTCAGCTTCTTGTTGCAGGGTTGGCAAGTCACCTGTGTGTATTGAGATTACTACTTAGACTCCAGCTGAGTGATGTAGGCAAAAGTGCTGGTTTTTACTTTTGGCTTCTGCTCCCATACAATAGGAGGCTGCATTGCTATTGTTTATTAACTAACCTCTTTATTCACTTGGTGGACGAAGTCAGTTAAACTGTGTTCATAATACCAACTCAATGTTTTACTATTAATATCACTTGTTACTGGTCAATACTGTTGACGAATGAAACATAGTGTCTGTGAATCCTAACTGGATAGTCCTTGGTTTACAGTATTCAGATGCATTTGATAAAACACTGAAACTTGTATTCTCTTTATTTTCCCATCAGGTTCTTCTGTTGTTGTTGTTGTTTGTTTTTTTTTACTTGAGGAAGGTTTTTTGGTTTTAGGGGTTTCTTTTAGGATTTTTTTGTTTTGTACTGTGGTGTCCTGGCCTGAATTGGATTAATAAAAGCAGAAATATTAATGGAAATTTGGAACAGAAATTAGGTCACTGTGCCTGAAGGGGCATTCACATAAGAGAAAATATTCTGGCATTCTGTTTATTTTTGCATAAAAAGTCCCTCCACTCAGAGAATGCTAATCAATGGGTAGTGACATTTAGAGATCATTGTTAGAAGCTGTACACATGTATGGATTGGGGGAAGTTACTCCTGTTTGTACAAGTTTTAAACTGTCTGAATTCCATTTTGTGTATCAGAACTGCAGAGATAACACAGTTGGTGATTACTGCAGTGCTTGTGCCCCAGGCTACTATGGGAAAGTGACTGGATCTGTCAATGACTGCTCTCTTTGTGCCTGTCCCAGAGTCAACCCTGTTAGGTAACCAGAACTTACTAAATCCAATGTACCTTTTACCATTCACTATTTCTTGTGCTGTGTGTTAAAACTCCTACTCTTCCCACACTATGACAATAGGAATTAATTATTACTTGTCCTTAAATTTTAGACATTTGAAAGATACCTATTTTATTTAGTAAATGGAGCTTGCATTATGAGTTGTTCACAACTTATGCTGTGAGATTTTAAAATAAAAAAAGATTAACAGGATAAAGGAGTCAATTTTTTCCTCTAAGAGTAGATCAACCACATAGACTGTTTTATAGATAATGGAGTGAGTTTCTCTGATGTTGTTTAGTTTCAAATGTGGGTTTCTTTCTTCATTCAAAGAAAAATCCTTTTTTATTTACAGAGATTCAGGCCATCTCCTGTCAATGCAGGAACTTTTCATTAAATCAGTCCTAGGGAAAGAACAAGTACTCTTTTGTCTATCTGTTTGTTTGGTAGAGGAACAGTTAACTTTGCATTTTGAAAACCAAAATGCTGTGTAGGGTGTTCTTTCTTCAGAAGCTTGAAAAGCATATTTGTTGTTTGCTTTTGTATAATTGAGTCTGAATGAGAGTCGAGGAACTCTGGTGTCCTCATGCAAGCCTCAGTTAGATACATACTATAGCCATATTGTGCAGCATCCATTTTTCATTGTCTTACATTTGAAAAGAAAGGCCATAAGGTGCTTTAGCATGTTATTCAGTAATGGAGTCATATTTGGAAAGAAAACTTAATACAAATAGTTTAAAGTACAAATTCTAGAGCACTGCATCAGATTGAGCAGAAAATGCTGTTGCTTACAGTATTTAACCTATGGCTGAAGGTGTTATCTGTCTTTGTATGGTCTTCTGTTTATGTGCCAGCAGGTATTTGTTTATCTTTCCCTCCAGTTTTAGTCCCACTTGTGTCCTGAAAGGTGTTCAGGATTACCACTGTGATGCTTGTGTCCCAGGATATGAAGGACAATACTGTGAAAGGTGAGTTACACATGATGTCCCTATTCATCCTCAACTCCCAAGGACAGTTTGATTAATATGAGCCATATTTGTACGCAGAATGCATTTTCCAGTGTTAAATAATAGGTATATGAATGAGTGCTTAAGGAATTAGAGTGATTTGTTAGTTGCTGTAGAGCTACTAATAAAAAAACCCCAAACTAATAGTGATTCTTAACGATAAGAGTAACTTCTGATTTCATTATGAATGTCCCCTAAAGTTCAGTGTCCCATTCCTCTCTGTGCAGGTGCTCCCTTGGCTACTATGGTGACCCACAGCTCCCTGGTGGCAGCTGCCATCCATGTCAGTGCAATCCAGGTGGCTCTGTGCATGATAACTGTGACCGTGCAACTGGCCAGTGCCTCTGTAAGCCGGGAGTGACAGGACAGCTCTGTGAGGAGTGTGAACCGAGGCATCTTCTTGTGGAAGATGAGTGTGTTTGTAGGTGGTTTTTAAGTTGTTTACTTTTCCAATGGGCTTTGGTCTACTCCAGTGATATTTGTGTGCACATTCCTTGAAAGTTTTTGTGATGTCATCATGCCCTTTCTATTGTCATTCCTTTCTATGCAGGAAAGAAACCTTAGCAACTTAATATTTCTATAAAACAGAGGGGTTTGGACAAGGTATTCTCTGGAGGTCCTGTCCAACCTCAACCATTCTGTGAACACAGAGGAAACCGCAGTAGAGATTATAACATCAGACAAGCAGTTAATCCTTAAAATGCCTTATTTATTGTTACAGACAAGTTTAGGAAAGATCATTTTAATGCTTTTTTGCTGACTGTAGTATACCTTTATTTATTGGAAAATGTTGAATTGCTGCGTTATTGACACTTTGGATGTGAGGTTGCCCATAACAATACTTCTGGATTATCCCGAGTTTATAGGTAACCTTCATCAATAATTAATCATGTTCCACCAATAATTAGTCTTGAAATTCCTTTTAGGAGGGTAAATGGCAGAAAGATACATGTAGTACAATAATCTGCTTTTACAAGGAATTTGTATTTAGAACTCAGATTTTGCTTTGTATAAGTTAAAAAAAAAAAAAAAACAAAAAACCAGAGAATAAATGGAATTAGAGCACTATAGGTTTGAATTTCCTGTCTTTCTAGCCTGTTCCAGTGAGTATCAGTGACTTAACCTGGATTTATAGCAAAATAGCTATATAGGCTCAATAAGCTTACAATACAGCAAGCAGCTCAATAGGTAGCAGGACCAGTAAGACTTTAATGCATGCTGAACTAAGGAGAATATGTTTGGAATAAGTTCACTCTGGGACAGGAAGGAGAGGACAAGACTACAAATCTATATACTCAGAATTATTATACTCTATCACCCTTAACTCAAATGATGACATACTGTCTAAATCAAATTTTCAGTATTTTTTGGGTTTTTTTTAATACTAATACTACTTCCTTCTCTTAAAATTGTTTATTTAGCTTGTGATGACAACTGCACAGGAGTTTTATTAAACAGTTTGGATAATCTCAACAAGGCCATACTTTCAGTGAACCTCACCGGTATTGCCCATGTGCCCCATGGGATATTGTCAGAGTTGGAGAATGCAACAAAATATCTGAAGGTAAAATGAACATGCAAATAGTAGAAATACTTAGTCACACCTTTAAAACAAAACTTGCAGCCACTCATGTGTGCTTCTAATTTAACAGAAGCCCTCGTGAAGTTTATGTCTTGAATACGTATATGTGTAAGTGATCCTTAATTAAGACCATTATGTTTGCGGTCTGTATTAGTTTCTTCTCATTTGTTGAACTAACATTTAAATAAATGAGTTAATATATTTTTCAATCAGCAAAATGGTTACTGGATGTGCTTCACCTGGATTATGTGCATTCTGAAATCTGACCCAACAAGGGGATTAATTTCCAGCAGTGGAATAGAAACATCAGGCTAGATCTTCTCCCTTTTTGGTCCCTTTGCTAAAGAGCTGCCAAGGCATAGATCTAGAGGCTGTTCCCCTACCCTGAGTCCTCCCCTAGAGTGGTAGGCTGCTTCTCCATTAGCCAGGGTGTTTGGGGTGCAACAGTTTACTTCTTTTTTAGTTGTGTGGCAGTCAAAATGCCTTAAGCTATCCTCATGTCAGGACACTGAAGTCAGGTAGAATGTTTCAGTACGGGGCACTTCCAGGCTGCTTGAAGCAAACATCCCTTCAGCTCCTCTCCCCCTTAAACAAAGCATGTAATACCAGATTTTGTGATTCTAGAAGGTCGTTTATTGTTGCTGAGGATTAAGTTCATGTGGTCTCTGCACAAACCCAGAGATAAACAGGATCCTTCTTACTTCATGACCACTGAAATAGGAACATTTATTGATAAGTGTCTTCTCAGCAATAGTCAAGTAGACAAGCTCTGAGTCAAAAACAAAGCTACCTTCTTTGTATTTCACCGTATCAAACCAAAATCAAAACAGTATGAGCCTCTTTGTGCTGCCAAATGAAGCAAATTAAGATTTTGAATTAAAATTTCTTCTATTTAAGATGCAAGGCAGAATGAATTCCAATCTTCAAAATTCCTGCTTCAAAATGTTAATAATGACAGTATTTGAAGTCAAACTTGATTAAATTACATGTTTATGCTTCAGCAGAGATACTCTTATCCTTTAGTTTTAATTGCTAACCTTCTAGTTTTAAAGCTTGTGATGCTTTCCTTCCTTTATGTCCAAAGGCATAAATGTACTGACTTATTGTACTCCTTCAAGGATACAACTGACTAGCTTTCTGTAATTGTTTTATGTTTATGTAGAAGCGTCATCTTCTTGAACTTGAAAATATGTAGCTTTTATTTAGCACTTCAATTGCAAAACAAGGTCAAATCTTTGTAAAAAGAAAGGCAGTTTAAGTTTCTCCTTTAGTACATACATTTTTTGTATTAAAATTGAATCAAAGCAAGCTGTCACTTTCTTGGAAGTGGGGTTCTAAAAGAAAAAAAAAATGTTTATCTGAGGCCACAATGTTTTTTAAACAACTTAATCTTGAGGGTGAGTTTGTAGTCTTGTAGTTTTTCTCTGTTTGGAAACAGGTATTCCCCTTTTACTGGCTGATTAAATATTATCTTGCCCTTTACCTTGTACCAAAGTAACTGTGTCTGGAAGCCAGAAAATCCCCATGTTTACTACTATGAATTACAGATCTTCCCTGAAGGTCTGTCCCCTGCAATATATTGTGTCTGCCTCATGCTGGTAGCTCAGGAATTTGAGTTTTTCCTCTTTTCTATCACTTAGGTGTCAGTCTTTCAATGAGAATGTTATCAAATCAGATTGTTCACTCCTCATGGCTTCTGCTTCTCCAGTCCACTGGAGGACTTCAGTAGTTCTGTTTTTCTGGTTAAAACCTCCTGCTTTACTTCTCCTGACATACCTAAACTTGATTGCTGTACCATTCTGTTTTTTCGAACTAGACTTTTAAAGAAACTTGATGTGGTTTATTGCAGGAGATTCAAGAGCTTCAGCATTCTCTTTCACTTGTTCTTCCTTCATGCTGAGAAAAAGACTTTGAAATTTCCATTTGACTCAAGGCTGTTGAAGGCACTTGTATTACTTCTTTAAAAAGTTGGGCAAAATTATGCTTATTATGGTGTTTATGATGATTGAGTCTGAAACATCTGTAATATAAAACAACCTTTCCTAGACTTGCTCTCTCTGTTAGGAGATGACTTCATTTTCTCTGCATCTTTCTAGAAGTGGCATTCTGTTGCAGGCCTTGACTGTATCAAATATTATAGACTTGGGTACAATGGCCTATTTATTGCCATATAGAGCAGTTTTGAGGTGACCTTGAAGACAAATACAGCCTGTTATTCTCTCACTGATGAAGGGATGCACAGGGCTGCTGATCTCCAGGATCATGCTCACTGATACAGCCTACATGCAGCTCTTCTGAGAAGACCGGCTGCTGAAACAGTAGCAGCTATGGGACTGGGTAGAAACATTCACTGGGCCTTGGAACTTCTCAAGGTAGTTTATTTGGGCAGCTCAGATTGCGGTGAAATTAAGAATCAGGAAAGCATAAATGTTGCTTCCTTCCTTTTTACTCAGTTGAAAATATGACATGGCTGCATTCTTGATTATTTAAAGAAATAGTACACTGTGTTGCACGAACTGTATGTATGTAATTATTTCTGTCATCTTATGTGCTTTGCAAATCAGTCCTTTTAAACATACAAATAATCTGAATGGTGTGCATAGCTATTTTCTTCACAGTACTTCTCTAGACATGCACAAAGTCTGCAAATTACAGTGATCTGTTCCTTCTTGTTTCTCATAGAGGTCTGTAGTTCCTAGAGAAGATCCAAGTTACTCATTAGCTACAGCAAAAGAAAGTCTTCTGAGTTTATCAGAAGGAATTGATCAGCTGCATGAAGAGGTAAGTCCTGGCTTTTTTACTCTTAGCCTTTCTGGAGAGATCATTTGAGTTTTCATAGCATATCAGATTAATGCCAGAGAACTGTTTAGAAATTATTTTAAATCTATAGAGTTCAATGAAAGAATTCAGTCCATTCATTCTGTAGTCTTCGTGAAGAGGGGAGTTAATTGCTCTGTGGAATTCTTCTGCAAACTACAGTGGTTTGTGATATTGTACAGGAGATTTACATGGTTTCAAATAGAGTTCTTAAGTTTTCTGTGCTGTGATGATTTAAGGTCCTAAAATTGGAGGAAGTGAGCTACTTTCTTCTCACTAGTTGTAACACATCTTGTTTATTCAAAATTATGTCATAGCTGAGTATTCACCAAAAAGTCCTTGATACCTGTAGTATTGTGTTTAAAATGATCTCAGAAAAAATAAATCTATTGAAAACTCTCAGGAAAAGTAGAAAACATTTGTATTCTTTATTCAGTTTTAACAGAAGAATAATTGTAGGTAGAAAATTGACAATAGTGCTTCAGCCATTAGGTCTCATTTGCTGTTGCTATAATTTTCTGACTATGTGTACAGAATCTAATGAGGTGTTTCCACTAACAGTGTTGTTATTGTTAATAGTGATGTACCCAGGACAGTGATTTTCTTAAGAAATAGTAGTTGTAGCTAAAAAAATCTAATATTTGCTTACTTAAAAAAATAGCTTTGGTAGCTATTAGCTTATTGATTATGAAAATAATTGATAATTCTTCACTGATCACATGGAAGCATCAGAGATTAATAATTCAGCTGGATCTACCTTATCAAGAAGCATTGTTTCCTCTCACTAAGTATTCTCAATATTGGGATAAAAGGCATAAAAACCATAGACAAGTGTCATGAATTAATCAGTGTTTTGGGAGAACTCTCCAAGATTATCTCTGATTTTATTCTAGACTACTAGATTTTTGAAAAAGGCTTGGCAACTTAACACAATGACTCAGAAAACCAGGAATAAAAGTCAAGAACTGACTGGCTTTATTGACACGGTACATACAACTATCAAAGGTATCCTGTTTTTAACACATTTCCACTTCTTTACAATATTTAGAAAGGTATTTCCTTTGCAGCTTTAAAAGAACTATTTACATGGAAAATGCTGCAGTGTGCACAGGGGATTCACTTATGTTGTTTGTTTTAATGGTATGGCTAAATTGTTTACTGTCCTACTTAGTACTTGCTGAAGTTGCAATATCACTAAATGAAACACTTGGCCTGGATCTCCCACTCTCAAATGCTACATCTCAGAGGCTGCAGGAGGATATTTCTGGCCTTTTGGGTGCACTGCGCAAGAAGGATTTTGTTCAATGGCACCAAAATACTACCAAAGTCCTAAAGTAAGTGTTTCTACTGAAAACTTTATTTCACATCTGTCAATATTATGCAACACTGCTTTTTTAAGAGATATCCGGAGAAACATTTTGCCATAATAAGTGCCAGTGCAATGGCTACTTAGGCTGGGTGGAACTATATGATCTTTGAATTTGGAGTTACATGATCTGATGATATTTGGTCATCCTGTAGTTTGCTAATATAGGTAAAGCCTGTTTATTTGGATGTGATACAAAATTCCCTTTCAATAAGTGAAAAGACTCATTGGTTGCAGTTTGTCTCAGATCTGGCACTAACACACATCTCCTTGTTGATTTTGGCTAGGAGACATCATAAAACTCTCAGTCAATTGCAAGCCCAGGACATGTCAGGCCTGCTGAAGGACAAGATGATTTATTGTTACTGTAATATGCATCACATGGGTTTGCAGATGAAACCAGGGCGTTTGTTTAAGCATTCTGAGCCACTATTTAGAATTGTATTCTGTTGTCTTGATTTCTCCCCAGTTAAAAGCTACTTTGAAATGGCTTTTTGTTAATTATTAGTGCTTATTGCCAGACTTGGCAAGATAAAAAATTTACTAATCCAACAGTCAGCAAAATTTTTGTTCCAGCCTTGGAAATGCTAAGTAATGCCACAGCACAACAAAAACTGTAGGAATGTTAACACTGGCTTCAGGGGACAAAGCTTGAGACTAAAGTGGGATATTTCTAAAAATATGACTTTTCTTTACTAAGTGTTTTGTACTAAGCAGGACAGACTGTGTTGGTAAAGTGTCATGTTTTGTTCAGCAGACTCTTGTGCTGAATATAGAATCGTATAGAAGCTAAATAGACATGAAAATGGACTAGTAATGTACCATTTAGTCTTACAGTTTTTAGGAACTTCAAATAGCTTTTTTTCCACTTACAAAAATACCTCAAAATTGCATAGTTGCATAGGGACAGAATGTTACCAAGACTTTCAACATCATTTTTTAAGCTGTTATACAAGGTGCTTGAAAATTAACTCTCAATTTTAAGCTCTGTTGAAATTTCTGAAAGTTCTCTGATAAGGATCCTTTGACCTTTGACCTCTGTGCTGAAACAGAAGGCATTACTGACTTGTAAAATACTTAAATCTTGTAACTTTTTTAAGGCTATGGTTTCTGATTTTAAGGACTATGAATTATCAGTATTAGGAAATACATGCAAATGCACATCTGCTGTTCAGTAAGAGAGATGGAATGTGTTTTGTTTTGTGTAACTGTAATAAACTAGGTTTCTTTTGCTTTGGCTAAAGATTATATGATTTGCAGTCAGATTAAAAGGGACAAACATTTATGTAAAAGTATCATTACAGGAGTTGCAGTGTTCAGGATATGTGCTGAAATGAAGAGAAACAAAGGATTAGACTTTCAGGATCATTTTCAGTTCAGTTCCTTCAATACTGGAAAGTGTTCAAGTAGAGATGCAAATATTCCCAGATAGAACAGTTGAAGCGATTAACAACTGACAAATCTGGGATATTTCTTAGTATTTGTCAGATAATCTTTGTTACTGATTTCAGTAAGTGCAGAGATGGTTAATTTCGGTGTTCATTTTAATGAGACTGTTTTCATTTGGTATTTAAACTTTTTTGAACTCTTGGGTATATGTCTTTCAGTTCTGGTTACCTGTTTCTTTCCCATGTCAATTCTTGTACCTGATGGTTTGAATCTACATTTAAAATATAAAACACTACACAGCAGTTCCAGAGGGTAGTTTCACAGAGATTTTGATATAGGGGACATTCCAAATTAAAGCCAAGTGAATGTGATTTATACTAACCCCTTTCCCCTTTAGTCATCACATAAAAAGTTTATGAACTGTATTACTGTCCTCTCCCCCAGGCAGTCATCTAGGTGTGTGGTAAGATGAATAACTAAGCTACCATGTGTATGTATGCTATTATAGAATAAAAAATTGCAGGCTTTTGTAAGAAGATGTATTTCAATTAACTTCACATGTCTCAATTTTCTCCTCAAGAAATCCATGTCTAATTTTCTCGTTCTACATTTAATTCCTATTTCTCTCTTTGTCAGAACTGCAGAAAACTTGTTGATCCAAGTTCAGAAAGAGTATCTTAAACCCCAGCAGGAGCTTGCTGAACTAAAAATGGATGCAAGCCAGCTCTTAGCAAAGCACAACAGCAGACTTCAAGATGCTCAGGACCTGGTGAATGAGGCGCTCACTAACATCAATGAGACCAATCGCTTGCTTCCTCTTATCTCTAGCAACCTGGCAGAGTTAAATGTAAGACTGGGCAGTCAGTGTTGTTGCATAAGAAATACCAAATATGAGAGTGTGTATAAAAGCTGATTTTTTGTTTGGTTGGTTTTTTTACATATTTAAACATTTCAATATGTGTGATACCTTAAAAACTCAAAGAAAACTAGGCCTCTGTTCGAAAACCAAAATATGTGTTATGTGAACTCAATCTGCACTAGCTGACTTTACAGACTACTATAAACCATTTGATTTATGCTATAGGACAAAAAGCTAAATATAAAGGAAGGTGAAGAAATCTCGACCATACTCATTAAAGAAGGGAAAGTCCTGGTGAATGCTGCTGCTGCTCTTGCCCAAGATATAAGGAACTCAACATCTGTAAGTCCTTAAGTCTTAATGTTGTCTTTGACACCTCAGGTGTATTTTACTAGTGCAAAAAAGAAAACATTTTGTTTTGTAGAACCTGGAAGTCCACCAGGATGGGTTAGCACTATGGAGCAGCAAGCTGCGACATCACGTGGATGAGCTGGTGATGCAGATGTCTGTGAGAGGAGTGCTTGACCTGGTATACAGAGCTGAGGACCATGCCACCCAGTTCCAAAGACTTGCAGATGCACTAGAGAGGTAATAATATATAGAGAGGTGATAATAGAGAGGTAATAAACTTAAGAATTATGAAATCACAAGATTTACAGTAGTGTCATATTTAATATAAATAGCTAGTAGCTTAATCCACTAAATAAATTCCCTAACCATGGCAGGGAAGTTGTACTAAATAATTTTGAAAGGTTTCTTCCAATCCAGTTGATTCTAAGATTAATTTTTATTCCTCATTTCAAGTGCTTTTTACTTTTAATGTAGTATGCCTTTATTAAATTATATGGAGGAGGTTTGATTAGTCTTGCATTGTATGTGGCTGACTTACACAGTAACTAGTGAATTATTAAATACCCAGTGAGTATATCATGGTACAGCTTGAAAAACTTTTAGCCTGTGTATGAAAACTTCTTGACAATTTATCTCTGAATCTCATCAAGAAGCTTTTCTTACTATGCCTCTATAATTGTTGCTTTGAAAGCATTTTGCAGAAATGAGTGGGTTGCAGTCTCAAGTCCATCCAGATGCACTTGTAGAATTTAGAAGTTGCTAAGTGATTCCAGTTAATTCAATGAAAATTAATTTTCTCTCCCAGGAGTCCTGCTAGAATGCTTGTTGTTTTGTCTTTTTAAAGTGAGCATAAATGTTTTAAAAGTTAAATTATATCAAATTTAAAAATTGACATGTATTTTTAAGTTTGAGAGTATAAAATTTTGCTCTAAGTGACATTGAACAACTCTTGACGTCACCAGAGCCAGATAAATTCAATAGAACAAAATTTAATACAGCATAACTTTCAGGTGCTTATAATTTCATCCTAGATTCTGTATTTCTCTACTTAGTTTTTGAGCTCCAGATAGGGACCTGTTTCTCTTCTGTTTAGGAGATGTGATTTGTTTGTTCGAAGTGTATTTATAAATTGAAAAACTAAACATAAACAAAAAGGATCGAAGCAGGGGAAAAAAAGATGAAATGGACCAAAACAGAACAAGTAACAAAATGGAAAAAAAAAAAAATCATGTTGAAAACCTCTGAATGGATTTTTTCAGTTCAAAATAATTAATTTAAAGCCCCTTATGCAACATCGAGCATGATATGCTCGGTTTTTTTCAGAGTGCATCATGTAATCTGGAAAGATGTGCATGTTATAATTGAAGATATGGAGCTCAGTGGTGACTGAAAACAGAATTACTTGTTAATTGTCTATTTAGTGGCCTCTCTAAAGTAAGAAATGTGACTCTGAACACAACTGCTGCTATCTACACCCACTCCAGTGTTAAAAGTGTGATTGAAAGAACAGAGAGTTTGGCAGATGATGCATCTAGAGTCTTGAATGGCCCCTTGGATTTAGTA
This sequence comes from Scytalopus superciliaris, assembly GCA_013400415.1. Taxonomy (NCBI): domain Eukaryota; kingdom Metazoa; phylum Chordata; class Aves; order Passeriformes; family Rhinocryptidae; genus Scytalopus; species Scytalopus superciliaris. Next base: position 26,687 of record VXBX01009031.1, read on the forward strand.
AGTATTGATAATAGTTTTTTAATGTACATCTTCCCCTTTCTTATTTTGGAATATTTTTTTCTAATTGGTTTTGCATTGACTGAAACTTGAGTCTGTGTGTTTTTCAGCCAGAGGAGTCTTTCAGTCTGCTTGGAAAAGAAACTCTACTGCTTAGCTCCAAATTTCAGAATGAAGCTAAAAATCTGAAGAAAAAAAGTGATGGTCAGTTCTTTAGAGTTCACATTTTGCTTCTATTTCTTTTTTGCGTTTTCTGTTTTGTGGAGGTTTGTCTCTATTTTATGTAGTGAGTTTTTTTAAAAATTAACATAAGCTAAGCTAAATATGACTATGTATGTATTTTCATGCAATTAAGATTAATTTACAATGGTGTTGTAGTGTTTTCATTTTTGGGGGAAGAATATAATTTTTTCTCTGTAAATATTTAAAAAGTTGGCCTTTGCTATACCTCATTTACCTACAAGCAATGCTTTCTTTAAATGGCTGTTTTTCCAAACTTTATTAATTAAATCATTAGAGGCTCTGCAGTAGACAAAGAAAAAGTGTAATGCTTGAAAAAATCAATCCATTTTTATTTAATAAGTCTTGGATTGCACAAGTATGAAGGATAATATATTTAAATTATAATAATTTTCACTTGTTCCTTCTACACAGCTGAAATACAAAACCAAGCTGAGCTTTGTCTCTGTAAATTTGAAAGTACTTTTGGGTTTTTTGTTACTCCAAAGATGCCAGCATGGCATTGAAGTCTACACCATGAAAATTCAAAAGCAATTTGAACACAGATTTTGTGTAGGAGCAGAAACAGGCCCTGAGTTAAATTTTGGACAAAATGAGACAGAAAGTGAAGGTTTCACAGAGATAAACTATAGCTGTAGAATGGTCTTGTCTTTTAATAGTGATGGCTTTACAAATATCTATATGTTCTATGTAATTCAGATGGACAGAAATACATACCTTTTTTGTTCTTTCTGTCCTATGTATTGTTATTTCTACTGAAAGGGTTCTGCAATCAGATCACAAATATATAGAAAAGAACCCACTTATTTGGCTTCTGTCAAATACCACTAACTGTGAAGAACTCTTGTGAGAATTCTTAAAGAGTTCACAATCATTGAATTACTTTAATTTATAGTCTTTTCCTCACTATGTTTGTACCAATCCAGTCACATGGAATTGGCCAAAAAGGATAGCTTTGAAGAGAACAGTGCTCACAGAAGCCTATCTGTTCATACTGCATTCATTTTGCATTCCTGTTTGTAAAATACTCTTTCTGTTGGGGGCAATGGGAGGAAGGTTCCACTGATTAAATAAATTAATGCTTGTTATCCCTGTACTTAGTGTTTGTGTGGGTTGTATGGTATTTGTTTATGCATATGTTATTTCTCTCAACAGGGCTTTTATTTGGATTGAATGGGTTGAACAAAAAGGTAGAAAAGATTCAGGAAAGCACTAATAAAACTGTCAACCAACTTAATGATTCTCTGTTGACCCTAAGACTATTGCCCAACAGTAAGTGAAACTTATATTGACATTCTCCTTATTACAGAAGTATCTAGTACAATTATAATAAAATCCTGTTCGTTGACTGATTGCAAAGAACTAGAAATAAGCTCTATTGGAGACTACATGTAGCCATCTCCCGTACAAGGAATATTTTTTTTTAAAACCCATTAGACATAACTGGGTTATCACATAAGGTCAGTAATCTGATTCCCATTTCACATTGCTGTAAATCACAAGAAGCTCTGATAGCAATATAATTACATTGGTATAAGAAGAGAGTGAAGTTCTAGAAAATTAGATCCCATGTGCAAAGAAATTTGTATATGGAACTGTGAGATTTTGCTTTCTTTGATGACCTGCTTCAAAATTGTTTATACTGTGCTGGGAACCTAACAGTCTGAATCTGAATGATTTCTTGTTGTAAATGCTGACTCCATTTACCTGATCAAAATGTACTTTTCTGGGCTTTTCCAAAGCATAAGAATTTCCCCTTTTTCAGTCATTATTTTGAATAAAGGCAGGATTTAGAATTCATGAAAATAGAGAAGATTACTTTGAAAATTGTGAATAAGAGGGTCCAAAATACTTTGTCATCCTTAACATTTTAGAGTTAGAAAACACTGATAAAGACCTCCTGTCAGAGTTACTTGATTCTGGTGTATGTCTGGATTAGAATGCTAAATTTAAAGCCTATTTTAATACCCATTTTGCAACTCAGACTCTAAATTCATGCTAAAGGGTGATATTAGTGATAAAATTACATTGGATATTAATTGCAGGATGCTAACAAAGCTACTGTGGTGGTTTAAAGGTAAACTGGCAGGAGAAATTAATCCAACTCAAAGGGAGATTACAAGTCAGAGTTACAATGGTACAGAGTAAAAATTGGTTTTAACCCACAAAACCCAGATGTATTACCCAGCACCCCGGGGCTGTTTGTTAATGGTGTTAATGTTTGGTGTTTGTTAATCCCTGTGCTGAGCACCACAGGGTCCCCCTAAGTACAAAATAAAAGGAACCTGTTGTTGAGGATGATGATTGCAGTCTGGTTGAGAGTGGCAGTTGCAGTCCTGTTGAGGATCCAATGAGTGGTACTAGAAGTCCCGAAACCCCAAAATTATATATGCTCAGGTTCAGGTGGAAATGCCCAGGGCAAGGGTGGTTTACTCTCTGAGTCATGGGATATTTTTGTAATTTTGGTGGCCTATTAGCAGACATGACCCCTCAGGCTGGGTGTGAAGGTGCTAATGCCTCTCCCTTGGGGCGTTATCATGGCTGAGTCATTGGTGTGAAGACAGAAAACACTCCCCTGTCTCGCAGGGTTCTTTAACACCCAGCTTGTAGCCTGAGGTCTCAGGTGTGCCCTGGGCAGCTGCTGCAAATGGTCCATTATTAACAGGCCATCAGAAATGACACAGAGGGTGTAGAATACACAGTTTTAGTCACACCCACATAGTGATAAACTGGTCCCAGCTGCTGTAACTAGTACAGCTACACACTGAAAATTAAGGCAGTATTAAAATCACAGAAGTGTCCTTAACTCACAGTTTAACATTGATTCCAGTTTTGTTGTTACATTTCTTGAAGTTGCCTCTTCTATGTGGGCAGAGATTCATGGTGGCATTGCCCTCTGTACAGGGTACTGGTGATGAAGGAGGATCCTTGCAGGCCTGACTCAGGCCTTTTTTTTCCAGCTGCAGCATCTTCCCACTGTTCTGGGCATAGAGCGTGTAGGGCACTTAGATTGGGAGCGGTACCCTCCCTACATAAGTGATTGTAGCCCAAAGCAAAGGCTGTAGGATTGTGTAGGATTCAAAATGTAAGTCTCAAACTAGTGTCTCTGGGTTCCAACACTCATTTAGGAAATTTAAACACTATGAGCCCAATGTATTCATATAATCTTCCTGTTGATAATCAGAATCGAGTTCCCCAAACAAAAATACAATTCTTACTTTGAATGGAATGTAACTGTCAGCATTTCTAGTGTTTTGACTATGTTTGTAACTGCTGTTATGAAGCCAGACGTTTGCTAGTCCTGAGTATTTTTGAATGTAGTGAATTTTTTTTAATCCTGGGAACTGTGTTTCAGATACAAGGAAATACCTGCTTGAAGTGAAAGAGCTGGCTATGTCTGCAAACACCAGTGCGGTGGTGGGTTTAAGTCACTTTAGGGATTTCAGTCAAAAGCTAATGAATACAACTTCTACATTGTCCCAAGTTAATGACACTTTGAAGAAAACAAGTGAACTTATTACTGATTCATCAAAAGCTGGTAAGTTTACTGCCTCATTGCTCTATAGAAATGTCACTTCTTGCAAAAGCAGAACTAACATTCAATTTTAATAGGCATTAAATATGACTCTGATGGACTGAAGGTTTCTTCCTAATTCAATAAAAATGTGTTAACTTTTTAAAAAATACCTTTAGGGGTTTCACATGGGATGATACCCCTGAGTATGTATATTGTTTACCGATGTTTAAAATTATTGAAACCAAAATTATAAGAAACAGACCACCTTGGCTAAGTATTTTAGCAATGAACAGTATCTTTTGCTTTCATCCTGCCTCAACACTTCGCTTATGTTTTTGCAGCAGTAACAGCTGAAAAGCAAGTTAAAGAAGTCGAAAAACAAGCAAGTCTTTTATTGGATAGGCTCAAACCTTTGAAAATGCTAGAGGAAAACCTGAATAGAAACCTGTCTGAAATTAAAGAGCTCATCAGCCAGGCCCGCAAGCAGGCAGCATCTGTAAGTTCCATTATCCCAGACTTAACTGACTTCATGTTCACTTTTAGTAGGAAGGGTCTTTGAGATAAAGAACATAAAATTTACGTCAGAATTGTTCTGAAGTTTTACTGGAGTCTGAAGAGCACTAACTGATGCTATAATCATACTGGAAGGGCTCTTGGTACATTTTAAGGTTTCAGCATCATGTTTCCTCTTGCATTTGTGAGTTTGTCAGAACAGCAATGTAGTAATTTATCTACTATTTCCTTCTGTTTCCTATAAAAATAATGAAATACAGTATGTCAAAAAGCAGTCATGAGAGATTCTGATGAGAAAGAAACAAGTGGGGAGATGGTGCTGCTGTTCTTTTTAGTACAGGATGTTAATATTTGAGTTTATTTTAGAGGTTGAAGTGGGATGCCCTATATACCATAGTTTCAATTTTTTTTATCAGGAGTATTGATTCTATCAATAAATTTGCTATCTGTGGCCTGTCATGTACATACATTCTTTGCAAGAAGCAACTGTGCATCCAGAATACTTAAGACAAATAGTATACTTGTTTTTATATTGCTGCTGCTCCCTCAAAGACAGCAAAAATGTACTATGGATCTCATTAGACTGAGAAGAATATGAAAATGGCTCTACACTCAGTAATTTCTGGTATGCCTTTGACTTTAGTGGGGTTATGTTATTGTAAGGTTTAGGGAGGTTTTGTTTAAAAAAACCAAGGCTCTCAGTTCTTTCTGCAAATCTTCTTAATTATATGGTTATTGCTTCTCTGTCACAGTCTACTGAAGCTTAATGAATCCACTGCAGAAAAGAGGGAATAGTATTTTCTGAAGTGTCATAAGCCACAGATGTTCCTGGCAGGGTGAAAAGAAGTATTAACGAAGTCCCTTTTTCCAATTTTGGGAGTTTGTTCTGGATATTTTGTAAATTTTTGATACACAAAAGAAACTTTATATATCTGTGTCCATAAGCATACATGTGTGCTATATGCATGTAGTTGCTACAGACATATTCAATGAAGTTGATGGAGTTAAGGCTTTTCTGTTGTTAAATGTGTTTCTTGTCATTACACTACCTAGCTTCTTGGGGATGACTGCATTTAGCTTGAATCAATGTCTTATCAGACATTAGTCAAAGGAGTTAGTGGTATGAAAATAGGAATATGAATTTCATTATTTAATCTTTAGAAAGTTGAACCTGCAATATATTCACAAATGTATTTTTTGAATAATCATGTAAACTGTGTCATAACTTTGAAATAACCAGAATTACTGCAGACTGTCTGCCTTTTAAATGTGTTTAAAAAAACCTTTCTCTCAACATAGACTAGAAATGGTTTCCTGTATTGTAAAACATTTTCAATTTCTGTATCTTTATTTTCTGATAATATTGCAGTGGCTTTTACTGATATATGGGCTTTTGACCCAAGATTTATTGTTATTTTTTGAGGTATTTGCTGACTTCAAACCTCCTCATTGAAGGGGAATATTAAGACAGATTTTATTCTTTTCTATTGTGAATCTCTTTGTCAAGTGGTACCTGGAAAATTGGTAAAACCTGTTCCAGGTAGGAATATTTAGATTGCATGAGAGTATCTCAGCAAAAGGCTTGAATTTGTGGGTCAGAAGCAAAGTACATACTCCAGAAATATGTACTGTGTACACTTAGACTTCTTTAGATCCCATTTCCTTCTTTCCCCCCACAGATTAAAGTTGCAGTATCAGCAGACAGAGATTGCATTCGTGCCTACCAACCCCACATTTCATCTATGAATTACAACACCTTAACACTCAATGTGAAAACTGCCGAACCAGATAACCTGCTCTTCTACTTGGGTAGCAATGGAAAGGTAAGTTTCTAGTGTACATTTTCTGAAGGTCAGGTAGTCAAATGTTTCAAACGACTGTAGATATGTTTTTTATCATTTGATTTCAAACTGAGTAACCAATTTAAGCCCCTTGCAGACAAATGTGTTCAATAGGGGTGGAAATACTTTTGTGCCTCAGATGATTCCAGAGATTCTCAAAGGTAGAGAACAAAAGTACCTGATTCTTTAGCAATTTTCTCTTGGCCGTGTCATGAAACTCTCCCTTCTTTTACCTGTGTTGTGCATTAACCTCATGAGCATAACACTTTATGGGATTGTTTCATACAGCATACTGGAGTATATCAAGTGATTTGCTTGGTATCACTGTGAAAGTACTTGAATTCGGCCCTCTTAAGCATGGTTCCTCCACCCACTTGAAAAGAAGCATGATGGCTCACTGTCACATTGTCCTCCTCTTCACTCCCTCTATAATCCAAATAAAATGCACAGCTATTAGCTCCTTGTGGCATGCTATCATGTGAAGTATAGTAATTTTCCACAGACTAGTAAGTCACTTCACATACGCTCAGAAGTGTATATTTCTATACATGTACATCACGTGTTTCTATATATCTATAACAAAAACATTCACCTACTTGTATAAACACAGGGGGTTTTCTTTCATTAAAAGTGAGGGAAAACTTCCTGGGCCTGATTTTGGAAAAGTCAACTCCTGTAATATGGGGTGTAGGGAGAGGAATCTGAAAAGAATTTCTCCATGTTACGTGTTAAAATACACATTTGGTGCCCTGTATTAGAATAAACCCTGCTGTTTTTCAGACAGACTTCCTTGCAGTGGAGATGCGACGTGGTAAGGTAGCTCTTCTTTGGGATTTGGGCTCGGGATCAGCAAGAGTGGAATACCCTGATTTTCAAATTGACAATAACAAATGGCACAGAATACATGCCACCAGGTAATTAAAAAGAGATTAGCATAAGTGTTGTACACAAACCATCTTCTGAGTTTTTCAGTGACAAGATTTTTCTTATCCTTGGAAAGAGAAGTCTATGGTATGTGTGCATTAATCTTGTTAATTTCTAAAATTATTTATTAGTATTTATATTTGACAGGTTTGGCAAAACAGGTACACTCAGCATAGAGGAAATGAACTCCAATCAGAAGCCTTCACCTAAATCTGCAACCTCTCCGGGGGCAGGCAGCATACTGGATGTTAACAAATCAACCCTAATGTTTATTGGAGGACTTGGAGGGCAAATCAAGGTTAAATTCTGAGATTCTGTAAATGGTTTTTAACATGTCAGAGAGATACTTTTGTGTTAGAAATAATTGCATGATTTTGTTACTTCATCAAGAAATGTCAAGTACTCTGGCCATAAATCAAAGATGCTATAAGGGTCTTCTAGTATCCTGAAGTTAATTTTCCCTGGAAATTTTTGCATAAAGTGTTAACTAGAACAGTCTTTGTGTGCATGCAGCATGTATAGACATTACACCATGGATTTGGTTTTTATTTGCTTCTTCCGTGGCTTCTTTTAGCTTGCCATTGTTAATCATGGCGTGAAGCATGTAAGTAGGTCAAGGACATAGTTATTTTATGTTTTTATGTACTAATTTATTATGATTTGGATGATAATTGTTTATAGTTTTGCTAAAACATGTTGTTCTCTTGTTATGGTTTATATCTAACGAAGTTAGAGTTCAAGGAAAACAACCAAGCAGAGCTTTTGCTGCATAATTTTCAGAGTACTTAACATTAATTGTATTTATGAAGTATTTCTCGTCTTACAGAAATCACCTGCTGTTAAGGTGACCCATTTTAAAGGGTGCATGGGAGAGGCATTCCTGAATGGCAAATCTGTTGGTCTTTGGAACTACATAGAAAGAGAGGGCAAGTGCAATGGCTGTTTTGGAAGGTATTTTGCCTCACCTTTTTTTTTTCTTTTAAACAGGTTTAGAATAATTGACCTTTGTAATACTGTATTTTTGTCTAACTGAAAATAATGAACTCAGACAAACTGCAGTATTTCACTGATCATTATCTTACTGTACTGAAAACACTTACCTGAATGTGCCACTGGGTATCCAGTAATTTCATTGTATGGAATTTTATTACTTCAATAATTTTTGAGATGTTTGTTCTTTTTGTCTATTTTCAGTATTGAAATTAGGGACTACCAATGAACCGATATACTTTGGAATCTTTGTTTTCCAGTAGTTTCAGTAAAACAAAATTATTCTTTCCTAGGGTAAGAAACAGTGTAAAACAGTCTTATAAAAAGATTCCATAGCAAAACTGTAGCCACTGAGTTTGGTACCCTTTGCGGACTGTACTGTTTTTATGCTTAAAGAATTGAAAAGAAATGTGCTTGTCCATTTTCCCTTTTGCAGAATATTTCATGTAGAAACAGCAGAGGGTGCTGCTTGATTGTATGAGATATTTTTAGAAGTCTTGTATTGCAGGGAAAAGGGCTAATAGAACATTTATCGTAAGTGCAATTATGCAAAGCATTTTGATAAATGGATGACATGTTTTAATTAAGAGGGTGTATGCTGTAACAATTACTTTTTCCCTTAGGAAATCATTGAGTTTGGGGGTGAGGTGTTTTTTTCATTTGTAAAGGAAGAACACTTATCCTTGTATACATCCTCCCCCATGGCTAAATCATGTGTTGTGAGATTTTATTATGAAAGTGGCTTTGGCTGGAATCCTTCAGTTACTCATACCATCAAGATTCAAGTCTCTTCCCACACTTGTTATTGCCTGGGAGCTACACTGACTGATCAGTACCTGAAGGGAGGCTACAAGAAAGATGGGGAGAGACTATTTACAAGGGCAGGTAGTGATGGGACAAGGCGGAATGGATTCAAACTGAAAGAGACTTGGTTTAGATTAGATACTAGGAAAAACCCTTCACTGTGAGTGTGGTGAGGCATTGGAAGAGGTTGCCCGGAGAAGTTGTGGATGCCCCATCCCTGGAAATGTTGGATCGGGCTCTGAGCAACCTAGTCTAGTTAAAGGTGTCCCTGCCTATAGTACGGGGGGTTGGAACAAGATGATCTTCCAACCTGAACTATTCAATGATCCTATGGTCTTTTCTTATGTTTTATATAAAAATTACTGTAAAAATACAAATATTCATTTAACATTTTTACATTGGTTTTCTACTTCTGTAGCCCACAGGATGAGGACACATCATTCCATTTTGATGGCAGTGGATACTCAGTTGTGGAGAAGGCACTCCGCTCAACAGTGACTCAGATAATAATATTTTTCAGTACCTTTTCACCTAATGGGCTTCTTCTGTATCTTGCTTCAAATGGCACTGTAAGAAAATGGATCATATTCCTAACCTGTCAAAAACTATGTTTAGATCATAATGGTTCAAGATGGTTTCAAGACGGTTTCTTGCTTTCTTTGTTTTTTTTCAGCTTGCATGTATTAGGGCAGATTACTACCTTTGTGTAAATTATCACCTGTAAGTGACATCAAAAGTCAAAGGAATAAAGACAAGAACCCTAGGGGTAACTCATTAGAGCAAATATACCTATACTAAGGGCAAAATTAAACAATTAAAAGAATTCTTCACAATTTGTTTCAACTTTAGACTAAAATTAACAAATATTTAACTAGAGGAAAGAAGAGGAAAACACTAGGGACAAAAAACTAGTTTTGTTCAATTGAAGGAACCTTTTCAGAATGTAAAATGTTTTGGAACTGAGCTTGCAGAAGGACAGTGCAATATTGAAAAGACATATTGAATTAAATCCATAAGACGGGAATTCAGTAAACTGAAATAAATTAAATAAAACTCCGTGCAGAAGCTATATAAGCCAGACCCATCTCCAGAGCTTCGTTGTCGTGTTATGCAGTTTACTGCATACTTACCTGGTGGGGTTTTTTTCTTGAAGGAGGGCACAGCTTTGTTTAGATACGGATTGTTTCAGAGTCTGCATTATTTATTTGCTTTATGTACTCCCTGTCTGAATACATTGCACAATGACATCTGACTTTAGTTTTACAGTTCAGGGGGGTGCTTTTAATCCAATTCAGAAAGTCTTTTTTTACTGTGTGAAGAAGGTCTTTGCTTCTTGCAGAAAGAACATCATAGTGTTTGATAGTTATGCTAACAATCAAATCAAATTATTTTCAACTTTGTCCAAAAAAGGAAACTGTGACTCGGTTATTTAAACCTTCTTCTGCCAAGTAATGTAACCTCATTATGCATTTAAGTAAGAAAAACAGCAAAACTAAACAAAAAGATATCCTTGTGAGGTACTTGTAACTGAATTTTCCTAAATACAGCAAAGATAAGCATCTTGGGTCTAACAAATAATCTAGGTACAAGAGTTACCAAATCTTTTTCAGACAGTAACCCAAACCTGCCAAGAATGCATTCTCTTGCAAGATTTCACTTCCAGGAATATAATCTGTTGTTTGTTTGGGTTGGTTTTGGTTTTTTTTCTTCCTCACAGAGAGATTTCTTGTCCCTTGAGCTTGTTGATGGCAAAGTGAGACTGACTGTTGATCTAGGTTCAGGACCTCTTGCTCTTACAACGGAAAATCGTTACAACAATGGAACATGGTATAAAATCTCATTTAGTCGGAACAAGAAGCAAGGTAGGCTACAGACTGGAAAAAACAGGTGTCTGCACATTTACAAATGCAAATATCTGAGACAGTTGCAGGGAGCATCACTGCAACCAAATCTGACTACTTCCAGTGCAGTGTCTTTAGCAGCCACACCTACGTTACTTTGCTTTCAGAAGGACAACAGTGTAAATCTTGTTCTTGGTTTAGCACATCTGGAAAAGAGTAGGTAGTGCAGAAACTGCCAGACAAAAATGTATCAATAGTCTCTAAAGAGTGAAAGATCTTTGTCCAAGTCTGTATATCAGGATCACATTTTCTGTTCTCCATTTTAAATAGTACCTAGTACAACAGTATTTTGTTGTATTGCTCCAACAGGAGTCTGGGTGGTAATGCATTACAAATAGTATATGTTAATAACTTTGAGATAATCTCATATGTATATATTTTCCTCCAGACTTCCCCAGATTTGGTTTTGGCAGAGAAGAATGAATGAGATTAACAGAATAGCTGAAAGTACAATAAATTGCTCGTTTTAAAAATAAGAGGATTGTCCATACATGTCCAAGTCAAGGACTGCATTCTCCTTTACTGTAGACAAGATCGCCAAAATGGAACAATGTGTATTCATGTCCTTCTCCAGATCTTTACTCTCTTTTATTTGCAGGAATTTTAGCAGTCATGGATGCATATAACCTTAATTATAAAGAAACCAAGCAAGGAGAATCTCCTGGGGTTGCCTCAGACCTGAACCGCTCTGATAAGGACCCAATCTTCATTGGTGGGTTGCCAAGATCAAGGACTGTGAGGTAAAGGGTCTTACTTTTCTACCTTTGCTAAGACTCACATAAGTAGAGGGAAGGACTTTAACAAACTCTATGTCCACTGAAATTAGAGAAAATCAGTGAAGTCTGAATTCTTGTTTATGGCCATGTATACCACAGAATTATCTGTCCTTTCACTTCAAACTTTTAATATGGTACTTTTCACTGGTAGATCTGATGCTGCAGTTCAAATCATAGATAAGTTTCTGTTTTCCCCCTCCGAGAGTGATTTCCACCACGGCAGGTGCCACAGCAGCCACCTGCTGTTTGGGTCAGGCTGTAGCAAGATTTCAGCACTGCTGTCTGCAACAATGCTCCTTTGATCTCTACCTGTGCAAGCCTTGCATTTTCTAGCTGGCCTTCATGGCCAAAACTGCACTTAAGGATAAAAGTTCTGCTTCAGAAAAGAATTCTTGTAATTCACTTCCATAACTTGGAGCAGAGGAGAAACAATTGTGAATAGATCAGCAGAAAACATCACAGATACCTATTTTATAGTATGTCTCTTGTTTATGTTTGGGTTTTTTATATTGTACTTCAATGCTGAACTTGCAAAGTCACATTTCTTCCACTGGATTTACTGTGAAAGGATAAATATGGCAAGAGAAACTTGAATTAAACTCTCTGCATGTTCTTGATGCTGAGGTAAATTCTGGTACATTATTGGTCTCTGCACAGATATTGGAGAGCTGCAGGCTTGTTAATCTTAGCTCGCATACCAGCTTGTGAGGGGTTATGGCAGGATAGCCTTAGATTTCTCTCACTTAAACCTGGAAATACGTTAGGCATTCTCCAAGCTTGAAAAATCAAAAAGAAATACTGTGTAGGAGAGCTACAGTTACCCTTTGACACCAAGTTCATTATATTCCAGCTGAAGATTCATCTTAAAGTTTTGTAAAATAACCTGACCTGGCAACACACTTGTATGTTTTCATTTGGACACAACGTTATCTGATTCTTTTTAAGATTAGATTTAGTATCTGCTAAGAGGAAAACCTAAACTACCTCTCTTTTCACTTATACCAGGCTGACAGCATTCTTTAACAGAGGTCTGTTTTTTCTTATTGAAGAGAACTTTTCTCCAAGGAGATTCCAAGTACTACTCCTTGGAAAGAAAGACTTGTTTTGTGTTTCAGGAAAGGTCTTAATAGTAGAATATATGTGGGATGCATCAAGAATCTGGAAATCTCTCGTTCTACCTTTGACTTGCTTAGAAATTCATATGGAGTAAGAAAAGGCTGTGTATTGGAGGTAGGAGACTAAAATCTTGTAAACTGATCTTTATTGTTATGAAACAGTGAATAGTGATGTTTACAGTGAGTTGAAATGGATTTATTTTTAAAAATTCTAAGATAATCTGATCTATACTTGAATTTTAATTTTTTTTTCTTACTGAGCACTATGTATGGACAAATTCAGTAATTAATTCTCTTCTTTATAAAAAAGCCTATCCGTTCTGTGAACATCATGAACAAAGGATATATTGAATTGGTACCTAAGTCCTTAAGCCCTGAATCAGAACTCATGGCAACTTTTGCTACCAAGAACAGCAGTGGCATCATCCTTGCTGGACTCAGCAGGGGACTGGAAAAGCGACAACGAAGACAAACACATTTGGCAAGTACTGAAAACAAGGATTTTTGGAGGAATTATTTTTGCTGGTTTTATTTTGTACAATCAAATTAGGTTGCTATCTTATATCTGATGGACAATTGGAGCTTCTGGAATCTAAAGACAAAGTATTACTAGGCATACCTGCCCCTTCTTATTTTCTTCTTCTAAGAGAAGGAGTGTGTGTATGAGGAGGTAGTATAAAAAAACCCTTGCATTTTAACTGGAGTTTTTATCACAACCAGAGAAATTTCTGCCTTTTGTATTTGCTGTTAGAAGACTTTGTACTCTGAGAGGTACCAGTACAATGCCTACTAATCTCTGAGTTTCATTAAAAAGTTTATTTAAAACAAGGTTGGAGGTAAATTTTTTTTTCCAATGTATGTTCTGTTTAAACACTGAATGAGTGTCAGAAAATGGAACTATAGTTAAAAATTAATCTTCTGATTATGTCCACAGCCTTTCTTTTCCATCATGCTGATTGATGGTCATCTTGCAGTGCATGTTAATGCTGGAGATAGAGCAAGTACTAGGAAAGTAGTTATTCAGTCTGCTAATGGAACATACAGTGATGGACAAGAACACTCTGTCATCCTAATTTGGAATAAGAGGTACATGCGACTGCAAAGAGTACTACCTGTTTAATTATTGTATGCTGTTGTCAGTTCACTGCACTCTCAGAGGAATTGCCTTTGCTTGCTTATTAGGTGGAATAATCAGGGCTGTGTTTTGCTGCTGTTAATGCAGATGTTCTGATTTACATGGTAATTGTATACAGCATACAGCCGCTGATAGAGGTGTAGCTAAAAGCTCTCAAAGTCTCTAGACAGCTTGGGGCACTTGAGTAAAGTATGCTAAATAGTATTAAAAAAACCCACAGCTATTCAAAATAATTTAGAAAGAAATTTGACAAAACTTTAAATGTTAAGAATCATCTAAAGAACTGGTCTTCTAGTTTTAAGACATTGAAGTAATAGAATCTTTATTTATTAGAACAGGGCATTATTGAGGCTGAAATGAATGCTTTTCATTTGAAAATGAGTGTCTAAGACCTTTAATGTTTTCCCTACTTTATTTCTTTCAGGATCATAACTGTACAGGTGGATGAAAGTAAACCTGCAGAACTGAGACTTGGCTCATCAACAGAAATGAGCCCTATTAATATTTCCAACTTTTATGCTGGTGGTATTCCAGCAGGAGAGGGCATCTTAGGGCTAAAATTGGCTGGCTCCTTTCATGGCTGTATCAGCAATCTTATTTTTAACAAGGAGTAAGTCAGAGGGGTAACTGCTTTGTTTTGGAAATCTGTGTATAGTAATTATTAAATGTAGTCTGTGATTTCTTGCATGAAATTGCTGTTTGCCTCGCTTTTAAGACACGCACGATACCCATGGTCTTAGTATTATAACAGACAGAAAATGGATATTACAAGCTACATTTCTAAATAGTGTTAAAAATGTCTTTAATGTTTATAAAGATGCTGCACAAAATACAGCTTTCTCTACTGTAGTTTCATCTTCATTCATACACAGACAGAATGGTTTTCCAAAAATATTGTCTAGTCATATCGTTCTATGGACAGATTATTTGCTACTTCTCAATCAGTTTGTCCCCGATACCACTTCTTTCCCCTTTTCCTGTTACTAGTGAAAGACCTTGTAAAATACTCTCCTTGTGCTTGGGAAATGTAGGATTGGGGATTGCACCATTTAAAATATATTACTTTTAAAAAAACACAGGCTTTTATATTTCACCACTTCCATGAAGTATGAACATGTGGATATGGACAGCTGCTTTCTGTCAGAGAAGCTTAAACCAGCCATACAGCCAGCAGACATTGAGATTCAACCTGAACTTCACACTTTACCAGTTCCCCAGAGACCTTTTACAGATAAAAAAAATGTATGTATGGCAGCAAAGCTCTATTGCCTCTTCTTTTGTCCATTCTTTGTGGAGAATTATCAAAGTACAGACTGTGTATATTGCTTCTTCTGTGGGTATGGAATGGTTTGATGAATGTGGATTTGAAATTTTAACTTCCTATAGAGAAACTGATATTAACCTTTGTAACAGCCTATTGGGCATTTGGAATGGAAATCCAGTAGGGTTTGTTCAGGCAGCAGCATTAAAAAAGAAAAGAAAAAAAGTGGAGTGATAATCTCCCAGCAGAAGGACTTGACAGTAACTATTATCTGTAGTGTATTCCTGCCAAAGTGGCTCTGTGCTGAGATTTGCATTAGCTGTGCAGTTCTGCATTCACATTTTTCTGGTCACACACATGCAGTCTCTGCTCTGTGTCAAAAGAGGAGGCACAAACCATTTGAGAGACATACAGTGTCTGAATGCAGCTTGCAGGGCACCTGTTTCCTCTCACATAGTCCCTGTTCTCAAGAGAGAAGGCAGCATTTCTTCTCTCCTTCTGCAGCTGTACATTTTCATAATGGATCATTTCCAAAGCCTCCTGAAATAATTTTTCTGTGGCAACAGAAAGCAAAATTTTATACATTTCATATAACTGTGGCTATAAAAAGAAATTAATTGTCCTTCTTAGAGCTAAAGTATAGCTTTGGCTCATACTCTGTTACTCAGCTATGCATCCCCCAAGTCATAACAAAAATGTGTGCCCTCATTAAATGGTAAAATATTTCTACCAAGTCCATAAAATTTTCACACTGAAATTGTAATCTGTCCTCCAGCATTTTTTATCTAAAGAGCTATCAATTAAGACAAATAGTGAATGAATACTTCTCAAATTACAAATATTTATCAGTAGAAAAGACAGTGGTGTCTGTGAGATATAGCTTAATCATTAGACCTAGTTCTTTTTGAGCCTGAAGATAGCTTAGAATGATTGTGAGTTTAGCTGACTGATGTTGCTGTATACTTTGTTGTTCAGGTTTGCTTCTTAGAAAGTTATACCTGGGCACACTGTCATTCAACACTTGCAGGTCAGCACCTGATACTATTCTTCCTAATAAAGTTCTTTTATTAACAGGTCGTTTGTACAAAAGATGAACTACCTGGTCATGTTCAAGGTGCCCATCAGTTTGGACTTGCCAAAGGCAGCCACTTGACACTACTTTTCAATCAGTCTGCTGTCAGGAAGAAGTGAGTATATCCTGAATTAAACATGCACACAGTATTATTTTGTATTGAGCTACAGGAAGTGCAGTGGTGGTTTTCATGAATGATCACTACATTGCCAGCTTTGAACATGGCCCTCACTTCAGATTCCTGTGGTATCCTCATGGAAGAAAGTATCATAACCATCATAATGTAATTAACTTGTCTTTCCCAGGTTAATGGTCAGGAGTTTATTCACTCATCTTCAGAGTTCTGCTTTTTTTTTTCCCTCTCAGACTTAAGAGCCTCACTGTACCTTCTGTAATTATTTTGATTTCTGTTTTCCACATACCTCTGTGTACATACGTACTCCTTTGACTGATGGAGATAACATCTCACTCTCTCCTCTGTATTTATTGCAGGTGCACCTTCCATGTTTGAAGGTGCACTTGAAGGAGACAAGACTACTGAGAATAATAATTTTGTTGAGACTCAACATGTGATAGCCTCTCTGGTTCTTTTACTTGTTTGAGAAGGTCCAAACAAGGTCTCCAAAACATAACCTGCAAGTCACTTGAATATGCTTCTTTCAACTCAGGAGCTCTCCACAGGCATTGAGAAAAGAGTGGGTTTTTCTTCTAGCCCTTCTGTTATAGCTGTTCAACATAAGTGCATTGCAGAGGATTGATGCCATGTACTCTGAGCCTAGTGTCTCCATAATAAATGGCTCAATCAGCTCCTCTACCTTTTAAGCCTCCCTCTGTTCTCAGCCTGCCCATTATAGCCCAGCATGCCTGGCTAATAGTAATGGATGCCATCACATTATCCTGGAATGAGTTCCTTTCTTGAGGCAATATGCAAGCCTGCAGTCACAAACAACCTGTCCCTCTTAAAGTCTGTCTCACTCTGTGACAAGCACTTTTTCTTTTTCTGACAGGTAGAGCACTGATTTCTGTTATGAAACACATTATAGGTCATGTTTTCTTAGAATCAATGCAAATTCTACTTTTCTGGCCTTTGTAATAATAAATTTCATTTCATAATAATGAATTGGTTGAGGCTGTTCTCTGCCTCTAAAAAAGCTTTTTATCACTGCAGAAGAAATATCTTCCAGTAACAGTGAAATTTTATTGTCTAGACTTTCCATCCAGCTGAGTCTCAGAACCTTTGCCTCCAGTGGCCTGATTTACTACATGGCTCACCAGAACCAGGTTGATTATGCAGCCCTACAGCTTTATGGGGGACAGCTCCATTTCTCATTTGATCTAGGCAAAGGAAAAGCAGTAGCTCTTCACCCTGCTGTTATCAGTGATGGAAAATGGCATACGGTAGGTAGTCACCAATCTCGTGCTCCATTTTCTCACTGAAGTTATTGGGCTGGGTTTTCTTTGCTTTGCCTGTATGCCTTCTGTGTTGCAAAGGCAAACTGGTTTTAATCCAATCATGAAACCATTCAGAAAACTTTTATTTGGTGATAGTTATTTCCTTTTAAAATTCTCATTAAGTGTATAACAATTCCAGCTTTCAACAAGTATCTATCAAGTATCTCAGATTATTTAGAAATCAAATAGTTGACCAACTGTAATAATGGTCATCTTCAACAGAGAAGAACCTAACAGAGTGCTGTAAAAACTTTGACATTTTCCACAGAAAGCTTTCCAAGGGCTTTATCACCAAAGATCTGCAACTGAATGTGTGACAAGGTGAAAGAGATTTATGGGTGCACAGTTTCTTTTTTCTCCTGTTTGTTGCTTAATACCTGAGCATGCCATAGTGGCTAGGAATAAGAGGGAAGCACTCTTTCCTTTCCTTGGTTGAGGCAATATGAGAAAGGAAGACATTTGAAATTAATTTAGGCTGGAGGGAGAGGACTTGGCTAAAGGAGAGTTTGAGGAGAAACTATGGCTACAGTTTTCAGGTGTCACATAGCATTCAGGGCCTTCTGAACAAAGACTGTGTCAGTCTCTATAGGCCCAGTTCCTCTGAGCAACCCACCTGCTGCTGACTCAGGCTTCCTTTATGAAAAATTACTCTTATGCCTGCATGAGTTTTGAAAGTAACTCTGATCACCTTACTTCTCCTAAAGGCAGGTGAGAATGACAATATTCATCCTGCTAAGCTTCCCATATGTGATGCCTTAATGCCAGGAAGTGGGCTTCTGTGGGACAAAGGGATTGATGACACAAAGCTACCAGCTTTCCTGGGTGCCTTGGGAATCAGCAGAGTTATTTTTGCTTTTCATACATAATCAGCAGAAGAAAAACCAGCGAAAACTTAACATGAAGGAAGCAAATGTGAAATTCTGTCAGAGAGAGATATCACAGTTAAGCTCTGCTGCCTACCCTGAAAGGAAGAATGCTCCAGGATTTACAGCTGCATGTTTAAATTTAATACACTCACGTAATACTCACACTATCCACCTTATAAGAGATGTACAGATTCCATACAAGAGCTGACCAACCTTTACTACCCAGGACATAAAAGCACAAGCTTCAAACTTTTTCAGAGATTAAGGCTGAGTCACACCACTTCTTAGCTGGGGGTGATGATTGCGGTCACTCTGCAATCGATTTAAACTAATATGCATTGCTACCAAAAGAAGCACCACTTCTTTCTATTCTCTGCCCTCTGCTCATACCATTCTGCTTTACCACTTTATCCCCTTAGTAACCCACATCTTCATGAAACTTCATATTGAACCTAGTCAGGATTCTGAGTAGTGCTGAAAGTAAAGAGAGAAGAATAAAATAGCTAGCTGACTTCAAATGAAGTCACTCAGCCACACTGTGAATAATTGCTTTAGGGCAAGGAGGGGGGCGACATGAGTGGACAAGATGGACAGAACTGGAAAGCTTTTTGGTCATAGCAAATTTAGCATTGTCCATCAGAGTACACCAACAGAGTGCTCTTATCTTCAGTGATGTACCTGTATCCTAAGGCAGTAAACTAGTAATTTTAAATAATGATTGTTACACTGAAAAATTTAGGTAGGACAATATGCAATCACTGTGAACACTTGGGAAAGCAAGGAAGCTGTTTAGCTGCTCAGTTGTGTTCTGAAATGGCCTCAGCCTCAGGACAACATGTCAGAGCAATCGAACCACTAAAAAATATCTTGCTTACCTCTATGCCAAATGATGACTATATAACTGATTTAACTTGTTCATGTTTGCATGCTTTCATTTTTTCCAGGTAAAGACAGAATTCTTTAAAAGAAAAGGTACAATCATTGTGGATGGACAAGAATTGGTAGCAGTCAGTGCACTTGGAGATGGTAGCACTTTGGATGTGGAAGGGAAGCTCTATGTGGGAGGACTCCCCCTAGACTACGTGCCAAAGAGTCTTGGAAATGTAAGAAGGTTTGGGGTGGTGCGGTGTCTCTGACATTTTGCAAGACTAGAATGAGCATACTGCATCAAACCCATCTAATTCAGTATCCCATCTCTGACAGACAAAAAAGAAGTACTTAGGGAAAGAAGCAACAGAGAAAGTAATGACCCTTTACCAGATAAATCTTTCCAGCTTTCTATGGCTTAATGACTCTAGCTAGAGCTTGTATCTGTGTGTGTTAGTAGTAGCCTTTAACAGATTTTTTTTTTCTATCAATCTCTCTGTTAAAAATGGATAAAGAATATAGATTCCTGTATTTCATAGTATAAGGTAAAAACATGACCTAGAATCTCAGACATTTTTGTACCTAAGTCCTATTGCATTCAAACAGAAATTAGGTGCCTTAAATATTTGTGAAAGACTGGGTTTAGCTGTCTGAGATCAAAAATACGTTTTGCACATGCATTTAAAGAGCGGGCTTTTATTGCCTTCCTCCTTGTGCAGCCCATTATATCAGTGAGGATTCCAGTGATGATGATACTGCTTTTTGTAGAATCATAGAATATTCTGAATTTGAATGGACCCACAAGGATCATTAAGTCCAACTCCTCACCCTGCACAGGACACCCCAGGAATCACACCATGTGCCTGATAGTATTGTCCAAATGCTTCTTGAACTCTTGTCAGGCTTGGTGCTGTGACTGCTTGCCTGCGGAGCCTGTTCCAGTGCCCAACCACCCTGCAGAGTGCTTGGGCAATTCCCAATTCTTTTCAGTTCTGGGTGTGTTGTCTTCACCTATGCTTTTTAATTGGATAATGGGGTTAACAAACATTTTAATACTTTGAATCTGCAGTTGCTGAAAATAGTAATGGTGAGAAATTCAGATGAATCTTTTTGCTGAATAGAACTTGCAAAATATTATACAAAATCTTGATTTACTTGTTAATTTGCCAAAGCATTCTTGGAATGTCTTTAGCTGCTGGGCATGTCCCTACTCACAGCTAAGTGAATACAATCCTTTTTATATGTTATAGATAGTGCATACTGTGTTTCTAAACTACTTATTTTGACTCTAAGACATTAGGTACATTTGCAACCTTAGATAATGATATGTAGTAATAGAAATTTAATTACATAAATATTTTAGATCTTGCTGTGTTTATTCAGGTAATTTTTTTTCTGCAATAACATCAGGTAAATCACTAAGAAAGCATTGCAGCAGTTTATATTAAACATTATCTCTTATATTTCCATATGCTTAGGTGACTCACAGTATTCCTGCCTGCATTGGTAGCATGACAATTAATAGCAAACAACTGGACAGTGAGAGTCCCGTGTCCATCTTTGCTGTGAATAAATGCTATCTAACAGTGCAGGATGGTACTTTCTTTGATGGAAGTGGCTTTGCTGCTCTTGGTAAGTGTCATTAAATGAAAACAGTACCTTACTGGATTTATGTTGATGAAAACATGTACTTTTTAGATCTTGCTGGAACTGTGTGTAATTAACTGACTCCTCACACAGCAAGTGCATGCCCTGCATGCATATTTCAGACTGAGTTCCATACATCCAAAAGCGATCTTTTCTGAAACGGGTTGTCTTCCCCAAATGAAAGAGGTAATGATTTTAGCACTGAAAAACAAAATAACTACCTCTTTATTCAACTAAGAATATCCATGTTCCTGATGTTAAGGTCTGTTAAAGGATATGGACACAAAGGACTTGTGAAGTAACAGGAAGGATTACATTTGTGCTCTTTACTGTTTCTTACAACTGAGATAGAATGTAGTAAATCTGAATTAATGAAAGAAACTATTTGAGAATTTATCTTTTCCAGTATAAAATGTGAATTATGACTGTGGAAAATTTACTTTCCAGGAGTTCTGCAAGGTCATGTTCCAGCAGAATAATTAACATGCTTTTTAGAACTTTTAATGCTGATGTATTTTGTGCTGTGGGTTATGAGTCTCCTACTAGAAGCTTCTAACTTCTTTTCAGTCAGAGAAGGTTACAAAGTGAGGTCTGATGTGAACATCACACTGGAGTTCCGTACAACAGCAGTGCATGGTGTTCTGCTTGGGATCAGCAGTGCTAAGGTTGATGCCATTGGACTGGAGATTGTACACGGCAAGGTAGGCTGCCCTGTGCTGGCATTTCATGAGGCTTGCTTGAAACTGGGAGACTAGAACTCTTGAATTGTGCTAAATAGACACCAGTGAAATGTGATGGAGGCAAATCCCCACAGAACTAGTATGGGAACTTTCAGTCTCAAGGTTTCTCGTTGCCATCATATGTGCAGAAATAACTGAAAATTTTTGGATTTTTAATTAGTGTAATTTATGTTAGGGTGCAGCTATTCTGACCTCCTGTACTTATGTACCTTGCATGTTAGACCAAACACATATCTTTTTTGTAGCTCAATACTTTTTCTGCCATAATGCTACACTTGTCCTTGAGAAAAATTATTGCATGTAGAAAGCACACTGTTTTGTAATCTCTTCTTCAATATTCATGAGCAATTAACTCATTCTCTACTTCTACTGGCCATTATGCTCCATAAACCTTTTAACAATCAATACATAGTTCCCCAGTCATCTCTTGCATAAAAAATGTATACTTGATTGCTCCTAAGTATTTTGTTTTCTCAGAAGTAGCTCATTTTTTATTCAAAGCTTCCTAGCTAGAGACAGTGTTAAATACCACTGTTTCTGTGGGACATACTTTCTCAGTTAATATTTACACATTAATCCTCACCACAATGTTGAGGAAATGTCTACTGCTTTGAAAAATAAATACACGAAAAAAATCAATACATGTATTGGCAATGACAAGTGCTTTCAGTCCACTCTTCTTTCTCTTCGGTTACATACTGTGATTCTTCTTTCAGGTCTGAAGTGTCAGGTTCTGTGAAAAATGTCTTGATTTGTATTTGTAAGAAACATTGAAATCTCTAGTGAAGTATACCAAGCTAACCCGATGGACCATTGCATAGATAGATCCAAGTCTTTCAGATTTTAAAGACACTTCAACCATGATACACTCTATCCATTAAAGTAAACATTAACTTTGCATATTGCCAAACATTTAAAATTAAAATCTGTGCACCAGCATGATTGTACTTCTATCTAGGCAAATTTAATTCTTCTATTCTTACTTTGTATCTTTATTGGCATCTGGCTGTTTATGTAGGTTTTATTCCATGTCAATAACGGAGCTGGCAGAATAACGGCTATATATGAACCAAAAGCAACAAATAATTTGTGTGATGGGAAATGGCACAAGCTTCAAGCAAGCAAAACCAAACATCGCATTTCGCTGATAATTGATGGGAATTTCGTTCAAACTGATAATCCCCACATCCAGTCAACATCTGCAGATACAAATAATCCCATTTATGTTGGAGGCTATCCTGGTAGGTACAATAATATTTTCATTCCCTTCTGTCCCTCTTGGTCTCATCTCTTAACATGTGTTGGACTCTTTTAGCACCTGTTCCCTCCCTCCCAGCCCTTTTGGTTTGCCAGTGGAGTCTGAGACTGTGTACAGGTCAGCTGTTGCTTCTGACAGTTTTAACTTAAAAAACACCTGTACAGAATGACTTTCTCCTCTGATTTCCCCTCTCATTTCCCATTGTCCCCTGGGAAAAACTATTTCTGCAAACTTGGCACAAGTTACCCCAGTGCATGGCTTATGCTTGAAGGCAGCAGGGACTGTTCATGTTGGGATATCCCAGATCATTTGAACATGAATAGAACTTCATGCTTCTCAGCTATTGGTTTTGTCTCTCATTTTAGAGGGAGGAGAAGCAGCTTAATAACCTAGATCTTTGTATTGTTCCCATTCACTGGAAATAGAGTCCATGTATTTCATGTTTGTTTTTCAGCTGACGTGAAGCAAAATTGCCTCACGAGCAAGAGCTCATTCCGTGGCTGTTTGAGGAACCTTGTTTTGACCAAGGGCCAACATGCAGAATTGTTTGACTTTAGCAGAGCTTTTGACCTGCGTGGAGTCTTTCCTCATTCCTGCCCTGGGGCTGAGCAGTGAACTGTAGCAAAGGCTGTCTGGACTGAGAGGTTTTCTTTGTTGATCTCTTATTTTGCATTCTCATTTTGTAATGAAAAGAAGAATTGGTGAGAGCCTGCATCTCTTTGATTATTCTGGTTGTTTTCCAACTCAGGTCCTTTTTTTTCTAATTTTTTTTTTTTTTTTTTTAATCAGAAGCTCTATGTCTACATTTTAACTAAATGGTTTTAAACAACAAATACCTCTACTACAATGTTAATGCCATTAATTGGGTATTTTTATTTTGGGAATTTTTATTAATCAGTGTTTACAGTATGTTTTCTTTTGATTACTTGACAGTATTTCATTTTATGGTATGTTGGTTGTTTTT
The DNA here is from genome assembly GCA_013400415.1 of Scytalopus superciliaris. Classification (NCBI taxonomy): domain Eukaryota; kingdom Metazoa; phylum Chordata; class Aves; order Passeriformes; family Rhinocryptidae; genus Scytalopus; species Scytalopus superciliaris. The sequence goes on from VXBX01009031.1 coordinate 50,567, forward strand.
TAAAAAGGTAATTATTTTGGACCACCAAATAAAACCATAATAAATTGTGTGTTAATTCATGTTGTCCATACATTTCAGCTAGAAGAAAAAGAGCCAGCAGGCTAAGAAGTGACAAATAGGCCCACGGCAGGGAGGTTGGAACTAGATGATCTTTTAGGTTCCTTCCAACCCAGACCATTCTGATTCTATGAAGAGTAAGTGGATATAGTCCAGCAGAGGGAGCAGGAGACTGACTAAAGCCATAATTTTGAAGGTGTCAGATTCAGAGTCTAATGAATAGAATTTATACTTTATATGGCAGCTCCAGTTTCTCTTCCTTCTGCCTTAAAATCCAGTGCTTCTGACCCTCATTATAGATACATTGTCTAGGAGGATTATGTTCCTCTTTATGCTTACATGTAATCAGCTTCAGGACAAGCAGCAATTCCATAGCACGGAGATGAATATGAAGTATTGTGTTGGTGAAGAAACAATTTGGGTCTGACTTAGGAAATACCAGGCATTTTGGCAACTAGAACTAATGCATCCTTCTTTGAATGACAATATTTCTTACAGAGCACAGGGAGGCACTTTTATTGCTCTGCAATTCCTAATTCACAGGCCAGCCAACAGTTCTGTCTTTGCCTTTTCTTACTGTGCTTGCCTGTTTCTGAAATGAGTTTTCTTTTGAGCCAGGTTTTGGGGACATGCACTTGATCTGACTCAAGGACACCCATTTATCAACTGCCCAGATCACTGAGCACAGATAAACGTGTCTCGTACTTTAATATGCATCCATAATAAACATAGTTCTTTACAAGACACTTCCATCTTGGTTGTTTTTTTTTTCTCTCATTGAACTAACAGTACTTTTTCTTGCTCCTTACAATTTTGTTTGGCTTTTACTACGCATTTTTTACAATTTGTTCTGGAGTTAGTTTGGCTCTATGTATTTCGTACTGGTTTAAAAAACAATGGCTGAAGTGAAACCCCAAAGTGGTTTGCCATTGCTTTCAATGAGGCAGGATTCCCAGTGGTGTCATTTTGTACCTTGCATTGAGGTAGTCCAAGAGAAGAGCAAAGAATTCCTCCACTTGAGCAAGGGTGGCACAAAATGGTCCCTTGTATGGCTAGCTGTTCAGGTGCTGTAACAACACAGTTGCTTTGAAGACAAATTCAGCACTGCATTTTGTAATTTCTGTCCTCTGCTTCTATCCAAAAAGCACATTTAGATTTGAGAACTTTCTTTGTTGGTATTGGTTTTATTTTTGACATGGGTACAATACAGTGGACACACTCTGCTGTACAAATACACTTACATGTTGGCATACTTCAACAAAACACATAACATAATGAGGATTGTAAGGGAAACGTACATACAAACACTTTGCTTTGATTAGTGGCATTGTATTATTTTCCAGAGAAGACACACATTAATAGAAAGCCATTGAAAAATAAAAATGTAACACAGTGTGTTTGTATTTGTTGTCTATTTAACCCCAAGATCTGATCTCATGAGGTTCACATTACAAGCAGTAACTTAGGCAACCTAGTTTGGATAAAATTTCATCCACATTCTGAAATATGTATTTACTATATATTTTTTTTGTAATTTCAGATCTTGCCCCATAGAAAAAGACATATTTTCGTAATGTTAAGACTAGTGAAAAGGTGAAATTGGTAACAGAAAGTTCTTGAGTAGTAAACCTCTAAGCCAAAATATTTTTCCTGGAAAATGCAGAGTGAGGTAGTTAATATTATACGTGGACACAGACACATCTGCACACACGTGCACATTCTAATGGCATTAGCTGCATAAACAGGTTAGAGCATTCCAGTCTGTTTCCAACACCTACTTTTTACAATTCTCTGTATGTGTTGATATGCAAAATGTTTGTCTTTGTAGAACCATGGAGTATACATAAATGCTTGAGGCATCTTTGGAATTTCAATAAATTTCTCCCTGCTTGCTACCACTTTCTTATAAATAGCTTTTCACGTATGTTCCTTTTTGTTAGATGACAATTCTATTGTAACCTGGTTTTGCCTTCAGATGCTGTTAGGAGGAACAAAGTTTCTCATGCCTCTACCAGAATCTTGAAATATAAGGCCTAAAGTTGAGACTTCATATATCACAATGTCACTGAGATTGTTCCATTTGCCTGCTGTATATGAATCAGAGTTAGTGTACCACAACAATACAAAACAACTTAATGTGGAACAGTATTAACTGCAGTGCACATGGGTCATTAGGTCCATTTGTATCAAAAAAAGAATTTTGACATTCTGTTTCAGAGACAGGAGGTATTTGAACACACTGTAGTAATCTGGGTATGTAGAATCTAGTTCATCTGCTAATATACATGTCTTATAAAGTTATAGGCAGTTTTAGCATTAAAAAATGCTCACAGGATGGATTTTTTTACATATTTAATTTTCCTAAGTTGTGAAGTGGTAAAAGTCTTTCAAAAACCCATTGTATTCTGTGCGGAATGCAGGGAGATCTATTTCAGAAATAACACTGATGAGGTCCAGAACATGCTGAGCAAGTTACAGCATGAACACAGGGCTGCTCTGTACTTTCCCCTGCATGGCCATTGAGAACACAGAGTGAAGTTAGTGGGCAAGATGGAGGAGGTCAATGTACTTGCCTGAAAGTACTGCTGAAATTTAGCTCATTTGCTATGACATTTCAAATGTTTTTTGTGACGTTTAGGTTTTCTGTATAGTCACAGAACCTCTTTTAATTGGATATAAATACAGTGATGCTTAGGCTTTGTATGTATTCAAAGCCCTTTCCATGTAAAACACCTTTGCTGAGTTTGTTCTTCCCAGATGGATGTTTATAACTCCTGATCTGGCAGGGAATTGACTGCATCTGAGAGTAGAATTTAACTCAACTAATTATCATGTTGCCTTTTTATGGAAAGTACTAGTCCTGCTTTACAGCTGAAAGAAAAGGGCAGCATTAGTAGAAAGAGCTGTCCATTGCCACAGAGGGAACTAAAGGGTATCGGGAGCAAAGCACATGGCAAAACATTTGTGCTTAGTCCTATAAACAAACCACAGATCTACTATCTCTTGTATACTTACAAGAAATAGTTGTCAAAATAAGAGTGTATTTTATAATACAACTGTCCTGGTCTGTTCTTCGATGCAACTATGTCTCCATTAGTGTTAAGAAGAAAAAGAAAGGAAAAAACAGAAACAAACAAACAGAAAAAGCAAAACAAAACAAAACAAAAAAAGAACAAAAAACCCAAACAAACACCCAAGAAACTTAGAAATGTCATTGTTTTAAAGAAAATGAAAATATAATGTTGCTTAATTTTTATCATTTTTTCATCAAGAAGGCAAGAAAGAAGACAGGATCTACCTTCTGTATACATTATTGTTGCTTGGTAAAGTTATTAATTCAATATTGATTTCTTTCACTGACCACTGACAAAGCTTCTGGAGAATGCAATTAACTTCGCACATTCTAGAAGCCCTGCTTCTGGTTCAGATCATTGCACAGCTTCAGCAGGGCATCTCAAGTTACAGATCTTTTCTGTAGGACAGTGGCCTTTATTTACACCTGGAGGCCTTGGTTCAGAGTGCTTTTACATTCCTATGTAATAAACAGAGCTTCTGCCTCATCGGTGCATCCAGACCAGGAACAAAACCCACTGCTCAGGCTGTGGGTGGATTCATTGTGCAATATCATCTAATGTTGGACACATTACAGTGCAGTAGAAGGCATTAGTTCCCATTTTTTGCATAAGACAAAGATGAAAAAAATACCAGCTCTTTTCCAGAGATTTGTGTTTTCTCTACTGAACAAACCTGCTTTAGTTCAGTAAAGTATAGCCCCAAGTGAGATGACTTAGGTGAAGAACAGTGCTTGCCCTTGTGACTAGCTACCAACTAGACACACTGTCTTAAATTTCCAATGCAGTTGCAGCCCATTGCTCGCTTTTCAGCCTGTGTGTTTTCTGAGACTGCATGTCATCTGTAAAAAGACCTGCAATTTGCAATGTATTTGTGAATCCCCAGCACAACGGGGCCTAGTTTGGCTACAGTTTTAAAGGTCTAATGCGTAAATTATTGAATCCCACTGCTCATTGGAAGCTCTTTTTCTTCTCCATGCTGTATTATACAAGACCTGAACAAAGATGTCTCTTGTCAATGCAGCTGAATAGTATAAAAATTGCTTACATATTAAAGCTAAAATAAAATAAAAATAATTAGGTTACAAATAGGAAACTATAATGTTTGACAAAAACAAGTGGTGACTGTAAGTGGCACCATTAACACATATAGTATGGCATTACACAGTCTTAATTCTGACAGTATCAAGTAAAAGGCAGAGCCAGGAGCATATGCCCCTTCTTATCTAGCATTTGTCTCCTGAAATTTGTGTGTGTGATGGGAAGGAAGGAGAGAATGGTTTGTGGCATTACAATTGCGCACAGCTATGTGATTCAGACAGACAATTTTGGAAGACTGGTAGTGATATATATAGTGGTACACACATTAAGCAGTGTGGCTGTCTATACAGTAGTTCTTCCTCCTGCCTCCTGCCCCCAATATAAGGTACTCCTGAGGAGTGACTGGGAGACAAATATTGCAGTAATGCACACTGCACAGGTTTACTTTCAGCAGAAAGGTTTGGTTTTGTCACACAGCTGTGTCTTGGCACTGCTGTATGTTGAGCTCCTGTCTTCCACGTCTGACAGGTACCTTCTCTTCTTGAGTGTCTCTGTGGTGCTTCTGTGTTACACTGTGGTAGGTAGTGTTTCATTCATCCTCTAATGCCACTGGATTATTTTTAAAAATCTGTGTTTTAACACCAGGTCAGGAAACGAACAACTTGTATATGACAGGTTGTTCTCTGCGCACCGTACCTTGGTCTGTCCTCCTAAACTCCTGGGCCAACTGGCACAAGGGTAAATCATATGAAAGCATAACTGATGTGATATTTTTCTGATAGTCAGAAGCTGGAATACCAAAAGTAGTATGTGCTGACCATCAGTTGGACTGTACAGTAGGAAGGAATGATGTCCTGTAGCTACTGTTTTATTTTGTGTCTGCAAGAGCTTCTTAAAATGATAGGCATCACTCTTGTCCATTTGGCTTTTGTCCAGTACACTGCAGCCTTCTTCAGCTTGCTTTTGGTTTTATCACCCATTCTGCCTGAGGATTTGCACGGTAGACATCTAACATGTATGCATCTGGATCCAAACAGTGCTGACCTGAAAGAGAAATTGACAGCCATGGATCACAGGATGTTTTGAGCACATTGGGACAGCGCCATATTAAAATGTCCTTGAATGTTTCTCTGACTTGCACACAGCAAGCCTAGTCTGGTGTGTCCCACTAACATCTTGCCAGGATACACAGAGGGTCTTTGGTAAATTTGCCAGTGATTTTACTCTGTGAGAGTCATGAATTCACTTTCACTTCCAGGCAAGATGCCCTGCATTACACTGAGTTATAGACAAGACATTTAGTCAAATGGTGAACAAATGGTTTGTTAAAATGCATTAACAACACTTAAGTGCTACAGTATGAGGGGTTTTATTTTTTGTATTTACTGGGCTGGAATTACAACTCTGATTTTGTTTCTACACTATTTTAAAATGCTGAAAAAGTAGCTCTGTAAACAATGTGCTCCCATCCAGCTAGGATCTTGCAAAGAAATACAGGGACTATATCAAGGTTTTTGGCAGTTGCCATTTTGCTGGTTAAAAAAAATAAAATTCTCCTAATGCTGGCTGTTTCAGGGTTTCATTAGGTGGTAATTGGAAAGTCCCTGATGCCTTTGCCTAAATGAGGCATTTGGTGCCTCTTAATTGAGCAATAAGACAATAAATTCTAGAGTTAAGTTCATTTGTTGGACTATATTACATTTATGTGGGGTGATGAAATCATTTAACTGGTGAGGTTACATTGCTGTGACACAAAGGATTATGGTAAAATTTTTGTTCAGTTACTTACAAGGTCACTGGGGTCCTAATGATTTTATTCAAGTGAAAGCAATATAAATGAATTAATGCATAATCAGTGGACTAAGGTACCCTGAAGTATCTAGATTATAAAAATAATTTTAAATGAAGATGCAAATTAAACATCCTGATTTTCCGAAGGAGTGTGGTGGGAATGTTTAGGATTGTTTTGCAAGGCCTTTAGGATCTGTTCTGTTTTAGCATCAGTTGGTCATCCTGTTTAGCCAGGCAAAACAAATCACTAATCCAATTTAGCTTTGTGTGTCGTCAGTAATAAAGACTGCTTCTTGTTTGCTGCAGAAAGAAATCTGTGATGTTTTGCAATAACTTTACAAAAACTCCTTAGGGCTGAATCAAGAAGAAATAAGGAATAATCTAATCAGATAGTTGACAGCAGACTTGGACAGACCATCCAGAATTTTGGTATGAATAGAGAAAGGAGAGAGCCAGGATTGTGCAATATGAAATTTAAATCTGGTTTTTGACCTTTAGGCCAGAAACCTGTGGGGCAAGCCACTGTTGTTGTTATTACAAGAAGTGTCACTGCATGAAACATGGAAGAAGACAAAAGCCCTACTGCAAGGAATTTCCAATCTAAATAAAGCACACAGATTAGTATGAGTATAGAACACCCATACACACAGGGGGTGAGTTCTCAGTTCTGTGTTTTTTATTTGAGGGATGTTAACAGTGAGGAAGAAATAGGTCTTGAGAAAAGCTTGACAACAAGGTGGAATGTACTTGCAAGAGGAAGACTAAAGATCTCTTAACCATGAAAAAATGCTCAGTTATGAGAGGGAAAGAAGTAAGCAAAAGGTCAGATTAATTTGACAAGACTATAAGGAGTGTTACTGAGATCTAGACATTGGGTTCACTCTTCTGTGGGATGCCCCTCCATTCACACTGGAGTTTGAATAAATCATGACTGATTTTAACAGCTCTTGGGTCAGGCTGCTTACTTCCAAACAGACTGGAGGGTAGCAGCGACCCAGCTGTCAAGACAGCACTGCCCTGAGGTATTTTATGAGATTAAGGACATTCAGAATTAAATTTTCAAAAATGAGACCTACCTATATTTCCTCCAATTTCATGTAAACTTTGGATCTGGCCTCTTACATTCTGTGATGATCCACGGCTAGGATGGAAAAAAAAAAAAACCTTTCAGTGTGTATTTCTGTTATAACCACTGCCTTATCACCCACCATCTATGGTAAGCTAAAGTTTGATATTTTTTCCCCTATCAAAAGCAGGTACTTCTACCAAATGGGTCACTGCAGAATACTGAATCTGCTATGGAGGTAGATTACTGCATCACAGTTAACTAAACCTCCTATATTACTATTTTATATTATTTACTCAAAGAACAGAATTATGTGGCAACATGGGAAGACTTAACAGAAATGACTTTTAGATATAATTTACCATTTCCCATAACTGTTAATAATTATTACCTTACAGAAATAAAAACATTAAATACTTATGCACAGATGTAAGACAATGTCTTTGCATTCTCTATGTGGCAAGTCTGTGAAATGTATGTTTAATGTATGTTTTTAGTAGTGATGTAAGAGAGATTGATTCTGTATAGGAGCCCATAATTAAGTAAAATAAAAAGAATAAAATCAGTGGTTAAAATTTCTTTGACCAACATAACCATAAATTAGTGATTTTAGACAAGAAAAATTGTTCTCGTAACACAATGAATCTCTGCAAAGGGAACAATCCATTTATAGTTTTAACATTGTTCAGGAAAAACAAAATGTTCTGCTTTACCCACCTGTTTTCACAGTGGAATCGAGCCAGGATGTCTTTGACTTTTGTTTGGCTGTTGAGTTGAATTGCCATAGAGACTTTTGAATGCAGTGGAGCATAAACTCGTATCACTCCCTCGGGTATGTCAGACTGCAGGTATGGGGGAAAAGTGACAGCTCCCTAAAATCAATATTCAGTAGAGTAAGTTTAAGGCAAATACTGCTTAGGTCGATTCAGAAGCAATTCTGAAACTCTTCTGAGGTTACTTGCAAAAATCACTGTCCGGTATTCACTTGATTATTCAAAAGACATATTATAGACATACAAATGCAAATTTGTAGACATGGTATAATGAGATACAATACAAAGACACAAACTGCTTGGTAAGTAACACATAAATGCATACAGAGTAAAGCCCTTGACTTTTAAGTTATTTCTGTTAGTATTGTTCAGTGAGCCAACTGCTTATTTAAAAACACTAAAAAATTATTAGGAATATCTGTTCTTGCTTCTAAAGATGAAAATCCCCTGAGGCATAAAGATCCAGTTCTCTGTTTCCACTTCCTATAGCTTCAAGTAGATCGAAGTGTGTGTACAGTAAAATATCAAAGTGCCATATGGTTTCTGTTAATTTGAAATTTGACCTTGTTCAAATGGGTTCAAACGATCATCTATGAAATTTATGCACTCTTCCATGATTAATGGTGGATCAATCAATTAGCAAGGTTTGCATTCCAGTTTTAATCCAGTTAATACCATGCTGAGCAGAACACAATAGTCTCTCTAGTCTCTGTCTCTGTGTAATTTAGAACATCTGAGACCTGGGGATTGTGTTAAGTGCTCTCAAAATTCAACTCAGTTATCCAAACAGAGTTTGCCTCCAATTTAGCCTTCATATTTCAGCTACCTGCCACAGCTATCCTCGTTTTTATTAGATGTAAAGCCAATTACTACGATCAATGGATTTGTCTTCCTGAAGGTGCAGTGACCGCAGTAATTGAGTCTCCTCAGTGAGAGAGTCTTTCTGTGTTTGTTTCAGGCTGAATTCAACTTTGCAACATAGTAGTCTGCACTGCCAATTTAAACAAACATCTCTGTCTCCATTTGCAGCACCAATGTGTCTCCTAACCAAAATATATATTGGTCAGTGCTGGCAAATAAATTCTCCAGAAAACTGAATTAGCATGGATTTGCAATTCATACATAGCATTTCTTTTCCTACTTTTTTCCCCCCAGACATTCCCTTCTGCATTTTCTCTGTTGTCTGTACTTTATTACTTCTGTTACAACTCACCAATCTTCATTCTTTTAGACATCCATGGAGGACTCTAAAGATTTTGTCTCCAGGTTATTAACAGTAGTTACTACATGGAAATACTACATATAAGCTGCGAGAGGGACTGTATATGTTGTGCATGTAGATATATTCTCTGTTGCCCAAATTATAGGTTGCATCTAATATGGAAGTTTATTTTAGTTTTCTATCAAAGCAACATATCTCAAACAACTTCCTAATCTCCGTATCTAGGCAGTATAGAAAAGTTGGTGGCTTTAAGACCTTCAAAGAAAGATTTTTCTATCAGATTTTCCTAAGCTGGAGCTGCACCTGAAACCTTGGAAATCCTCGGATTTATCTACCTCTCTCCTCTGACTACATGTCAACACAACATACATACAACACAAATTACTTCATTGGGCGCTTAACATTTAGGCCCAGTTTAGGTGTCAGGCAAACTGGATTTTCTTTCTGCTTAGGAAGTAATGCAAAGCTCTAAAACTAAACCTTTCAAGGAGAATATCAAATGGCCTAGACCAGGGCAGGCATAAATGCAGTTAATCCTAATAGGGACCATTCTACTACTCAGCTAGGGATCCATGCATTTGTTGAATATCTACAGATCCCTACTATCAAGGACAGTCCCATATAATAATTTTCTTATGAAATAGGTTAAAAACTAGCATGTGTTTGTAAATAGCTTACAGCTTGGGCTGATAGAAAGCATTCTGCCTTTCTCACCCTTTCTCAACCAATTCCCAAAGCTTTGTTTTACCAGGATGTTGGACTGAGAAGCATATCTTTCAAAATAGCTCCCTAATCAGCTAATTTTGTATGGCAGAATTTCCTCCCCAACCCCAGGACTTTTCACAAGGAGGAAGGCTGGTTAAAGCTGACTTTGAAAATTGTATCTTTTTATCACACCTCTGGTCTTTCAGGTCTCTCCCGTTCTATGGTCTTTCTCCTCAGTAGTTTTCTCACTCCTTTGTCAAACATCAGCTGCCTCTTGCTGTTGTTCATTGCTGCCTCATTCATTTTTCTCACTTGGGATATCAGGAAAGATGGGACCTAAAGGGAGGAAAACAAATCTAAGAATTAGATATAGTAATTTTCTCTCCAATATTGATGTTGGGTCTTTGAAAGGCACCAAATTTTAGGCAGCAGAAGCTCTGTTTATTCCTAGAAGATACATGCAATTCATAGCCCACTCTAACAACCCACATTTATTCCTTCAGTGAAACTGTAGATCTTCTTTCATACCACATGAAATATTTTAGTGATGTTTGAAGTTGAAGGAACTTTATTAGGAGGTAGTCTTTGCAATCCCCATCATACCCTCCTTTATGAGGAAACAAGATGAGGCTGTCAACATCTTCATGCCAGCCTTCACTAGCACAACAAGTAGTGCACACTTTTGGCTAATATTATTACAGGCTAGACTTTTTAAACACATTTAATCTCATTCAAGTTTAGACATATCACCTAGACATCTAGATTAAATCATTATTCTATGTATTATTCTGTATAAACAATGATGTGAGACAGTATCTCCAGAGGGTAATTTGTGCCAAAATAGACGACTTAGTCTATAGTGTGGTAATTCTCAAACTAGAGATACCTGTCACCCTATTTCATTCTAGATGTAGAAGACTCCAGCCAGTTTCCAAAGAATAGCCAACTGTTTCTTCTTGGAAGGTCAGTTTATTCTGATTTCTGCAGAGCTCCTGCATATAGCAAAATACTGCTCCGTACTGGAGCCATAAAGAGGAAACCAGCATTACTCACTGTCCACAGGATGTCCTGGTACCGAATTAAAAGCCGCACAATGTGTGCTGTGGTGGCGGCTGCTTGCATTTCTTGTTGGTTTGCACGTTTCCCTTTGTAGATGAAGAGGTTTGGTGCAACAATCATAGAAACATTCCACAAATTCATCTTGTTTTTCCCTTCATTAGCAACCACCTTCTTCAGGAACTGAAGAAAGGCCTGGAAAAAAAGAGCACTTTGTTGAGTCTCATGAAATAACTTGCTTCTGAAGTGCAGAGCTTTCAATTGCACAGCATGTCTGGCTCAAAAGCTGCTATATTTGCATTTAGAGGTCAAATTTACGGGGTTTTGCATTTTAATTTGTATTACTCTGGTTGGTACAACCACCTGTGTCAACCACAAAGGAACAGTTCATGCTACTAAAATAGACATTAATAAATTATCTATCACTTAGAGCATAATCCCAAATTTGCAAGTCAAGTACGGTATCTACCCTAAGGCACTGAATCCTATAGCAGAGGAGAGATGTACAGGTATTGCAAAGGAAAAGTTATTTTCTTCATAGATTTCCAAGTGTCCATTTTGATGTATCTGACCAATGCTTTTTATATCACCATCATCAGTGCGGTCAGTCTTTCTTCAAATGTGCATCAGTCCCATATGTGCTATGAAGAATTTCTGCCAGCAACCCCCAAACTTTTATTCTCGGATAATGAAAGCAAGAAGAGCTCAGTCATTGTTCATTGATGTTGCTTCTGCACATACATGGCAGAGTCAAAGGAAACTCATTTCCCTTTTGGGTAGTCTATTCAGAATTTTGCTTGAGTGACTGAATAGGATGGATTGCAGCTGTGGTTAGAGTTGGGGTCTACCAATGAGTCCCTTTGCAACACTGTTCTGGTTTCAGCTGGGATAGAGTCAATCTTCCTCCTAGTATCTGGTACAGTGCTGTGTTTTGGATTTAGGATAAGAATAATGTTGATAACACACTGCTGTTTTAGTTGTTGCTAAGCAGTGTTTACACTTAGTCAAGTGTAATCTTTAGCTTCTCATGCTGCCCTGCCAGCAAGGAGGCTGGGGGTGCACAAGAACTTGGGAAGGGACATAGCCAGGAGAGATGATTCCCACTGATCCAAGAGATATTCCATACCATATGGCGTCATGCTCAGTATATAAACTGTGGGAAAACAGGTCTGGGACGGCTGCTCAGGAACTGGCTGGGCATAAGTCAGTGAGTGGTGAACAATTGCATTGTGCATCACTTGTTTTGTATATTCTAATCATTTTATAATTATTACTTTGCCCTTCTTTTCTGTCCTATTAAACTATTTTTATCTCAACCCATAAATTTTACTTCTTTTTTTCAAAATTTTTAACATATCCCACTGGGCAGGGGGAGAAGTGAAGGAACAACTGTGTGGTGTTTTGCTGGTTTTGGCTGGAGTAGAGTTAATTTTCTTCCCAGTGGCCAGTACTGGGGCTCTGTTTTGGATTTGTGCTGAACACAGTGTTGATAATATAGAGATGTTTTTGTTATTGCTGAGGAGGGCTTACATAGAGCCAAGGCCTTTTCTGCTTTTTGTACTGCCATGGTGGTGAGGAGGCTGGGGGTGCATGAGAACTTGGGAGGAGACACACTTAGGACAAGGGACTCCAGCTGACAAAAGGGATGTTCTGTACCATATGACATGTTCCTGTTAAGAATATAAAGGCTGGGGGGGGGAAAGGTGGAAGAAGGGGACTTTTGGAGTGATGGCATTTGTCTTTGCAAGTGATGGGGCCCTGCTGTCATGGAGATAGCTGAACACCTGCCTGACCATGGGAAGCAGTGAATTCCTTGTTTGTGTGCATGGCTTTTGCTTTCCCTATAAAACTGTCTATCTCAGCTCATGAGTTTTCCAGCTTTTATGCTTGCTTCTGAGTCTCTCCGCGATCCTGCTGGTGGGGGAGTGAGTGAGTGGCTGCGTGGGGTTTGGTTGACGGTTGGAGTTAAACCATGACAGGTATTTAGCTGCCTTCTGAGTTAAACCACTAAAACCACACCATTAAAACCACTACCTTTGTACCCTGACATTGCAATTAAAACATTTTTACAAATCCAAGAATTACAAAATAGAAGCTGTGTTGGAGAAACTTCTAAAATTTCATTAAAGATAGCAAGTGGAGATGCATAGAGAGTTTTGTCATTGCTTTTTTTTTTAATACAAAAACCTAGTAATAATTAAGACTACTCCTTAACATGTGTTTTTCATATGCAGCTCTATACCAAAATGAACTTCCATAGCAAAAAGAAAACCAGTTATTTACAGAGCACTAGTAGACCTTCAGATGCTTTAAAGAGGGTTGTTATACTTGTCACTCATTACTAGATACATAAATACATGTGAAGAGGGCACCTGAACTCATAAAGTTATATATAAACAAACTAGTGGGAGACTTGCAGAGGTGGGGGACCTGCATGGTCCTGATAAGCAGAGTACCTGATGAAATGTCTGGGAGCTCCCGTGCAGTTTGTTCACCCAGGTTTCCTTTATGTAGAAACAAGCCCGAAGATGTAATCAGTGTTTCTTAGGGCCAGGACATAGTCAGATGTGGGAGCTCCCAAGCACCCAAAATGCTTGTAGCCACTGTGTGTGTACTGGGAGTAGTTCATGGAGGTAGGCATGGGTTTGTAAGGCAAGCCAGCTGAGGATGAGATCCTGACATCTGTGCTACAGATAAATGTTTTTACTTTGGACTACTTCCTCCAGTCTGGTCCAGTGCCCTGGAAGCCCTTCAGTACTGGGAAGGCACTAGGCAAACTCCTTGAGGGCAGCTTCTCATTTAAATTCATTCTGGAGAATTTCAGTTATACAGAAAGCCCAGAAACTGGACCTTCCTTTTCTAAACTATGCAAACTATGTGAGGAACATGCCTTTTTGAAATGGGTGCCCCAGAATAAATGATGCCTGAGACTCAGCAGTTGGACACCTCCTACAACTGTTTCTTAATTGCTTGTAAAAGAAAGGACAGCCAGGGAATTTGAACATCTTTTCAAGGAAATCATAAAAAACACAGATGAATACTTTCCTGGTGAATCGCCTGAAAAAGATGTGTTTCTCATTTAAAAGTCAAAAGCACCACAGATGGCAGGTGATGGCAAACAAAGAACTTACCTTGGCTGTATCTCTGTTGGCTTCAGGCAGCAGCATGATCAACAGATGCAAAGCTTGTAGCTGTAACTTGATCTTGGAGATTTCTAAGGATATGAATAATTAATATTTCTGAAATCCCAGTTGCAACTGGTTTGTTCTAAAAACCTTGTGTGTCAGCAGTTCTAGAAATAGCAACTAGTGCCTGGTTGAGATTAGCATGTTTAGATGTTGATTCAGCATAAACTTTTTCCCAAATGTAAAATTGATTTAATGAGTGGGTTTTTCCTCATCATCTTGGATCTTTATCACATGGGGAGACAAGGCACTATAAAATCTGTCTACATAGTATCAAGCCAGTATTTTTCAGTACTAGCTAGTTTCTCTTAGATATCTGTGTATTTCTTGTAGGAAATAATTTTATTCTGGTCAGACACCTCTTGTTCAGTCTTCTTCAAACTGCTAAGCCATCATAACTGCATGCAGCCTGGGACTCACAAGAAGCATGCTGTTATATGAAGGTTACAAGAAGAGGTCACCTCTTTCTGCCCTTTAAACTACCTAAAGGAGACACGGCAAATTTGACTGCAACCTGATGTAAAGCGCCTCTGTGCCAATTTGCCTAATTAATTCACCATCCTGAAAGTTTCACTTTGTCCTAGCTCAAGTGACTTTACAGTGAAGTCATAGGTATGGCAAAGGTATAACTGCATTCTTCCTGGAAGAGAAATGAACAAACACTGAAAACAAAACTTGACTGCCTGAAGCTTTCCGTAATCACACATACCTCTGTACCAATATTCTAACGTCAACATAAACCTTAAGAGAAATAAAACCGATCCAAGAGAATATCAGCTAAAGGGCAGTGATTCGAGTTTACCTTGCAGAAAGTTTTGTTTGTGAAACCTCTGACTGGTGTGAAGCAGTCATTCAAAAGTCATTGCTCAGCCATTGTTTACTCACAGGTTTCAAATTTTACAGTAAACAGTTGTATTATTCACACAACATGTTTATGCTATTAGCTAAATGCAGACACCTTTTGCCATTTGAAAAATGAAATCTTGCAGAAAATTCAAATGTTTAGGTAATGCACTGGGACTGTTTTTCTCTCTACTTCAGAGAGAGAAAAAAAAAAGCCGTGTCTACTCTTACATTTGATCTAGATCAGTCCATACTAAATCCATTTTCACATACTTTCCACTAGAGTGATGAAAGCAGGCAGATATTCTATAGTGAAGAGTGGGCTTGGGAGTTCTCTTATAAACATTTTCAGCAGTCCTGCTGCATCATTATTTCGTACTTGGTCCCAATCAAAAGTGTCTTCATAAAATTTTGCCTCAAGCTCTTGATGGAGATTCTGAAAGATAAAAGAAATGTTTGGCCTTTAATCATTATTGCTGACCCAGCAGTTTGTCATTTCTTCAGAAGTCCCATTACAAACAGTGTGCAGGTTTGCACAGCAAACTAAAGTACCCCTAAACCACTGGTGATCTAGGACACATATATGGAGTTTGGAGCAGGTTAGCAAATCAAGTTCCTGAAGATATTTGGCAACTCAGGCTAAATTTGGTCTGCTATAGCTAGATTTCTACCACTGACTCATTTGAACCATCAATTTTGTGCAATGTCTTAGAACTAGAAACAGAAAACTCAGTTAACTAGGACTCAACACGGCTGTTCTTTTGGTTTAAAACACTCTCCAGAAATTTTGACCTTTAAAAGACAAAGGACTGGTGTTTTCTCCTTACTGCCAGTGAACTTGCTAGATAGTCTGTTAGCACCTGAATCCATGGGTCTTTAGAAATGGCATTAAATTTGGATCTTCCTGCCTTTATAAGGAAGTTTTATGTTAGAATAATTATAGTTATATTTGCTCAAATTGCAGGAAAACAAACGTATCAAACCATTACTGTGAGAAAAATCTCCACTTAATGCATAAACCAGGCCTCCCTCCCCCAAAACCCAAGCCTTACAAAACACAAGAGAAGTCTAAGATAGAATTGATGGTTATTCCATTTTGCATGCCCTTTTAATCCTCTTGTTCTCCAGTGTCAGGATCTTGCTGCATAACAGAGGTCTGTTTAGTTCTGGAGGGTCACTAATCAGTGTTCAACACACATGTGTGAATGGGAAATACTCAGCAAGGTTCCTAGTAGGAGCAGAATTTGGCTTCAAATCCAGATGACTGTTTGAAAAATGCAAGCTCCTCAAAAAATTGTTGAGTTAAAAAGACTGAAGTACACTATTGTAATATAAGGATATCCATAAATAATACCTCTTTCATAATTATTACTGGCCAAACACTGTCTTATCCATAGGAAGTTTGCTGCTGCTTTTTATGAGACCATTTATGATAAAATATATCTGTTGCAAATATTCAGATTTCAGATAATGTTTTTGTCAAATGTACTTTAATATTATGCAGAAAGTTTAGTCTGTTCAGGCAGAAAAGCTTTTAAAAATGAATTCTGTTTACCACATCTCACATGAATGGAAGGAAATTACATATCAAATACGGGCACACATAATGAAGTAGAATGGTTGCACAAAAGGAAGCAGAAAGTCATTCAGGATTTGGCATATAATGTTACAGTCTCATTTTTACTAGCACATTTTACTGGTTGTACTCTGGGCTATCTCGGCTTCCTCTGTATTCACATCGTTTGCACATAATCCATACAAACACCTAGATTAAATTCTCTTCTGGTAACTGACTGGGAAATGTGGAACAGAAATCCTCACCTCATCAAAAGCACAAGAGGACAGAAATCTACTCCACATTTTTCTGCTGAGAACTGGGAAAAAGCCACAGAAAGAGAAAGCAAGATTTTTTAAACACAAACATTTAATATATATATATCCAAACAGGTAAGAATATATTGTATTTTATACACCCAATTCCCTCCACCCCCCAAATACATACATATGTGTATGCATCTAAGTGCTTTTAAATTATGTTTTTGCGATTTTTTTTGATCCTACACTAGACTATCATATATTTTTGTTTCCCTAGAGTTTTTGTTACAAACGGGATTACAGAGAAAACTTGTATTTGTTCCTTTATTCTTTGTTTTATAGAAGAGTAACCTTTAATCACTTCCATATGCCTTTTCTTTCTCCAAACAAGACTGAAATAAAGTTGGAATGCCCTCAAATCCTAATGTCATAATAATGTATGAAGGCTTCGAAGGATGAAACCTGGATCTGTTTTGAAAAAATCTCTCCTTCTCGTTGGCTTGTTGGACAGACTTAAGTGAAACCAAAACTCAAATAGTTTAAAATGTTCATATGGGCAGTTTAACTTACCACCCAGTATAGGAGAGTTACACACAAAGTCATATCTCATAGCAGCTCCCTGGGTATCGGTTATGAAAAAGAAGTGAACAAAATGTAGTACAGCATATGCAAAGAACATGAAAATAATTGAATTAGAGCACAGCCCTGCTGTACAATCTCTGTGAAGAGGTTGGACAGATTTGAGATTGTGTGAAATAACATTTAAGCATTCATATGAAAAGAAGAGGAAGTTGAAAAGTACAGGGCAAATTAGGAGCTTCCTTCTGCAAGATGTGGCACTTTTCGAGGTACTGGGTACTTTATTAATACACAGAGTCAAAGCAGCTGGAATTCTACTGCCTGTCTTTGGTGTCTTTCACATAATGCTGTTTCTCCTTGTACAGTCATTTTTTATGACCCCAAGCCCATCAATGTTTAACAATCCTCAACATTTGTGTGGCTGTCATAACGTTGAAACTTCCTGCCTCAGAAAGCAAGGCTAACTTTCTTGAGGCTGAGAAAGTGGGAGTAGAATGCAATATAAGGTGTTGCTTAAATGAGATCAAAAAAAACTTAGGAGGCTAAAAAAAAAAAAAAGTAAATATCTGGGAAAGAGGTAGACACTATTAAGCCCAGAAGAAAAGCCAAAAAGAAAAGACACACAAAACACCTTATTTTCCTAATTTGCCTCTGACAGCTTCCAGAATGAAGTCAGTCTGAAGAAACAATAGCAAGCAATACTGCCCCACAATGTCAGGTTCTTGAATACCAACTATCATGTGTTCACAGCCCAAAAACAGCCTGTGAAAATGCAGTATTTTAGGCTTCCAGCAGTGAACATAGGTCAATTTTCTCTCGCTTGGAACATGAAATTGTACCATCATAGAAGATACATGAGTAATAAAATGACACAGAGGTTAAAATGACATAGAATAAGATCTTTATCTGATGTTCACTCAGTGTAGCAACTCTGGATTTCTGAAATAAATTTAAACAAAGATAAGATCATAGCAATTTTGGATGACAGAGATAAACTGAAAGGATCCTGCCATGTTTCACAGAGAAAAACTATATTCAACATCAAGACAGTGCTTTATATAGAACACTAACTAAAGCAAAGCAATGGACTACATGTTCTGTGATATATTGGTTCCCAGGAACCAATCTGACCTTTCCCTGGTAGGAGTAGGAATGCTGAGCTACACAGATCAGTATTTATGTGCAGTGTGAATTTGTATGTGATGTATTATTTTACATAGAGTCTGTGGTCCAGAAGATGGAAAACTGGCATGTGTGTACCTTGACTCTGGAGGCAGATCCAGGAACCCGCAGAATTCCTTCAGTTTCTAAACCTGTTTCCTCAAGCTTGCGCAGTAACTGAAAGACAACACAGCAACATACTCAGAAGGGAAAATACTCAGAAGTGCTTAAGAATGCTATTTACCTTTTTTCAATCTAGGTATCCTTGAAACTAATTTGAAAAAAGATGCATCTCTGTGGAATATGCTCATGAAAACAAGCCAGCTCATGTAAATAAACCTGCCTAATTTGTTCTCCACATTCCCGACCCTGAAGTAAGGAGTATGCAGAGTATGGAAAAATGCTAATGCAATAGGCTCCTCTGTTCTTGACTTGAGAGTTGGCACTGCTATAGAACAGTTAACACACATGTATTAATAAGAGAGCAGATACACAGGGTAAAACACAATGGTGTATTGAAGGAAAAATAACCTCTGAGAAATGTTTAAGTGTGCCCCAAGGAGCACAATGGAAAGGTCCATAGATAACATACATTTTTGGGAACTGAGAACTCAGATTAGAAAATGATCCCAGGATATCTTATTTTGTAATTTCTGTGAATAGAAGAATAAGCTTTCCATTCTAATTCTTTATTAAAAAATAAATATGCTTTCATTTTACATAATTTTGAACATTGGGAAAAAAATAATTTCCTAGCATTTAGTCATACAACTCTGGATTTCACCACCAGATCTACTTCCTGCCCAGATTTGAACTCTTCAAATTTCCTATGGTGTCTTGACAGGGAAGCTTTGGAGTTAATTGTAAAGTCATGTAAATATTCAAATTGTCATTCAAATGGTCAGTCTTTACCCAACACTCCATATTACTTTCCCTTTAGTCAGTATTTAGAGAGAAATTTATTGTAGTTTTGAGTCTGTGTAAATCTGTGTAATTGCACATGTACTTGTGTCTGTGTACCTGTCTCCAAGACATCCACAGATGTCATTGTACTGTCAAATGGTTCATATGAATGCTGTTTGTCTTGTCATGCAAACCTCAATGAGAAGATATCACTTCTGTTCTGGAAATAGTAGCTAAATAATACCTAAAGTTTGAATTAATGTGAAATTAAAACTCTCAAGACAACTCAGGTCTGCTATTTCTTCACACATGTAATTTTGCATGGCTCTCTAATTTCATAAAAAAGGGAAACAGAAAGACATTTCTTTCCTAAAATTTCCAGCGTGGTTTCTTATAATTACAATAATCAAAAGAGGTCCCCACCCCAGATAAAATACACAAAAGGAGTAAATTGTCTCCTTGTCAAAAGGTTTTCAAATCACAGTATACAATCAGGCAATTGTATATGGCTACAAGTCTGTTAAGCCTGCACCTTCTTTTATCTGATGACTCTTTAAGTGTCAATGCAAATGATGGAGAAGCAAATCTCAGTGGCCAAGAAGGCTGAGTCATACTCACTTTTTGGAATATGAGGGGAACTTTTATTCCAGGAACCTTCTTTTGATCGTTCTCCAGCAGTATGGTGAGAGGTACTCCAAAAAGACCATTCTCTTAAAAATAACAACAACAAATGTGAAGAAGAGGAAACACAGCCCCATATGTGTCTTCTTTGCAATGCTGATTGACATGCAAGTGGCTACAAAGGGAATGCCACAGCACAGTACCTCGTCCCCGCACCCTCTCTGCGCGGTTCCTCTTCAGTTCCACCCCCAGTGCATCATAGAAGGCTGTCAGCTCAATCAGGGAGAGGTAGCGGATCTTCTTCATGTCTTCAGGAGAGAGGTCTCCAACCTCTGTCAGTCCAAACCGGCTTTTCCGAATAATGAATTTCTACAGTAGAGATGGGTCGCATCTTTATTTGCACAAAAATTATGGGAAGTGATTTTACAGGTAGTGTTTAGAAAGAAGTGCCCATATATGACAGGACGTCATGTTAGGGTACATGGATAAGTGATGAACTATAGTCCTATATATTGGCCTGGTACGATGACATAGTTTGTGTCCATCTGAACATAAGTGAGCTTCTTGCTCACCATGTTCCCTTGCAGTTTGACTGGGAAGTGGTGCTGGAGTACCTCCATGCCTGTACTCCACTTGCGACAAATGAGTTACATGCTACTTTTAAACTTTTACCCCCTTTCAGCAGGATGTAACATTTTTCCCTGCTTCTGCCTTCCCCAAGACATGCTGAATGCTGCTGAAGTAGCTGACGCAGTTCATCACGGATACGGCTGTGTATTGATCGTGTGTATGTAATAAATCCATGCCAGCTTTGCATAATGCTATTAATTTACGAGGTCTTACAGGACAGTTCAAACTAAAGACCTGAAGAAAAGCCCAGAAGCAAAATTACTTAGTCCTGTTGCCAACCTGCCAATTTACTGGTATTTTTTATTACTCAAGAAGCATTTCGACTTAGAAACCGGACTTCCAGAAGCTAAGAAGTAATTTATCCAAATAGATTTGAACTGAAAGATACTGAGTAATTCTGGGGCATGTGAAGAGGTCTACATGTTTTAGAAACTACAGTGTTGTGGACCAGAGCCAGGAATGTTGCATCATGACAGACACATTTGTACATTTGTCAAAAAGAACAAATACCCATCAGTTTCTGATATAACTGTTAGACATAATAACAAAGCTATAGTAAAAACACATGCTTTTCAAAGAACTGTGGATCTTTGGTGTTGAATTTTTTAATTTAGTTGTAATGTAAAAAATGTTAGTCAGAGGTATAAATAAATAAATAGTATTACAAACCATCTCCTCCATTTAGGGATCTGAGTGAAAACCCATTCTTTATTACTGTTTTGCTTCTGGAGATTTCAGCCCAATCCCTCCTTTTGTTAAACAAATTTGGACTCAATAGGTTGAAACTATCTTTAAAAGAAGTCTGTCAGACTGACTAAGAAGAAAGTAAACAAACAAAAAAATTAGTTGTACACCGGATTTCAAAAGCAAGGGAGTACGAAGGACATCTTCCTAAATTACATTGCACATGGTCTTTCAATAGGTGTTAATAATAACTGGGGGAGAAAGAGTGCAAGGAATGGAATAACTAATTGACATGCTGTCTGGGGCAATTTAGGTCAGAATATTCCTTCCCTAGAATGCAGCAATTCCACTGTTCCCCTTATGCTGACACTTATTAAAGTAACAAAATTTGCATGGAGGACAGTCTTCTGAAGGGACATGAAATACTAAAGTATATCTATGCATTTTGGTTCCAGTGATGCAAAAAGTCCAAAAGCAGTCAAAGCACAATAAATCACCTTGAAAATAATAATAAAAATAAATAGTATATATATTTTTCCTGAGGGGAAAGTGGAAAAGTACGTTTGCCAATAAAAAATTCCAAACACTCAAAACTGAATTCCAAACACCGAAAACTGATTTCAAGAGGTGCTACAATGACTTTCCGGGGTGGCTGTTTGACTCCTAGGGTCACTATTATGTGATGCTGTGGTTGACACAAGGTTTGGGGCTGGGACTCTTTCTTCTGTCTTGTGTCACAATTTTCCAGTGTTTTTTCTTACAAACAGTGGTGTCACAATATGCAGCACTGAAGGAGGCTGTGCTATCCTGAAATTAGATTACTAATGTTTTGGCTAAGAATCATGTCTGATATTTTGTGATGTTTCTATGTGAAACTAAGCAGTATACTCAGATGGGCCTGAAATGCTTACTGACTCACAGTTCTGTAATATCTTCAACTAAGTCACATGGATCATGGTCCCACATTGGGGAAATTGTATGTAACACTATGCAGCCACGGTTGTTGAGGTGGCTGTTCTGGGAGCTGTAAGACACATACTATTTTTTGACATATCCCTCTGTGCAGCCCTGTATACACTATCCATGAAGTTGGTTATGTTGTCAGACCTGCTCTGGAGAAAGTATGATGTTGAATATTCTTCAGTCTAGCCCTGCTGGCCCACTGGTGTGAAGGAGAGACAGTCCTTAGAGTGTAGGTGACTGGTTTCTCAGAGGTGATTTTTCTGCTGAGGCCCACTACAGTCTGAGTCATTATGGGGAAAAAACCAAATACCATGAGTGACAGCAGATGAAGTAAGGGAAATGCCAACATCAACAGCTATGACTGTTGACTTTATTCAGAAACTCTGTCTGTAATGACCTGTCATATTTCTTGTGTGCTCTTCTCAGCTCACAAAATGATGTCTTATATGCAGAGTAGTTCAACTCCATTGCAAAACTGGTGTTTTCTAAAACTAATCAATTATTGATCCACAGATCCATGATATTCAATGTGGCATCTTCTCTTCCCTCTTTGTCAGCAGTTTCCTTGCTCTGTCAACTGCAAATTGTCTGAGCTGTTACTGAGAACAATTTTTCTGTGCGTATCTGTTGTAGTAAAGTCCAAAATCATGATGAATGCAGAAATACCCTTACTTTCCACAGGCCACCAAGTTATTTCCACAAAAATACCCCAAACCAAAGACACAATAAAGCACAGGGATTTCGCACAAGCTGCATAATCTACTTTGTGTCTTATCTTTCAATAAAGAAGCTTACTTCTGCATCTCAGCTTCTTTTCCCTTGACAGATTATGAGATGGACAAATGAATAATTAATTCTCAGATAATTCAATGTCTATGTGGATTGTAACAGCTTTAGATTAGTTCGGGACATCATAATATTCAGAAAATGATTCCAAATAATTTACAGCTATTTCATACATGTCACTAGAAAGGTGGTATCTGTAGAACTAAACTAATGCTTCTAGTGATGGAAGTTGTGAGGGCTGATGGAAGTAGAAAATTGACTTCCTTTGACAAAACTGCTCTGTGTATGTCTGGTTGGATGATAAAGTAAACTTTCCTTTAACCATTCATGTAGTATTTCCTATAGCACTGAATAGTGATTAGAGACAGCCAGTACTGCTGTAGGACTAAGGTTTGCTTTCCTCCCTTCATCTACAGAGCAATTTTAAATCCATGTGTTAACAAAGGCAGATAATCTGTTTGGGAATAATGTAGGAAAGCAGACCAGTAATGAAAAGGATTGTTAGTTTTTATGCCAGTAAGAGGTTTTTATTGCTATGTGAAAAAATCGTGGATTATGCAATATTTGTGGACTAAGATACACACATATTCAACTGTGATGAGTACAAGTAAAGGCCTGGCTTGGACAGCCATATTACTTTGGTGCCTCTCTGGGAATCAATCACGGGCAGTAGGCAGGCACAGCAGGCAGTCTCTACAAAGCATACATCTGAGAGGAGAGTTAATGTATCTTAACAGACTCCAATGTGCTGGGGTATAAAGCAGGAAATTGCTGTGTGAAAGAAAGCAATTGAGGAAATATGTCGAGAACAAACTTACAGGCAAAGTTGAGTCTTCCTTTTTGAACCTCTGATTTTTTGGCCACTCTTGGGTTTTTGGAAGGATCATAATGGATTCTGAGAAAGAGACCTCATAGGAGAGCTCTTCTGTTATGGATGGGCTGCCTTTATCTAGTCCGCAGTCTAGACAGCTATTAGCTGAAAATAAGGGAAATTACATAGGAATGCTGAATATATGAATGCAGTTAGTACAGAGACATTAAAAACATGAACCAAGATGACAAAAATCTTTAGAAAGTAATAAAGGAAGTGCTTCAAAGAGGAGTTTTAGTGCAAACCACAGCATGTTCCTGTTTTGTCTGGAGGAAATAACCCCTTAGAAATAAAATTCCTATTTTCATTTCAGATTATTTAACTTGTTGCTTTTTGTGAGAAAGATACTCAAGCTGGAACTTCCTGTTTATCAGGAATTCCAACGTTTTTGTACTCTGTCCTTGTCTATCCAGGCCAGCAAACTGTGGTGGCACTTGTCTAATGAACAATTAAAAATAAAAGGTCTTGACAGAAAAATGCTGTTGACACAGTTTCTCAGGTTACTGATGACTTATTTACAATCATAAGACATTGTGCATATATTTTATGTGGTCACATACATACATTTCTCACACTTGTGAGTTTTGGTGTGTAACACCAAAACAGGACACAATGTACAATATTCCAGTTTGAAAAACACTGTATATACTGGTATTTATGGTAGATATTGTGAAATGACTTATTGCTCTACTCTAAAATTTAGTCACCTCCTGAAATTAGCAGATGTCAGAGGCAAATTTTTTAGATCAGTAGAATCAAGGTCAGAAATATGCTATTGTCATGAAGTACGAAGTGTGATAGCATACATGAGTTCCAGTGCTGCCATTTTTCATGACAGATCTCAAGTCAATTTTCAGTTTTCCCTTAAGGTCCAGCTCCTAGACTCACTCAATTGGAAAAGAATCATAAATTTAATTGAAAGTTAAGTAAAATTTCAGCCCCCAGGATTGCAGCAAAGAATTTACTAACATGACCCAAATGTATTCAAAAGCCATGGAAATCAGAAAATGATTACAAAACATTACATGTTTTATAAACTTGTGGATGCCCCATGATTTTTGAGTCATTGCATTTACAGATACAGGAACCTAAACATTTTTTGTAACATCCTTTGTTTTGCAAGTCTGATATGAAAAAGCTAGTTGTGTTATTGAGTGGCTTCTGGCTTCTGTGAACTTAGATTGTATCTAATAGCCAAGCAGTTTAAGATGTTTTCCATCTCTCTTTCCACCCTTGAGCCCAGGACCACAGACTGTCTATGGGTAGCTCTGGGCATCTGGTTCCCTATCCGTTCCAGTATAACTGCTTGAAGAGCAGAAGTATCAGGAGATCAGCTTTAGGCACCAAGGAAACTGCCTGAGGAACTATACCCAGGGATAAACATCCAAGGGACTAGTTTAGAAACTTGGGTAATAATATACTCTTAGTTAAGCCCCAAACAATAGTGATGGGAAAAGCTTTCAAAATAAAAGATGGACATTCTCATGGAAGGCTGCTGGCAGTTATCCAGACACTGAGTAGAGAAGAGCTGTTATTTTCATTAGCAGTGCCAGTCACTGTCAGGGCAACACTACTAGTAGATCAGAATAATAGGGCAGCACCAGGAAAATGATAAATTTCTAATGCTGCAGTTTCTGCAGTAATAGAGAAATGTGAAGGAAATGTGCATCTTTCTTGTCATGATTTGCAACAAGAAAATACACTGATGACATATTTTGGACAAATTCTGAAACAGATTGTTTATTAATTATTTTTACAATCCCAGCCTTGCAATGATCAGTATTTTCCAGATGCTGATGCCTCAAGAGCAGCAGTCTGTGTCTTTGTACAGCTCTGGTCTTTATTAGGAAACTTTGGTTCCTGCGTGACAATAAGCTGACAATAATTTTAAGGAAATATATGCAGCACTACCTCAACATGAAGGAGGGGACTAACCTCTGAACCACAAAAGGGTCTTTCTGTCTGTCACTTTCCCAGGAGGAAGTGAACACTGGTTACATATTGTCATACTCACAGGTAACTGATTTCCAAACTGGCTTCTGCCCAGGAAGCTGGATACCATTAGAAGGAACTGGTGACACTGGAACTGTCTCAAATGGGAGCTGACAGGCAAGGAAAAATGATCAGACTGCAGGGAAGGTAAAAGTCGATGGACAGAAACTGCTACAGCTCAAGTAACAATGTATCATTCTCAGCTTACGCTCTTTTGACAAGATAAAACAACCTGTTGTGATTCTCCAGTGTATTTTTCATAGCCAAGCATGAGAATTAATCTTTCCCAGCCTGCTCAGATCATGTTGAGGTCAGTAATATTACAGCTTGCTGTACCTAATGAGTCCTGTCCTATGTAATGACTGAAATTAGCTAAGTAAATTGCTTTACAGAATTATACTAAGCAAAAGGTCCTTGTCAAATCGCAATTCATCCTGCTTTTAATAATTTTGGCCACAAATCTTTTTGAAGACTCTTTGACACATGTTGAATATCCGCTGTTCCCAGGCGCCTGTCAGAAATCAAGCTGTTCGGCGCCTCTTGTGATTTGAGCACTAGCAAGTTATTAAGAGACAGATGTCCTCCCATAGGTTATATGCTAACACTTTTATCAGTGAACTGCAAAAAAGAGTTTGAAGGAACAGTGAAATTTTCTATAGTCAAGTTAATTTCTTTCCACTGCAGAGATCATTCTGCACTGCAGAAAAAGGGCCTAGTGGTCTAGGGGATGATTTTCAAGCCGTGTCACCACGTATCAGCAGCAGAATTTTGGCCTTGTTCTTAGCAGTTTTGTGACTCATAAAGACACATCTGATTGTTTGTGTGTACCTGGGGCAGTAGCAGCTTATCTATGTGTTCTTGGATAAAAAAAACCAACCAACCAAACAAAAAAACCCCAAGGTCAGGAATTAAAGAAATGATCTGAATGTTTTTCAGTGAAAATGGCTACAACGTTCCAAACTTGTCCTGTATTTTTTTTCTGCTATCCTTTGCATCCTTGTGGGAGCCCTTGGAGCCCACACCTTTCTCAAACCTGCTGCCTCACCCTCCTGGAGCCTGATGGAGCAGCTCTAGTTTTCCAGCTGAACCTGCAGCTGAGGCCCCCCATGAGCCCTCAATACCCGCTCTTTAAATTGCTTTTTAAATTGCTAAATCGGCTGTTTGTCAACAAGCAGTAATGCCTCAGGGCAGAAATTCTGTCTGCCCCATTTGTAGCCAAGGCACAGCAGCAGCATTCAGGCTGCTAAAAAATGATATATAACTAAAAGACAGGCAGCTCTTCCAATTGGAAGCCTGAAATAATGTTGCAGTTGTTTTATTCCATCTTATCCTCTGAGCTATTTGGGTAACAAAGTCAAATGTAACATGAATAAAATCTCTCCTGAGAGAGTCCATTCAATGGCCTGCAAACTTGATAGCAAACAGGATTTGAGTCACGTGGACTTCCTTTGCCAGAAGACTGTAAGGACCATTGATTTTTTAAAAAGAACTGTAGGATGCTTTTATGATAAAATCCCACATGTTTATATGAAAAGCTTCAGGACATAAAAAAGCACTATAAATTTCAGGTGGGAGTATGGAAGTGGAGGGGATGGCTAAACTTGCCTCAGCAGTTTGGGAAAATCAACCATAAAAGTAGTTATGCTTCTGATTAAGATTCAGATGGAGAAATTAATGGTAAACATTAGCAACTGGCTCATCTACTTTCAATGCTCAAAATGTCTGACCCTGCAAACAGTGTTCAGAATAGATTTACAGTGAGTCAAGTTTATTACACAAAAAAATACTTCCAGCCTTGTTACACTGGTGAAATCAATAGTGAAGCACCTGCAGTAAGTCGCTTCCACAAAGCACAGCAGAGCAAGCAGAAGGGAGCAGACAGCACACCTCTGCCTTGCACCCAGCAGGGCTTGCAACAGCCTGCAGGCTGCTTTAAGATGTGGCAATTGAATAATGTGGACCGTGCACAATATCAGGAGTAGCAAAAATGTTGTATTGTCAGTCTTTTTTTCCAGCTTCCACAGCGAGAGTGTATAAAGAAGTGAAATATGTCCCATTTGGGAAAATTTCTTCCTTCCCCCCCATTTTACTTCTTTTAATTTTAGGATAATATGATTAAAAGAAAGGGAAGACCGGCAATAAAACCTTTTTTAAACACATGAATTTTAAAGATCCAGATTGTTTCTGTAGTATAAAAGAAGATTAAAAAACTGTGGAATTGTCTTAATGAATGTGAAACACCAACAGTCGAATTGTGCTTAACTAAACTGCTTCTGCAAAGGCAAGACTTCTCATATCCTGATTTCTGACTGAAAGTGATTCATCAGACATTAAAAATGAGTCCACTGTTTACTGCCACGATGTACACAGGAATTTCCAATGGGAACAGGAACTCAGAAGAGCAAGAAGAAGATGGAGATGAGGTAGACAGTTGTTTAGCAGAAGATGTAAAACCAAATCATTGTAGTATCAAAGTGACCAAATTCTATTGTCAGCCCTGCAGCTAAGAGAAATAAAGGCAGAGGAGGATAACCTTATAGTTCTGGTCAGGATACAAATTGCCAATGCTTTGAATATATTCATATTTCCAAGCACTGCCATTACAAACTCCTTTTCATGCAAATATCTTTGAGTTAGTGATTCTTCTTTAATTAGGACATGATTTTCTCAATCACTGCTAAAGCAAAATGCTTCTGAAAACTCCTGAGGAGTTTCAGTTGATCACAACATGCAGAGTTGGGCTGTTAATGAGCATGACACTTCACTTCCTTCAGTAACACAATCAATATGTGTGTGTGTCCATTTGTATCCATTGATTTTTCTAGGCTTTGAGCATGAGCAATGCCAATGGCTTCTGATGGAAGCAGCAGGGTACCAGCAGTAAGGAAAATCAGGCCACTGTGATTAAAAAACCATCCAATTTAAAACTTGGTAGTGTGCCTGTCAGTCGAGTCTGATGGCTGTAGACCTTTCTGAAGCAAAGCAAAAGCACCTCAGCTGGGACAGGCTGCTCTACCAAGGCATGGCTCTTTCAAGTGTGATGTACTACAGGGGTGGCATTGTGCCCCCAGGGATCATGGCACCTTTCCAGGATAGGTAGCAGAAAAAAAGCCAAACAAACCCAAACAAAATCAGGAATGGCTTAATTTCCTTTTATTTGAATCCACTTTGTCTGTTGAGGGAACACTCCTGCTCTCAAGGGATGGACCTCAAGGCAGGATGACTGGAAAAGCACCCTTAGCTCTTTGTTGACCCATGCAGAGGCTGGCCACCAGGCAGTAGTAGCAAAACATTCAGCAGGCACAGTTTTTTCAGCACAGAGAGAAAAAACCAGGACAAATCTATCTTTCTCTTCCCCCACTCCAGATGACAACTATTTATGCCTCTTTAGTGGTCCCCTAAATCTCATTGCAGGTGACTCTACTGAGCTAATCACCTTTTCTCTCATCCTTAGCCACAGAAGAGAGTAATCCAGTCTGTGACCCATCCCTCTAGGCTCTTGAAATAAATCCATCCACCTAATGGGGAGGATTATAGAGTTATGTGAAACAATTAGAGCTGTTTTGTTATTTGCGGCATGTTTACCTCTTCCCCTCTCAACTAAAAGGCAGGATGGGAAAGCAAAACTGCATGTCAGTTCAAGCAGTCTCTTTAACCAGCCTCTCTTCAGCAGCTGTGCTGCAAAGATTTGCCCCTCCCTGTCCCCTGTCACTCTTTTCTTTTGGCTGGGTTGTTTTTAACGCGGATCTCTTTCCTAAGCTGATTCATCACAAAGATTCACCGGCAGCTGTAGTGCCATGCCCAAAGAGCCAGCAGAGCTTGCGGGACTGCTGATACTCCCTTACGAAAACTGCCTGGGAAACCCTTAGGTAGGGAGCACAAGCTCTTCTGAAGTGTGTTTATCCCTGAAGAGCTGATAATTAGGACAAAGCTTCTAAATCCCATAATAAGTGGCAAAGATCAGAGCAATGGTCAATAGGAAAACCAAAAGGGTGTTGGGAACCTTGCAGGCTTTTAGAAATACTATCTGTTTCACAGTCCATTGGAGGGAAGTGATGGTGTGTTTGTGCATCTGTGGGAAGAAGACTTAGAAGGCTTAATTGCTTATTTGGTCTTATCTTTTAGACTCCAAAAATGCAGTACTAGTAAGTGAACTGAATTTCAGAGGAGGTAAAAAGGTATTCTGAAGGGCAATTGGCTCTGAATATCCAAATTCCTTTAGCAAGTGAGAAGATAAAAAATAAGCAGGTCAAAAATATATAATTATTGTGCCTATCTGAGAGAACAGATACAACATTTATTTGTCTGATTGAAATTTATTAGGAAACTTAAACTTTTACAAAAATTTTAAACATGTTAAGGTTTACAGATACTTGAATCAGAAGTGTGTTAATTTAATTAGAAGAATGATCAGCTTTTTCATGTTCATGCAAACGTGCCTGATGCTTTCTCATGAAAGAAAGTCTGCTCACAGGAAACTACTGGATGCTTCTGGATATATTTGTTGGACATGTACAATAGGTTCAAAAGAATCCAGGTACTTAATTTGGGGACAAATAAGTTAACTTTATAGATATTATATCTTCTCCATTTTAATATAACTATACAGTGACAGTTCTGTTTCCCAGTTGTTTGGGGTTTTTTTGTCTAAAGTTAATCCAGGATGCCAAGCCTTGAGGAGAAGGTAGGATAAACAGAAAAGGACAAAGCAACATCATAATGAAAAAAGTTTCTTGGAGTTTTGTGATGGAAAAAAATTTTAATATTAATTTCAAAGGTGGGACTGTGAGATTATTGGTGGCTTCCATTTAAGATACCAAGAGTGACAAATGTAAAATCATGCATATTGCTTTGAGCATCTGACTAAAGCCACACAGTTGACTGTGTTCACCAAAATCAAAGTATGTAGTGATAGGAATCGGTGCACTTAGAGCTATCCTCAGGGAAAAGCGGCTGAAACTAGCACAGGTAATGCTCATGTCTGAAGCCATGAAGCAAATGAACAGTTAATAGATTTTCATTTGCTACGTAAGTGAAATGTAACTGCCAGTGTACCAGTTGCAATCATGCTGGCAGGTGTTTAATTGCTTATGCATATTGGAACCTCAGTTGCTTCATTAGAGAAGTTTTACTTCACCACTGAGACTGCTAAGTAAATAGCAAGTGTCCCCAGAAGCCATCCAAAATTTGAAAAGCTGCCAAGAGTAACTCACCACTTTCCAAAAAATAAAGGAGTAAATGTTAGTCTTGGTAGGAGATTGCATGAGGAAGGCTGGTAACAGATACAACGTTATGTTACAGGTTAGTTGCAAAACTCTGGGACATCTATTCTTTTTGTTTTCTTTCTTGCTTCTCAAAATGTAGTACATATAGCATTAGAAATCTGCTCTTAGGGTCAGGAACTGCTACTAGCTGGCTGTACATTGTCAGCAGGAAAGGGTTCCTATCTGGCAGAAACTTTGGTAAGCTACTTGCAAATTGTGTAAAAATTAAGGTCAAAGGCATTCACTGAGATACTTACAGAAGAGTCACTGGTGCCAAAGATGTCCCTCACATCCCGGACTGTGTGCTTGTTCTTCTTCCTCAGGGTCTGAGTGTAGGTGTTGTACCTCTTCTGTACGGCAGCAGCTTGAGTTCTGGTCAGAGTTGACAGCAGAGCTTGGCCATCCTCCTCTTCGGCTCCAGAGATCAATGTAGATAAACCTACATCTTGCAACCATTCTGCCTCCAGCTCCCCTTCTGTGGAGGAAGAGAGTGTATTACCAGGCCTGGCAAGGGAGGGAGAGGGGGCTGAAGGAAAGCAGCTGGCATGACAGACTGCTGCCATAGCCTTTACCTTGACAGGACTTCAACGCCAAACTTTCTTAGGCACTTAAGTGCAACTTAAGTTAGTTTTGCCAACATGCTCTCAACTTCCAGTTTGTAAGTGTCTGCACAGGAGAGGCTTAGGAGAAGAACAGAAGAGGTATTTCTAACCTGTGTATCAGCATATGGGTGTGAAAAAGGCAACAGAGTAGCTAGCCTGACACTGCAAGATCCCTAAAAACCAACCCCTTATTTAAGAGCATAAATCCCCTCAGTTACCATTTATGCCACATTTAACATTTGTAGCACACTGTACTGCATAAAGCCATTTGGCTGATGGAATTTAAATTGATATTCCAATTCAAATAAGCAAAAGTATTGAAGACACGTATACAACCGAATAATGTATTTGCACTCTAAGAATGGAATCGAGATACCACAGGGTCAGCTGGTAGTCAGACACTTAGAGAAGAACCCACACTGAGTGAAGGGTGATGTCCACCTAGTCCAGTAGTTTGTTTTGAACAAGATGATTAAGAACCAGAGCTGCTCACTAAAGAGTAAGGTTCAGGAAGTGGTAGGTATCAAAGACATCACGTAGGGGTGGAAGATGCAAAAATAGCCATCCTCCCACGCTAGGTATCATCCTAATTTCTAATAGTTAGAGTCACTAGCACTGTATATCTCAGCAATTCTTGGTATCTTAATTAGTGACTAATATCTTCTTGAATCCTGTTTCTCAACTGGTTCAACACTGCAGCTTGTTCCATGGTGAGATTATGCACTGTGTGAAAAATTGTTTTCTATCCTGGCTCTATGGGACACACAGGAAGTTTCTGGCTTCTTTTCACAGAGCCACACCTGCAGGCCCCCCATTACCAAAACCTGTCCATGAAAAGCCAATACAGGTTTTCAGCTTGCTACCTGCCTCATTAAACGATTATGCGTTGTCATTATTGGACTAGGAGAAGCTCTCAAGCTGCCTTTTCTTAATCATTTTGTAATTTTAAATTTTGCTGTCATTGCTTATTTATTTGTCTGTTTTTTGAAGTAAACAGTCACAGTCTTTTAAAATCTCTCATCACACAGGAGGTCCTTCATTTCAGTTTTGTGAGCAATCCTAGCTCAGCAGTATGCTGCTTGAGACAGAACAGTAATTTCATTCCAGCTCTGACTGAAGAAGAGGTACTACAAATAAACATGTCGAACAGGAAATGGATTAATTTGCAGCATGTTCTATAAAACAACTGGTCAATGCACTTATTGTTCTTGTTCCGCTGCTGGTCTTAATGGCAGGTTGGTATTTCCACTCTCCCTTTATTGCCTCTTCTTGACATCAGAATGCAGGCTGATTGATGGTCACCAGTTTGCTGCACTTTGGCAGTTAGATACACAAAAGAGAAAATTACAGGACTGGGCTGTAGGGACAAGCAAAAGCATCTTACACATGTGCCATCACTGACTTCATTGTTAACCAGCCTGCCTCTTTACAAAGCTCTACAAAAATAACTGCTTCTAAAACCCCTGCTCTGTGTTAGCCAGGGGTGCAACCAGCCCTGTATCCCATGAAACAGCTTGTCTCCGTTCTTATCCTTTTTGTACCCACAGACAGGATGACGGAGTGTTCCCTTCCCGTCTTTGTGAGCTTTGAACCAATGGTTCTCTTACCCTCCTCATTCTTCTTTCTAAGAAGGTCTCTTCTCATTCCTGTGTGCTGCTGTTGAAGCCACATCTGTTCATGTTTCAGTTTTTTAATTATATTAATTTTGGCTTTTGTCCTGACATATTCTTTCCAAGTACTGAGTTTTTAATCAAACTTGGTTTTCATGATGCTATGAAAAATAGTAAGGCAGACATGAAATTCTGCCTGCTTACCACTTGTTTTCTCTGGCTTTTGGCCTTTTCCTGTTCCAACCACTCACAATAGACTAAGAAATAGCAACAGCAATCAAAGAAGTAAAACTATAAAAGAGAAGAAATTTATGGATTTAAAAACCCTCAATGTTTTAGGATGCAGAATTTTTAAATATAGGTTAAAAAAAACCCCATGTTGTTTTACAAAACATTATTTTGACAGTGCTAGCTACTTATACATCAGGGTCTAGATACTGTGTTTGATTCTGCTCCATCAGAAGACAAACAGATAATTGAGAGGGTAATTCTCTTTTTCTCATAGAGATTGCTAGGAAAGAGGTGTGCTTAGCTTTGAATTTCAGATACAACCTGAAATAACTCACAGATATAACTTAAACAACACACAGCATCACAGCCTTGAAACATGAAGTTATAAATCTGTTTGGCACATCACAGACATCTTAAATACCCTATGACTTCCTCCTCCCCTACATTTTTCTCCCTTGTGTCACTTGTTATGATCTTCTGTTCTATTTGGACCATATTTAATAACATCAACAGAGTGAGGATGCTGTTGTATGTCCCTTGCACATGCTGTCTGGTAAACCACACTGTGGTTTTGACAGTATCAGTGGTGCCTGGCTGATATTACCCTTTGGCCTCCTTCTTAAGGATCCTGCATCTCCTTTTCTCAAAGGCTGATCAATATTTGCTTTTATTTTGCCCTGAGGGTTTTGATATGGCAAGGAGCATTATCCTATTGGGTCCTTAATAGAACTCACTATTATTTCCAAGATTTATAATCCCAAATGTAATATATTCTTGATCTTAATAACTAGGACAAACATTGCCTGGTTGTATGTGAGTGTATGCAATATATATATATATTTAAAACAACAATGCGAAGGTAAATGAAGTGTGGAGATGTATTGCATTTTGACTTGCAGTCTCATTTTCAATTCAGTACAGAGGGGAAAAAATCAATGTAACATAATGAGGTGTAATCAGACAAATGGTAACATAGGACTGCAGCAGAGTTTGGGTTGTTGTGAAGATTTAGTTCAGCAGCAATGAAACTGATAGAAAACTTCCTGGAAAATGATCTCCTGTATTGCCTTGTCCTACTAACTTACCCAGCTTAGTAACTCACAGATTTGTAACATTCCCCAGTGGTGCAGGCAACTCAGAGACACCTGTCAGTTCATGCTGAGAATTGCATGAAGGAGACACCAATAGCTTCACAATCTCTAAGGTCTCCAAGTTAAAGACTAGGATCAGAAAAGAATTTTCCCAATACGGAACAGCTTGAGCTTAAGCTGACTGACCATAACCCTCCTAGCAGACCAAGATTTCTGGTGATCTGGTCTTCTCCACTGGCTTCCAAGAGAGGCCTGCTGGGAACTAATGAGTGGGAGGTGTTTCCCATGGAAACAGTATATGGTTGGAGTTAGATAACTCTGTGTAGGTTACTGACCATGACTGATTACATATTTGGTTGCTTAATAAAGTAGCACTTTTTCCCCCTTTACACCATTCTTCCTGGTAGCAGAACTAATGACATCCCATTTCACGTCAAAGTAAAACAAATACATCATCACTCGTGTTAATAATTGTATGGAAAGAACACACCATTGTTTCAAAATCTATCCCTAGATCAGCAGTTACCAGACTAGTAGCCATGAGCCACAAGATGTTCTCCAGGAAGAGTTACCAGTTGGGCCATGACCTCAGAAGAAATTCAGTTTCATCCTATAGTAACACCTGGTATTTTGTGTTGCGCAATATAATGCTTTTGCAAATGGGCTCATAACTGGAAAAAAAGTGAACTGTTGTTCTACATGTTATCAAATCATCTAACACAAAGCTGCATTGCAACAAGCCAGCACAGACTATTACATATTTTTCCAAATACAGTGCACAACAAGAAAGGGGAAAACATTAAGATAACAGAATGAGGTAGTAATACCTTCAGGGTTTGTTGTGTAAGTGATGTGTGTGGCTGGCTAGCCGTTGCGAACGACGATGCTTTTTATGCCTGTGCGAATGGATTTATTACGTGGAGCTCAGCGTGCGCGGAACTGGCCCCACCCCCTTTAGCCCTGGGACACTCTAAGCCTTGGCCGGGGCAAGCCCGGACGAAGTTGGCAGAGCGAGACCCGCAGGACTCGAACCGGCGTCCTTCCGAGAAGGAGCACGGATCCAGGGGCGGCGGCTTTACACGCTCGGCCACAGCCACCGGCTGTAAGTGATGAATGAATTTGGTAAAGTGGGGAGTCTGAAGGATGTAGGCATTCATATACTCAGACTTACCTCTGAACTAAACTCTAAACTCTTCTTGAATTATATCTAAATTGGGCAATCTCATAGAAGAATCTATCAAATTCCTGATAGAACTAAACAATATCCAACAAAAAAAATGCTTCAAGACTTCGGCATCATATCCTACCTAAAGCCAGAAAATTTAAAATTCCAGTATACTAACCTTTTGTTGCTTTACATCTTTTGGTTTAATCTATTTAATGCTGGAGATTTAGTTTTCATTGAGTGCCTCTCTTTTCTGAATTACACTGTATCTGTTTTCCTGAAGCACAAATAAAATCAATGCAAAAAACCTTTTCTTCAGAAGTTAATTATCAACTCCAGTGCATAAACCAAACTGAATTATTGTTTCTTTTCAGTGACTAACCATGATGTTCAGCAGTGGAGCTACAGTGGTCTTAGATCCAGGCTAATACTTTCACTCATACTCAGTGACATGAGAAAGGACATCAGGGCATGATTCTCCAGGGAGGAGGCAAAGCCAAGGTATAAGGAAGAAATGGTGTTTTTGTGCTCACCGTCAGCAGGTTTGAATTCCAACAGTGTTGCTTCTTCAGATCCATCTTCACTACTCTCCTTGATGTTCTCCACTTCACACCAAAAGTCCTCCATGGAAGTGCTGTCCATGGACGCTTGCGAATTGGAGCGACTGAATGCAGAAGGAGATGCTGACTCATTGGAAAGCATCCTGTTAATTCTTCGACAGCGAGGGAGGGACTTTCTGAAAAGAGATAGCAATAGAAATAAAATTACTTTTCTATCATGCTAACTTGTGCCACTTGTGCAGATGGAGCAGGCAACCAGGGCTTCACCTGAAACTGTACCAGAAGGAGGGAACAAGATTTCAGAGACCAAGTACACAGTTCTGGTAATTTTCATGAGCTCTGTCGCTCAAAGCTGTTATGGCTGGACATCTATTTTGCATCTAATAATTTATCTATTTAATGTCCTTTACTGATTTCCACTCTAGAGAGGGACTCAGGAGATGCAATTTCTGTTTCTAATACCGATATCCATCTAATGAGACACTAGAAAATTATTTAACTTCTTTGTGCCTCAGTTTCTCTTTTTATCCCTTCTTGGTTTGCTTCCTGGCTGAAATGCTTCAGTGCAAACTATTCTGGGGAAAAAATAATCAGACTTCAGAACCCTGAAATATTTTACAAACTTACACTGACTCCAGAAAACAATTAAAAACTTGAAATATTTTAATTCAAAGGAATAATTACCTTTTATTTGAAAATTCTTTAAAAAGATTTCTTTTTTTTCCCCTAAATTAAGCTAAAATAAATTTTAACAAAATTTGTCTTTGAATTGTTATATATATTCGAGGTCAAACAGAAGGTTTTGATCACAAGTTAAAAAAACTATGATTCACTAAAAATCAAGTTTCAAGCTAAGATTGTGATTGAATTAAAACAACATTTTTTCCTTACTCCTTTGTTCTTATCTTTTACCACTGTAAGTACTTGCAGCTGAAGTCAGTTATACAAGTTAATTCAAAATTTTATACAACACCCACCATGAAAGTATTTTCTGACTTTATTATTTTGCATTATTATGGCTGCAATACCCTATATAGCTTTTGTAAGTGTAATTGCACTAGATACAGTAATCAGTAATAATAACTACAACAATATTTGTAAAAAGGAATTAGGAGGTAAAACAATTATGGCAGAGAGTTAGACTACAGGAATTAATGGAAAATTCTGTCATAAGGTCTTCTAGCCTTCACTTATCTGAACTAATTCAAATGCAGTTTCCCTTTCTCTTCCTTTTCTGTATGGCATGATTCTGCCAACACGCCTCTGGTTAAAAACACAGGCAACACTTTTACTCCACTAAAAAAACCTAACATATTTCCTTTTCAGTATTTCCCTCCTCATCAAAGTTTTGGTACTGGATGTATAAACAATATATTAATTAATAAAGCTGACGGAGCATGCTTTTCCCTCCTTGTGCTGCTGCCTCTGCTTCATTCTTCCTTATCAGTGAAGGGCTAGCTGCTTTCTTGGGCCTTCTGGAACCTCCTCCCTTGATCTGGGTAGTTCCTTCTGGGCTAAGTCTGAGCTCCAGGTTGGGGAGCTGTGGTGGAAACAACAGAGCACACCAAATCCAGCTTTGAACAAGAACCCCAGCTAAAGGGAAAGCTCAGGTCTTTGCCTCTTTTTGAACACATGCAGGTGTAATATGGATGATTCAGTGGCCAAAACTGCCCATGTACTGTTGGAGAGCTTCTGGAAAACAAAGCTATGACATTGCAGCAGGAGAAAGTGTGTTTATGTGGCTGTGGGACACATTCTCCAGGCAGAGAAGTGCTATCTTCAGTTTTTCTCCTTTTTCCCCCTCACAAACAGAAAATGATTGTTTACTTTAAAACACAGTGATGAAACTGTTACTATCTTAATTAGAACAAGCCACAGTCACCAAATCTGAGAGGAATTTGTGACACAAGTGTGGTTAAAGCTATTTGAGTGCTTTCCACATAGCTTTTCCTCTGGGGAGATGTGAGGATTTCAGTCAGCTTTCGTTTGAAAATCCTCATATGACTGGGGTACCTGATAAATTATAATCACTGGAATTATGTATTCTGGACACATTGGACTCTGCTTTTTTATGGATTTCCCTTTCTTTTATGGATTCACCTATCTCTCTGTGAGCAAGTCTCACAGGACGTAAATATCATGAGTTAATACCATACCATGCATCCCTGAGCAGAGGGGTTTTAACCAGCAGAAGCAGAACTCCTGAGAAGCTGCTGGAAAACCCCATCACTTCATCTGTGAGCTCGGGGGGATGGGGGAAACAGCTCCCATCAGCCAATTGCTTGCTACTGTGAAAAGCTAAGGTCTTTTGTTTAAAAGGTGATAGTGAACACAAATAAGGAAAAAGGCAAAACTTCCTGGCACTCTAATGGCATTTGGGGCCCCTGTTCACTGGGCATTGTGCAAGCAGAGGGGATGCCATGGCCTGGTGCCTGTCCTCCCACTGCAGCCTGTCCCTCACCAGCCTCTGCTTCAGCTCGGGGCTCTGCCTGAGACCCCCACACTGCTGCCCACTGAGAAATCCATGTCGCTGCTTACTATAAAACTTAGTGAAAAATAAGTCCCTACATGTGCTATATAGCACAGCTCAGAGCTCCCAAGCCAGCAATTGCAGTAAGGAATACTTTCACCAGTCTGGAATCAAACACATGCTAGGACAAGAAGAGGGCACCCCTGATAGCATCATTTGGTCCAATCATTTAGTCATGGTCAGAGAATTTAAGCATTTCCTGCCCTTCCAGTGTGAAACTTGACCATGACCCTTGTCTCTTCAGGCGCCACACCACACTGATCCTTGGGCTTCGACTTCATCCGCACTTCAGCTGGCTCAAACCAAGGCTTTTTATTTCACCATATTAGGAAGAAAGAGGCTTGGTGGGTTGCTGTTTTTCTCCCCACAGTGAGTATGCTTATTTTGTAATACTACCATACCAAAAAGCTAAATGTCAAACAGAACACGTAGCACAGCAACAACTGCTGTGGCAACCAGCTTTACCAAATACGTCTAAGGTTCCTGGGTAATTAATGTGCATTTACAACAATATTAAAAGTACAGAGCTTATTTGGAAAATCAGCTGAACAAAGTGCCCTGAGAACTTCATACATGAGGCTTGTTATCTCAGCCTGGATTAAATCAAGCTGTGTAAAATTCCTGTAACAAGAAAGGTTAGGCAGTGGGGCTTTATTCTTATTGGTAAACATCTGAAGCTTGCTTCCAAGTGATTCGGTACAAACCTTCTCCAATTATTCTGAGTCTGCCTATTAAAAGCTCACGTGTTTGAAAGACCTCCAGCTGCTGTTTTGACCCATATACCTGTGGCTTTTGTCCTGGAGGAAGTGGTCTTGCCTTTATGTGATAATGGCAGTTGTCTTCCATTTCCTCCAGCCAAAGCTGTTCAAAACAGTTTCAGGAAAAAAGTCCTACTGAGGAAACAAAGCATATTCTTCATTGCTTTTAATTAATTCTTGAAGGACACTGAATGAGCACTGACTCAGCAATCTGTCTGCCCGTCTCAGAAATAGCTCAAGAAGACGAGGTTGCCTGTTACCTGGGAACTCTCACAGCAGAAAACCTCTGCTCCTGACACCTTTCTCACCCTCAAGCTGTTCTGTCTCGCTTTTCTCCTTTTGTCTCAATGTCTGTAGACAAGTTTAGAACAATAAAAATTTTTCACTAAGCTGATTCTGTTGTCCCTACAGAAAAGTTCAAAACTAGTCTTATTAAGTAAGCAGCAATCACAAAGCTCATGCTCAGTTTCTTTTGTTCTCTCACATACATGGGCAGTGGTGAGCTAATCTGAAACGCTGATTAAATTAAACACAGAAGGGATCTCAGATCCTGGCTTCCCAGATGGAAAAAGCTCACTGAGAATATGACTCTAAAAGCACTGAGCAAAAATTACAGCAATTCTACTGAACAAGCTGAAATTGTTCTCAGGGTGGAATAATACATTAAAAAAAAAAAAAGTACCACATAAAACCTTGAGAAAGAAAAGAAAAAGAAAGAAAGGAAAAGTATACAAGAACCAATCTTATCAAAGAACTCTATTGCTGGATATTGGTCACAGCAGAAAGGGTTAAAGAGTGCCAGTAAAGAGAAATATGATAATTTAAAAAGCTTTCTGTGGAAAGATTTTTGCAAGGAAGCAGGGTATTTCCATGGGGCACAAGGAGGCTGATTCAACTGTGTGTGACTCTGGTTTTGGCCTGGTATATGTTTACGATGCTGATGAAATTCAACAGCAAAGCAGGCCTACTGACCCTATGTTTTATCTTCCATATCTGGTGCAGAAGTGTGCTGTTCAGGATCTGATACCACACATCGATTGCAGGATAGCCAAGACAGATCCAATAAGCTATTCTTATCCTATCTCCAAAGCAAAGGTTTGTCAAATCACATGAAGAGTTGCCTCAGTGACACCTAATGATTGCTCATAGGCTCAGTAATGACAAAGCCAGGCTTGTGTTTTCAGTTTAATTAAGTAATGGATGGTAAAGAATCCATAAAACAAGTGGGAGCAATAAAACCGTCTTGTAGTTAAAACCAGCACTTAATTCTGTTTACCAAGAGAGACAAGACATCTTACTCTTGTAGGCTGTTGTATTTAATTTAATTCTATGGGTCCTCAATCTTCTTCACTACAATTAATCACATTTATAGGAATGGGGAAGATGAAGGAAGCAAATTCTTCTGGTTATTGTAGGACGATTCACATTGCAATAATTCTGGCTGTATAACCACTTACTTAGCTCTTCCCAACGGTAAAAAAGGGGATGGTAGCTTGCATTGACAGGGAAACAACATTTATTCCTCTTTATTAAGAAGTGCTTTGAATTGTTAGGAATTAGTAATGTACCATTATTTCTCCTTCCTTTAAATAAAGTGTATACAAATTCCAGGCAAAGGAAGAATCTAGCAATTGGAAATAGTATTTTCATGCAGAGTTCACGGCACAGTTCACCCTTGCCCCAGATCCCTCATCTTGTGGTTCCTTCCTGGAGACCCTGTTCCTGCACTGTTTGCTGTCTGCTTATTTCCTTCTCTCCATGCTTGATGGCTTCTGATCACAGAGAGGTGTATATATCAGACAATATCTATCCCCCAACTCCATCTATACACTTCTGTTTCTGATTATCATGTAGATGTTAGGAAAGTTGTAGACAGTGGATCCTAAAGCTTCCTTGTCTTTTCTCTAACATTTAATATAGCAAATATTTAAATTATCATGCTCTCTGATTTCATGGAACTGTCACCCAGCCCCCCTTGTGACAGAGTATTTGAGTGAGAGGCAGAATAGGATTTTATTTCATTACTAATTTACTCGACCTTTAGCCCAGCAGAACTCCAAAAACATATGAATCTCATTCCTCTTTGTTACAAAGCTGTGTTTGAA
Organism: Scytalopus superciliaris; assembly: GCA_013400415.1. NCBI lineage: Eukaryota > Metazoa > Chordata > Aves > Passeriformes > Rhinocryptidae > Scytalopus > Scytalopus superciliaris. The sequence goes on from VXBX01009031.1 coordinate 92,298, forward strand.
AATAAGCTACCACCTTATTGTATAGGTTGGACTGGAAACCACGGGAATTCTGTGATTTGCCTATCTTTCTATTCTACAAAATATTCTTCAAAATATGCTTCTGTCAACTTTAGTTTTACTTCAGATGCTGCATCTGGGAAAGGTCAACTCTGGATATATGTACAGCTTGGGGAAGGGGATGCTGGGGAGCAGTGCCACAAAAAGGGAACGTGGGGGTCCTGGTCAATGGCAAGTTGAATACGAGTCAGCAGTGAGTGCCCTGGCAGCCAGGAGGGCCAACCACGTCCTGGGGAGCATCAGGCACAGCATCGCCAGCCGGGTGAGGGAGGGGATTGTCCCGCTCTGCTCTGCACTGGGGTGGCCTCCCATTGAATATTGTGTGCAGTTTTGGGTGCCACAGTATGAGAAAGCTAGATAGCTCTTAGAAAGAAAGGAGGGCTAAAGATGCTGAAGGATCTGGAGGGGAAACCATACAAGAAGTGACTGAGATCTCTTGTGTTTTTCAGCCTGGAGGAGACTAAAGGGAGACCTCATAGCAGTCTACAGATTCCTCACTAGGGGCAGGCACAGATCTCTTCTCTGAGGACCAGTGACAGGACCTGAGGGAATGGCATGAAGCTGTCAGGGAAAGTTAAGGTTGGATATTAGGAAGATATTTTTCAGCCAGAGGGTGGTCAGGGCACTGGAACAGGCTCCCCANTGTCTGCAATTCATCAAGGTACTAGAGAAGTTAAGAGCTGTAGTGTCTGCATGGCAGTGTCACCTGTCAACATTTAAAAATGCATTTCACCTTGAGTTCTTCAGCTGTCTCTTACACAACGTTTTTGTAAATGGCAGGGAAGTCTCCCTCTGTAACAAAGGCCACATTGTGACCGCTCTGCACTGATCATGGAGATTGCAGAAGAATCTTTCTCTGTCCATTTCAGTGTGAGGGCTCTTACAATTAGATCCTTTGAGCTAGGGAAGTGCAGAGAATATACTCTCTAGGTATTGCCTGCTGGCAACAGTGACCTTTGGGGACATAACCCAGACCTCTCCTCCACACTGGCAATCACATCACTTGGGTGCTGGCCTGATGCAACAGAGACAGTGCACTACATGGCTGCAATGTGTCTGACAAAATCTGAAAGGGACTCTATTCCATCTTCTTTTTCCTAACAGGCCTGTTTCTAAAGGGCAGAAGGGATTCACAAATAATTAACACTAACAAGACTATGTTCTGTTAACCATTTTTTTTTTAAAGTGAATTGGAAGGAATTCTTTTCATATATATTAAGAGGAAGCAGTGTAAGCCAGTTTTCAATGCTGAAGACTTAAGAACATAAACAAATATGTTAGAATATGTTAGATGTAATTTTCAGTGGGTATGGGCAAGATAAGAAACATATGGACATGGCCTACAGCAGGCAAAAGCTGGCCATTTTAAACATCTTACACATTTCCAACACATTTTTATTGTTAGAGGTGACAAATTCTTTTGTTGTGTTGATGCTCACTTAAGTTCAATTGCCTTTATATGAAAAAAAAATNCACACAGTGTGATTCTTGGGTCTGCCCTGTGCAGGGCCAGGAGTTGGACTTCAGTGATCCTTGTGGGTCCCTTTCAACTCAGGATGTTCTACGACTCTATGATTCCATGATTTTTTGGGCCAAAAGGAGTTGTCTAATGAATCTTAAGATTTAAAGACTTAAAAGAGAAAAGACTTGTAAGATTTACAGGAATAAAAAATTTTATTTATTTATTTATATTTTATTTAATTAAAGTTATTTATTTAATTATACTTGTCTGCAATTCATCAAGGTACTAGAGAAGTTAAGAGCTGTAGTGTCTGCATGGCAGTGTCACCTGTCAACATTTAAAAATGCATTTCACCTTGAGTTCTTCAGCTGTGTCTTACACAACGTTTTTGTAAATGGCAGGGAAGTCTCCCTCTGTAACAAAGGCCACATTGTGACCGCTCTGCACTGATCATGGAGATTGCAGAAGAATCTTTCTCTGTCCATTTCAGTGTGAGGGCTCTTACAATTAGATCCTTTGAGCTAGGGAAGTGCAGAGAATATACTCTCTAGGTATTGCCTGCTGGCAACAGTGACCTTTGGGGACATAACCCAGACCTCTCCTCCACACTGGCAATCACATCACTTGGGTGCTGGCCTGATGCAACAGAGACAGTGCACTACATGGCTGCAATGTGTCTGACAAAATCTGAAAGGGACTCTATTCCATCTTCTTTTTCCTAACAGGCCTGTTTCTAAAGGGCAGAAGTGATTCACAAATAATTAACACTAACAAGACTATGTTCTGTTAACCATTTTTTTTTTAAAGTGAATTGGAAGGAATTCTTTTCATATATATTAAGAGGAAGCAGTGTAAGCCAGTTTTCAATGCTGAAGACTTAAGAACATAAACAAATATGTTAGAATATGTTAGATGTAATTTTCAGTGGGTATGGGCAAGATAAGAAACATATGGACATGGCCTACAGCAGGCAAAAGCTGGCCATTTTAAACATCTTACACATTTCCAACACATTTTTATTGTTAGAGGTGACAAATTCTTTTGTTGTGTTGATGCTCACTTAAGTTCAATTGCCTTTATATGAAAAAAAAATCCACACATGCCATTTGCCATGTATTTGGGCAGGACAAAGTTTTCCAGCAGGAAACATAGGCACTTAGGCCATGTACTGTGGGCTTAGGAAATCCTGTGCTTCCAGAAAATGTTTGATCTATTGTGCCTGTACAGTACAAATTATTTGTGTCTGAGCATTGAACGCATTGGATGTCGTACTTTATTGGTTAGAGCTGATGAAAGCCTCCAGGAGCACCAGACTTACTATGCATGAACTGTACATGCACTATACAATTTATCCACTCCTGTTGAGTAGATGACTCCAAAAATTCCACCTGGCACTCACCCAGAGAGATCCTAGATAGCTGAGCACCCAAAATTCAAGGCAAATCCTTCAAATTCTGCCTGGACTGAATCTGAAAATAAGATGTATGGTAGCCCTGGACTTGCTACTATAACATTACCATCCTTGGCACAAATTAGTCAGGCCACACAGTAAGTATGAAGCAGACATGTCTTTTTCCGCAGTTTGGTGCAAGCAGCGTCTTACCCGAAATAGGAAGCAAAGGTGAAATAGAGTCACATGAATGACAAGGAGAGGAGGAAGCACAAATGCTTTAGATTCTGTCTAAACTCTGCTACTGCCCGAAGTATGATGCTGTTCACTGCATGCACTTGGCCCCTCCTCAGAGAACTATCTGTAGCAGTGAAGAAGCTCTCACAAAAGGCAGTGGAAAAGCAGTGGTGCTCTTTTGCTTCCTACTACTCTGGCAGTGTCCTTCTAAGGTGAGCAACAGTCTTGTAAGCACTCCCTGGGGACAGTATGGTCTCAAGGCAACTGGAGTACGTCAGACCGTGCATGGCCATGCGTGCAACTGCAAATATCAAGAAAGGTAGAAGCAGTAGGAGAGTAATGTGCAACTAATCCAGAATCTTCTTTCACTATAAAATTGATAAGCTTCTGCCAGTAACTCGCATTTAGCCAGATTCATTACTTATAATGCAACAGCATGAGTTAAAACTGCAGGAAATGCACAGGTTCAAGAGCTCCAGTGTGGCTTAAATCAATCACCAAGCAAAGAAGTAAACCAAGTAAAACCCACAGGGGATATAAGCTGGTCAGTGTTAAAAGAGTTTTGGATCCAGGAGCACAAATTAAGATTTTTTTAAAGAAAAATACTAAAATACTCAGCAGGCACAATGGAACACTGAAATATAAGGGGTCAAACTTTCTACAGCTTCCAGTACATCTTCTAACATTATCTGCATTTATATGGTGAACAAGGAAGAATATATATTTTTATTTTTGATCATTGTAAAGGAGCTGCCCTTTCAACCAGAATGATTACTATTCTTAAGAAACTCAGAATATTGGTAGGACATTCTCTCTCTGAAACACTTCAAAAGACAAATTCAGTCACTTTGGTTGAATTAAGATAATAACATAAAAAACTGGACTACACAGTCTACTGGAAGGCATTTAATGCAACTACATACATTCAATTGTAAACACTTTAAGGTCCTGACATAAGTAATGAAGGAAGGCAGATAAATCTAGGGAGTGAACATGTAAGCTAAACAGGAGCTTGAAGTCATGCAATATGTCTTTGAAGTTTTCTTTGTGCTTAGTTTTAAGTGAAGTCCAGTTGTTACTTTCTTCCTTCCTATAATTAACGTGCCCTTTTAAGTAAATGTCACCACTCAACACATTACACTTTTTTTCAAAAGCTTCAGGACCTAACAAACAAACACTACTTACTTTTGTGAATTATTGGGTTTTCCTTTAAATGTGTTTTAACTATGTTGAAGACCATGACAGAGCTATAAAATGTGAATATGTAAACTCTAATATATTCATTTGCATTTTTATCATGAATGGTATTGGTTACTCTGCAATTTGCGAGGAAACATTTGGAACATTGTGCTTAACAGCTTTCACAGGACTGGGCTGAAGTAATGTAAAACAACACACGGAGCTTTTAAAGCTAAGAAAAATACAACCTTTAAAGCTATTTTACTGAAAAAATTGCATATACAGTGAAGATACTCTTGAATCTTTCAACAGAATAAGGAGCAACTTCATACTGTCATTATAAAAATCCTGGATCAGATTCTCAGATAGTAATAAAGGGTTACAACCCCACTGACCTAATTTATCCCTTATGTTTAAATTCAGAACATCCTTCTTTGTGGTACTGCTAATGTTGACGTTATTACAAATTACAAAAATTTCATGAGCAAATGTACACCATTTAAATTTTTCTCAGCAGCTCTGGATTGGCTGTCTGGCAATTCTGAACTCTCAGTTTGTATTTTCCATGCTGTATTGTACTTTTTGCTATACTGAATCAGTCAGAAGGAATGAAAGATTTGCTGGAACATTCTGCAGCCAAATAAAAGTCAAGATGTGAGCATAATTCTATATTTTGCCACTCAAGTACATTGGTAAAGATTGTATGAGTTACTTTGGAAAGAGTCCCACATATGCTGAATAGGCTGTTCTTTTGTTAATGAAACTGCTTAAAAAGCAGTGTAGATAAAGAATGTACACTGAATAAAGAAACGTAGATGGATCTTGGAGAATATCTCAACGCACTATGTTCCTATTTTTACCTGAAGAAAAATGGTTACACATCAGCTGGAAATTGATGGAAAGTACATCAACATGGAAACTCTTGTCCACGTCCTGAACAGTCTGTGACTTTACTCTTGATGACTTAAAGCAATGTGAGGCCTCATCTCTAACTGTCTCCCTTTCCTTCCATGTCTGCAGTTGTCCTTGAACACTGCTTTTTTCCCTTCCTTTTCCATTTTCCAGAAATCAAGAGCTGGGTGAGAGACTTGTGCAGAGATGGAGCAAGCAAAGTTGAGAAAGGCTCTCTGTGCGGAGAGGAGGTGATACCAGTGCAGCACAGGAGGACCAAACATAAACACACAAGGCACAGGATGGGGATTGCAGCTGGTGGACTCACTCCCACATGTTTCTCCAAAAGCATTTGACTGTGATATTTCCTTATCAGAAGACGTTGGACATCAGCCCCTCTTTCCATTCAGTTTTAAATATTTATAAAAAGCTCAGTCAAAGCAATGACGGTACTTTACATTCTAAAAAAATTTATGACTAAAAAAATCCCTAACAGCCAGGTGATATTAACAGAAGTAAATCCTCTTGGCTCTGCTGAGCCAATGGAAGTTTTGCTAACATGGGGCACATTTCACCTTCAAGCTTCAGAAAGATAACTCTATCAGAATAGGTTTTTGACCTACACTTTTGTGGGGAACAATGAACAACTAATTTCTGGCTAATTCATTCATGTTCTTTTGGTCAAAATTTCAGGCTATTTCACTCACTTTAAAATTAAAATGCAGTATATTATTTGATAACCTCTCCCATCCAGGACATCAGTAAGCATACAAGCGCAACTGTGTAAGCAAAAAGCTTAATTTAAATCAAAAGCTAGTAGAAAATACCTGCTGAAGACTGATGTAGAGATTTTGCATTTATAACTTAAGTACAGAAATGTGTTGGCAAGAACCTATTGAGTTGTCAGATGAATCTAGTAGCATTACCATTACTATGAAAGGTCATGGTGAGATGATGGCAGATGTCACCATAAGAAATGACAGAACAGATCTGAAAATGAAGAACGGAGGTTAAAATTTGGTGGAGACAGACAGGGAACACCAAGCAGAAGATCACAGAGCAGAAATTTCCATTTTCAGAGGAAATGATGGACTACAAAATCAAATTTAGTTTATTATATTTTCAGGTCTTCAACAGAGGAACGAAGAGGTCAAGGGAAAAAAAAAAAAACAACCCAAAACAATGCATTTTCTTATACATTGACTACATAATTCCAATCTATGGAGTATAAAAGATTTTTCTGTGAATTTAAAGTGATTTCTAGGCTTATGCTAAAGAGATAGAGGGAGAGAACATATTCATGGGAATTGTCAAGGCAACACTCTAGATTTTAAGTGGTATTCTTCTAATTTGTGTTCAAATGTTTATACTGTATGCCTGTGAAAAACATGACCTTTCTGTGTAAGCAGTCAAATGAATCAGTGATGCTTCCAAACCATTTGGACTCCAGTGAGAGTTGGAAATGTTGGACTAAGCTACACTTCTTCACAATACCCATAAAAAAGGCAAATAGCAGAATGATAAAAATCACATTTTAAATGGAAAAACTAGTAATAATGTACAGAAGCTTTCTTTTCTTTCAGTTACCTTTTTTTCCCCTGCTTGTATGATTTTTGAGGTTTGTCTCAAATATTTCATCTATGAGCACTCTCAGGGAAGCTGCAGCATGCCAGGTATTTCAAAGCTAGGTTTTCAAATATACTGCAGCTCCTGAGTCTCTTAGAGCTTTTACAGCTACAGAGACCACTAATATTTACAAAACACAGTGCCTTTGTCTTCAGTACCTCAGTGATGTGGGTAATTCTGAATCCTAAAAGTAGCTCTGCTGAAGTCAGCCAAATGACTCCTGTGCATAGGGTTTGAATATTTAACTTTCTCAATATTGATGTTGGGGGAATAAGATATAGCTCTTGAAAATCCCTGAGGAAAATGAGCTCTTGTTATAAGGGAGAGTGCAAGACTCAAAAGACATAGAGAGACAATATTATCTTTGCTTGAAGCATTTTAACACAGGCACAAAATGCCTGTTCATGTTCTCCTGGGAAGTAGAAACCTTAGATGGCCTAGAACCACAGTAGAAAGCTTCTCAGCAGCTTTTCTAGACATCATGTGTTACAGAAAAGGATTACTCTTGGTTATTTAGGTGTTTCCTGGTTTGTTCTGGCTTGTTGTAAGCTCTTCTGAGTTTGCACCAGGTCATATTAGGACAATGGAAAGAGGACTTTGGATAATTGCCTCTTTAGCCTGTGTTGAGTTCTTCCCTCTCAGTCACAGGCTGGAGCCTGAACCCAGGTATCAAATCACCATGCAGTGGATAACAACAGCAGAACCAAGAATTTGGTAACTACCAAAAAACCCCAACCACTCTCTGAAGCATTTAATTAATTATAGGGGCAAGAGCTATTTTTTCATATCACAACAGAGATATCAAATAAGATTTATGGAGGGAGGTGAAGTGAGATCTGCAAAATCACCAGATGTTTTGCCACAGAAGAGGGTTAAAATACAAGAGCTAGTTTGTGACTTAAAGTTATGGTATACTGAGTAAAAGGACTGCTAAACTTCTTTAAGTCCTACAGAGCTTGGCTGAAGTTTCTATCTGAGCTTTTCCAGCCTTGTACATATTCTTGGCTAGATAACCACTAAAAAGTAATTAATATTACTATGCAAACATAGTAAATCATGTTTGGAATCTCACATGCTCATGTCAAAAGAGTTACAACTAAGCTGTTGTTGTGCCCTCTATCACTACGGGTTCATGCTCCTCTTCCCACACCTGCCTAGATAAGACCCATGATCCTTGATAGGAGGTGAAGATTCATCGGGCATTCATCCATCTTTTAATGATCGTGTTAGATCTTTCACTGTGCAGGCACTTTATGAATGTTGTGAAATTGTAATGCTATCCTTCCCATGGGGACACAAAATTACTTATCCATGCTTTTGATATAGCGCATCTTGGCTGAACTGCTGCAGCTCTCTCTCACTGCAAGATTTCCAGTCAAGGGCTATATTTACGTCAGTTACAATTGATTCAAAATGCTTCCACAGGATCTTGAACAGGCTAACACATCTTCATGAGTTTAATCCAAACCAGATGACATATGGCTTTCCAGTTGATGCCTTAGAATTTGTATATATTTGTAGATTTTAATAGTTTATATATTTGTAGATTTTTATATAGATGTATAGTTTCTCACACTCAAGGCAGCAGCTAACAGTTTCTCACAGTTTGTGCCACCTTCCTGAATTTTGTTTAACTGTCTTTTCAACAGACAAGATTGCAGCAAGGACACTGTGTATGGGACACATGCATCTGGACTGGAATAACAAGGCAAAACAAGATACAAGACCCAGAACCCTTGGGGGCACTCCAACATGGCAGTTCTGAGGGTGGTACCAGGGGCAAAAGGGCCTCGTGTTGGATAAACCCACTAGATATGATAATTGAGTAGTGTTAATAATTTGTAAGAACCCTCTACTGTGCATGCACCTATATACTTGGTGTACCTGAAAGCTTTCATTAAAGAACTGCTCTCTGCTTTACTAGACTAATATTGTCTCAAAAGATTTTTTCCTCGATTTTAGCAACAAGTAAAACAGGAAAAGAATCATGCTCATACCTCTAGTTCTTTGCTTTGAGTTGGTACCCCTGCTTGGTATTCATCCACTGCTTGAACCAGCATATTCTTTGGACTTTCAGGTGACTACAGATTATGTTTCCAAAAGGGATGAAGGGGGGCAGTCACCTAACTCCTGTTTTCAGAAGAGACTATAGGATTCACAAACCCTAAGGACTTATAGGGAGAGTAAATGCTCCTGATATCAAAGCCAGTTTTGACTTAGGCTTTTAAATCACAAAAGCACTTTTGAAAACTTGTCTTCAATTCAGTTGCATACCATTAGACTCTTTGTCCTTGGAGTTCTTTTCCTATGGGCATTAAGTCCCAGTTTTCTGGGACTTTGACCACCTAAATTCAAGTCTTATCATTTAAATTTGGCTTTGATTAACACAGCTGTTATTTATTCTTTTGGCTGGCAGGAGTTTCTGCAAGACTGTCATAAAGCCAGCCTGTTTGTATTGTATTCTACCATTAATCTCCTTTTCCTTTATGACATACATGCACAATATCCTAAGGGGAAGATTACTATACATTTGTACGGATTCATACTCGCATCTAAATATACGTATGAATACACAACAAAGACGGGAACAAGGGGCAGGAACATTTTAGTAATCTCCTAAAAGCCTTTGTGAAAAAGTATAGATAACACATAAAATGGAATGATTTATACAACATGAACCAGGGGATCAACATCAGTTGGTTGCTTAATGAAAGCATAATTCAAGATAAGAAATGGAACAGATTTTATTCAAAGAAGTTGGAACCATTTGGGTGGGAGAAAGATCTGCCAAATTAAGAGGCTGCTATATCATTATGATAACTTACACACCACTCACCACCTAAGGTTTTCCAAAATAATACTTTTGCAGAGACTTTCTAGTAAGAAGCAATTAAAAGAGTTGAAAAAAATACAACATTGCTTAGAGTTGCTAGGTTAATTTTTTTTAGAATTTGATCATCATCTTAAAACAGCATTGACACTGGAGAATGTGTAGCTTCTTAGACACATCTACACTTTGGTGCCTCACAGAGACTTTCTGAATTAGGAGTCACTTTGTTATTTTACTGCAAAGCCCATCCAGAAAAAGCTCTTAACATCTAAGTGTGAGCTACCTTTTTGTGGCATGTACATGATCATCTTCACTGGGAACCCACAGGAGAAAACCCAGTGATGGGAGATTCCTCAGAATTCTTCCATTTATATGAAAAAGGAGTCACAAAATCAGTAAAAACAACTTGGTCAATCATTTATGCCAGTAAGCCCTATCTCCCATCCTGACAGAACACTGTTGGGGCCTCGCAATGACACTGTACAGAAGAAACTCTATTGATTCTAAGAGTACAACTCTCTAGTAGAAATTTCTCACGAATCCTATTGATTTGATTATCTTTCCTAAACAAATCAACGAAGAATCTAGAGAGCAAAAGCCAAATCTCCAGGGATATTAGCTGCCCAGATTTCCTTTCAGTGAAACTTCAAGTTTGACAAGGGAAAAAGGAAGCAGTTATTCTTTCATTCTGATCAAAGTCAATTGAAATCTATTATGTACTTATCATTTGGACCATGATCATAATTTTGTGCTGCTCTGCAGCATCTGATGCCATTTCAGACTTCCCTTTGATCCCCAAGTATAGGATTCATGCTGCCCCTACAGAGTGAAAGACAGGGTAAGAAGTCCTTGAAAAGTTTTCCCCAAGGCAAAGAATATTCTTTCTGCTGATGGTCATGACCCTGGCTCATGATGTTTTGCTGCAGGGGGACTTTGGAACAGGAAAGGTTACACTGGCCATTTCAGTGTGTGCAGAGTGATAGAGCAAGAACAGCTAAAAGAAACTCCACAAACACTCCTGATGTTTACCCTGGAGGTGCAGAGCTGTAAGTGTCATGCCAGTCAGCCACTGGGACAGAAATCCCCTGGAATCCCTCTGCCAGGGATGAGAGAGCCTGTTTTGATGCTGGCTTGATGGTCTATTGTTTGCATTTATTCACACTACATAAACATGCTTCCAGTTTCCTCAGAACTATGTGGTCAAGTTCCAGTTTCCAGCTGCCTTGAATATCTCCAGTTTTCAGTACCAGGTAAACATTTTTTAGCTGCTCTTTCCCACCAATCCCCTGCAGCCCTGTATTTTTACCTGGTTACCAGTTATAAGCACTTTCAAATTGGAAGTAGACATTAGATAGAGCCTGTACTACCTGCAAATCCCTGCCTGCCAAGTGTACAGAATCAAACCAGATCTGAGCAAAATTTGAAAAGTGAAGATTAGGTTAATATATATGTGAATATAGAAGCCCTTTAGCTCATTTAGCTGGGTGATCCCTATGAATGCATCACTTACATTATCAGACCTGGCTTTCCTCCCATAGAAGAAGTTTTAAGTTTCTCCTTTTCTTACAGCTAGGTTTGTATGAAGCTCTACTTGTGCAAGGTAAGAGTCTGGCCATGACACTGGGCTGAAATACATGCAATTGTAATAAACATCTATATGACATCAGAAGGCAAAAGTTGAAAAAGGCAAATTTCTGACCCCAAATCAAATGAAAGCAAAAATGGGGAAAATTGTGAATAATCCATTTTGGAGTAAAGATTCCTCTCTCTTTGGAATATTACTCCAGTGAAGTACATTTAAAAACAGAATAAATGGTGAGAAAAAACTTGCCTTATATAACTTTCCAGAAGCACACATTATTAATAAAACCTTTAAAGGGTTGATGTTAATAGACTCTTTGGCTATATTTTCATATAACTTGAGTCAATGCAAACCATGCTTATGCCCATCCTGAAGTTGCTTACGCTTGCATTATGTCCAGTTGTTTTTCTACAGTGGATCTTTTTTTTTTTTTTTTTTTGTCCCCCCTTTCCTGCCTGGCAAAGCTGGAAAATTCCACAAGTGATAACTCTGGCAGCTTGCTCCCATTCCTGTCGCTCCTTGTTTAAGAAAACAAGAGGGGAGGGAGGGAACATGGTCTGGAAGGCTGAGAAGTAACTGATTTAGTAAATTCTACAAAGTCTTACCTCAGAGCAGCATAGAGTCTTGGTGTTATCCTTAAAGGAGCAGAGCAGAGTCCTTCTTAAACCCAACTTCATGCTTCCAGTGGCAGTGAGTCCCTCCTTAGCCTATGATCACCACACTGCATATTCTGGGAGGTATCTGACAGCCTGTGATAGCGTATTCTGCCTCTAGTCATACAAGGGCTGCGGGAACAAAGAGTGGTGGAGCTTCTGGGAAACTGACACTGCTCCATCACTATTTAAAGAGCAGATGCCTTCAGGATAAATCCTCTTAGTATGTTTTCCTGTTTGTGTCAGAACTTAAACCTTTTATCCGTTTCCTAAGAGGAGAAATAAAAAAGTAATCAGCACTAAGCTGCACTGTAATTCAGGAGAGTCCCTGTGGGGTGGTTCAGAAAAAGACAGAGCCAGTCTATGTGTTTTCTTCCAAAAGAATATAAGACACTGCCACTAGCATAATGCACAAAATCATAAATGGCCAGATGCAAACTAATGAGAAGCTCTTTCTGCATGGAGACAACTGCTCCACCCATAGAATTGTGATGTGCAACGCCAGTGAGGAAGGAGAAGCAAGCCAGAGTACAGCTGTTAAGAAATCAATTATTTATGGGGGGAAGACTTTCTTGCTTTTCTTACAGTGGGATGATCAGCGGGGTATCTAGATGAATACTGAAAAACCAATCGCCAAGTCTGCATGATCAGTGTCCACAAGATTGATAAAGCCATGATATTCAGGGATGGTTTTGAGCTGCAGCTAAGAGATGAGAAAACACACTGTACAAAAAGTTCCCTACCACTGGCAGTTAATGCTGTCAAAGGGGCCCTAAGAAATAGCTGTTGAGCATGGAAAGCATATGAAATGGTCAAACTTTTACTCCCTCCCTCAAAAACCTTTGTTTATGCATTGAAATGGTTAAGTGGGTCTGTCAACTTTACAGCATTCCTGTCATCATTCTTCCAGCCTGAAATACAGGAGGAAAAGCTGACTTTCTGGTTATAAGCTTTTTGACATCCTTCACTTCCTCCAAAGACATGGCTAAAGCCCTACAGCAGAACAGAGGGAAAAGAAAGCCTGTTATTTAATCAGACAGAAAAAAAGCAAAAGAAAAAAAGAAGACTAAAACAAAGGAGAGAGAAGGGAAAGGACTTCCTGAATCAGACAGAGATTTCCTAAGGGGCAGAAGAGAGCAAAACCAGAAGTGGCTTGGTTTTACAGTTCATCTTAAAGTTAAATTTGCTCTGTGTCTTAAACTGGACTTAATGTCACCATTCTTTTTTCTGGTGAACTTTTATGATTTCATAAATCCTTGAAAATTTTGAAAATTTCTGGTAACTTCCCATTGCCTGTACATCTGTTTAGGGACTGGTAGGTCATGCTTTAAAGGACAAACTGCAGAAAAGAGTGAGCATGACTGTGGGGCTGTTCATGCTACAAATACAACTGATGGTGGTGGCAACCAGAAACTGATTGGCAGCCACTGCTTCTTTGCCTGAAATTATACAATGATGTTAGTTCATATCATCCCCTCTAAATATCTCTACAGTGTTACCTCCTACAGGCATTCAAAGGCAGCCTCTAGCCTGAGTAGTTGTGAGACTGCCTTCTCAGCTTCCTTCAAGGATGTCCTCTCCCTTTTTTAGTGAAGTGATATCCTGCCCCCACTGTTACTGTCCTTGAGCTATTGCTGTATGAAGAAATGTGAGTTATTTTTTTACTTCACTCTAGGCTTTGTCAGAACAGTCATATAAATATAGTTTTTGGATTGGCTTTCCCAAAGTTGCTCTCTGATAGAATTTATACAAGCCTTGGTAACAGTAACTTCGTTTTTCCTAGAAAATAAGGTGACATTTGGTTGCATTTTGTAAATATGAAATTTTAAACTAATGGCTCTTGCAGCTTGCTGCCTGTGTAGTAGAGAAAAATGTGGGGGAGGGGGAGGAGGAAGCCGAGGTTGGCTCTCTTGCAGCAATTCACAATCAATGTATCTTCCCTCTGGCTGCTGTCAGCAATTAAAACTCTCCCCATGTTTCAATAAATGCTGGATCCTTTCATTTAACATTAAGTGTTGAACCAGGATGAGTGAATTAGGATGCTCCTTGCCACAGGCTCCTACTTACAGCTAGCTGAAAGGAAGTCACCTCCAAAGAGCAATTCAGCTCACCTACGGATGAGAGGCCTCTCTTGCTGTCCATAAAGGGAAAAGACAGTGAGGGATTCATTAGAGAGCTATTAGATGTTGGAAGTGGGTAAGTGCTCATTGGGCCTTAGGTACATTTAAAATTAAGGGAAGTGTGACCCTCTACCTGCAGTGTCCTTGTACTTTAACTTATTTTGTTTCCAAAAATACAGTGTTTTCTTTAAATACATTTTAAACAAACTCATAGGTCAAAAGTCCTGCCATAAAACTGCGTAAGTATGTTTAAACATCATCTTTTGCCTTCATTCTTTCAGGACCAGCACAGTGGTAAACCCTAATCACATCTGTCCTATGAAAAATAAACAGTGGGTAACTCGTATACACAGGTGTCCTTCCAAAGCCAATGGGGACTTGTGTGACACAGAGATCTGTCTGCCCTGGCATATTTATTCATATTTGAGTATTCTGTTTTATGGTTTGTACAAAAGTAACTGAACTAATTCCATATATGGGACATAATAATGAAATATTTCAGCAGATATACTGAATGTCATGCAATCGATAAATACTGACACATGGTTTCACGCTATTCTTTTTCTAACATTAAACGCTATAACCAGTCATATATAATCAGCTATGTAAATAACTGATTTTTTTCAAGTCTTGGGCCAAACCAGTAATTGAACAAAGTCTTCATTTAATCTCAAACAAAGACGTTTTCATTTTCTGTAGAAATTCAGAAGATCAATAAACAGTTTGATCTCAGAGAATTATTTTACTTTTCTATTGAAAGTTAAATCCACAGAAATTAGAAAGAAAACAGTTCATTTATAAGATGTTTCAATGCAATTGCTTTTTCTAATTTTTGCCTATTTTTTTTTTCTTGTCTCAAATCATGCTATGTAGATTATTCTGATCAATCCAAACTTTTTTTTTTCCCCTTGAGAAAGAAATGTTCCTTTTTTTTTTTGGTCCCACTTCTGAATACCGTCTCCTGTTTTAACAGGTCCCTGCTGCTGGGGAATAGCTTTAAGGACTTTTCTAAATGATATCATATGGCAGGCATGAAAATAAAACTACAAGGAAGGAACTGGAATAATTAGCATTGGATTAATTATTCCACAGAAATTAAATTGGCATGATCATAATCATGTGGTGGTTTCTTCTAAAACATGACTGCTATTTCCAGACTCTCTCTATATTGATCTATTCCAGATGTAGTGAGCAAAAACCAGAGGCTCTTCTCCAAGCCGGATCTTACATTAACACTGTGATACATTTAGCACACATGCTCCAAATCTGGCTTGATTTTCATGGTATAAAAATGGCAATATCCTAAAGTGATGTATTTGAAAGCAACTGTGTAGATAGGAAGAAAATAGTCATTCATGGCCAAGCAGTCCAGACTTGACATCAGCTCTTCAGATGCCATGGAAGATTAAACCTTCTCTTATGAGATCTCTGAAGATCTGCTTCACACAGAGGATCTGTGAAATGTCCTACCTACATCCATGATTAATTAAGATTTAATTGAGGCCTTAGCTCTGCCTAGGAGACCATTGATTTACAGAATAGGGATTTTTCAAAATAAAATACATAACCTCATGACCATTTAGACATAAAACCAGTCAGGCAAGAGAAGAAAGTTTACAGAGCGTGACAAAAGAAGGATTGCAAAATGTGCAGCAACTATCTATGAAAGCTGTGGAAGGGAGAAACCCTTGCCATGCCTGTTGGAAGGGTTTTGTTTGGCAGTGCCCCTGTGCCTCCTCGCAGGAGGCCCGCTGCAGACCGCTGAGCTGGGGTTCAGAAATACGCTGAGGCGGCATTCTTTATCTGCAGTAACGCTCTGTGTTTGCTGCGAAGGTCACCTTAACAAATGAACTTGCCTGGTGGAAAAAAACCTCCTCCACTGGTAAATTAGCAGGAAGCGACTGAGCTTGTTTTCCAGCGCCCATTGCCATAGTCACAAGCCAGGGCCATATGTACACTGAAAACAGTATGTGGAGCTGTGTGTGTGATGAATTTGCAGACACAGAAGTTTTTCTCAGGCAGTTCTTTGATCTTTTGACCAACATAATTTGTCCCCTTAATTTTCAGTCAAATTTTCAACGGTAACTTTTGACAATTATTCTCCTATTAGACCCTCCAACAAAGGCCTGTATTGCTTCTTGTGTTATATCACAGACAAGCTGTTAGTTAGTTATCCTAATCCCAAAGATTCACAATACATTTCCCTAAGGAAGCCACTTAATGTCCCTTAGAGCTATCATTTCTTTCACAGCTAAAATAAGAAGGCCAAGAATAAAAAGATGAGAGTCTGGAAGAAGCCACTGACTAAGGAGGACATGAATAACAAACACTATCAGTCATATGGCAAGAAGAATATAATTACTTGCCAGTATTGGTGATGTATTTTCACCTAGAAAGGACCCACGTTAATTGTAACACTACCATTTCCTACATTTGCCAGGATAATTTTCTGGCTTTTGCTCCTCTGCAACAATAGCCTGACGATAGAATCATGGAATCATAGAATAGTTTGTGTTGGAAGGGACCTTAAAGATCATCTAGTTCCAATCACCAGCCATGTTCCAGCCGTCAACCATGAGTTCCAACTAGGCTTACTCCTGTAATGAGGTGTTGCCTTGAAGAGGCTTTTCTAGGTATAATTTGCATTACCCCTCAAAAGCAGTGAAATTCTGACCCTTAAAAGCAATCTTTGCTGCTGATTCTTCCTCATTTTTCTTTTTCTCATCCCAAATCATCTTTCAAACTTGACTTTCTTGCAACTTCTTCTGCTTGATGGTGTTCTGTGTCTTTGACACACGTGGAAATGTCAGGGGTAGAGTTTCTGCAGTCTAAAATGATTGCCTGTCTCTCTACTCCAAAACAAGAATAATCATAACATACGATGTGGGCTGAGGATTCAAAGATTATTATAGAGCGTATAGAAACCCCAGAATGCATGACATCGAGGCCTGAAGGATTACTGCAGCTTGAGCAAAAACAGAGGAACATTGTCTAAACTCAAACAAAGCCAAGCAATGGGTAAAAGCTCTGGCTTACTAACCACCAAATGGAAAACATTTATTTCCCCTCCTCCTTTAGATGTTAACCAGGTACTACAGCTAAATCACTGCAATGTATCAGAGATATTTTTATATTAACAGATGTTCTTCACGAATGTGACTTTAAAAGTAACTGCCAGATTCACACTTGGCCAGTAACTTTTATTTTAAGAACTGGGGTGAGTTTCTGCTGCATTTCTAATGGTCTGTCAACCAATCCACTTCCCCTTAAAGGTGCACTTTTAATTTGAACAAAATACCTTACTAGTTTCACTCATTAGGTAATGCTAATTTAATCAGCAATATTACTTGAGTGGGACTGTAAATCACGAAATGTGTTCCAGTAACAGGTCTTTAAAAAAGCCCTAACTAAATAGGCATTACATCGGAAAATTCTATTGTACACAAACTGACAAAGGAAAAATAAGTTTTTACTTTCTGTACATAATTATGACTGAAAATGCTCCGTGCATTACAAATGACCCACATCCAAAGTTCATTCCTTGAAAGAGAAACACACATAAGTCAAAGACATATCTAATTGCCATGTATAACATAAACATTAGGTTAGTCTAAAATTTTGTTAATTATTTGACATGCAAGCAGAACTGGGCTTGGCAGTCAGGGAGAATTTGGGATGTACAATGCAGTGAAATTGAGGACAGGAGAAAAACTATTAGCAAGTTCAGAAGAAGGAATCCATATTATCCACTTCACTGTGAATCATCACAGACATCTCCAGATAAAAAATAAAAATACAAGACATTTGAAAACATTAGCATGAGGTTTAAAAGAAAAAAAAAAAAAAGAAAGGCAGCAGCCCCTCCTTAACAGTAACTGCAACGCTATTTACCATTGCCACAGGGCATTTAGAGAGTGACAGGAGCTGAGGACACAGATCTCCCCTGCTTGGCTTCAACCAGATTCCTAGAGCCCACCATACTCAGTACTTGGCACACCCAGTGCAGCTAAAATCATGCCCGTGCCACCTGAGGAACCAAGAACATCACTATTACTGCTGAAAGCGGTGTTTTGCCTTTACTTGTGCAGGTCTGAATGGCTGAAGGTAGTGGAGTCTCAGACCTGCAAAGGCACTTTTATCTGCAGGGGAAATGGGCACACTCCCTGTCAAATCCAGATGCCTTCAGAAAGCCTGAATGATGTTCCTTCTTGCTTTCAAGATCAAGGCTTTTCTCAAGATTTAGAAATCTCTGGCTTCAACAGCACTGTCCAAAGAAGATATACCCAGACCCTTGGTATTCATGAACTGAAATATACAGAGGAGCACTTCTTCAGGGCCAGTGTCCAGCTTTTCTTTCCCAGTCCTTCTCACACTTGCACAAACCCAGCTGGGAGGCCTGAGAACACTAGCCATGTGACAATGTCACAGGTTTTATGTAGTCCTGCAAGATTGTTATCTGACAGTTATTTCCTCTTGCAACACTGTCTCCTACATCAAAGCTCTTCAGCTCCCTGTTGTTTGTGTAACAGCTGGTACTGACCCCAGCACCAGTGGTTTCACTGGCAGAGCTTTTTTGGCATTGGCAAGACAGAAGAAAATTGCTGATTATGACTACTGGAAAGTTCTGGATCAGAGAAAGGGAGAATTCAAGACATTTGATAAGAGATGGTGTTTCAAAAAGGTTTTCCTGGCAACACAGCCAAAACTGTGTAGCAGCCTTCTTTGCCAGCTGTTGCAATCGCAGGCAGTGCTCTTCAGATGGTCTGATGGACAAGTGTTTCACATGACCTTGTAAGAGCTGAGAGGGCAACTTATGCCTTACAGGACATGAGTTATTAACTTAGTGGTGGGTTATGGCCAATGGGTTGTACAGAGGAGCAAGTGAAATCTGATGATGTCACCCACATAGGACACATACAAGCACTATCTATGTGATGAAGATGCCCAAACACCTGGCTGGGGGTTTGGGTACAAAAGACCTGCCAGGAAATCCCCTGGGACCATTTCTTGGTAGGGCTGCAGTGCTGTTTTTAGTGTTCTGGACCACTTCCAATGTACAGCAAAGTCTGTTTACAGTGCTCATGAAATTTCAGCCTGCTGTTTGGGCCACCTGTGCACTTGTTTCTGTGTGCTGTGAAAATGTTTGCTGTTCTTATTCTTTTTATTATTATTATTATTTTTACTATTGTTGTGATTATTCTTGTTATGCACTGAAGGTGTAAGTCAGAAGCAAAAATCTCATGGTTGTTGGGCTTTGTAACAGCTACACTGAAAACTGCTGTTTACCACCAAGACCCTGCAGCCCACTCCTGCCCATGCAGAGCACTGTGCTCCCCAGCCATGTCCTGATTGCAGTTCAGGCAGATTTTGTCATTTTACACCCCTAAGACAGCTACGTTTCAGAGATGGAATTGCTTCTTTCTCACTACATAAACTCAGACAGTTAGGGATATAAGAAAAGCATAGCAATAACAACAGAAAGTCAGAGTCTTTCCCATATTCAATTATATGGCAATTTAAAAGCTGCTGTCTTGGGCCTCTATGAGGCATAGTGCTCTACTCCAGTGAAGAATGATTTCTAGACTCAGAGGATATGGACATATGTAGGGCTATACAAAGCCTTAACCTAATCGGTGATCCAGGACTACACTTTGTCTTTTTCAGGCCCTAGGCCAATTTTATAACTGAGGAAAAGAGGTTAATATTTCCTTTATCTTTGTTTTTCTTTCTGGCTGGCTGTTTAGAAAATATAGCAGCTATGTGAAGACAGCTGAAGGTTTGCACTGCTGGTAAAAATTTTGTTGTGGGGGAAGTGGAGAGTGAGTAGAGGGCAGGTGAGCAGGAGTGTTGTTCCTGGAGAGTGCTGTTTTCCACATGGCTAAAATACTGTGCCTGCACTTTGGGACCACAGCTGATGCACTGAAAGTGGCAAACACACTCTGTACACCCACCTCCCTCCCCCCTCCTACCTCCCCCATACATATGGATGCACAAATGCATATGGAGCATGGGAGAGACCACACCACAGTGAGGGTGTACATCTCAAGGATTTTTAAAGCATTAATGATCAGCTGATAGGGGGATTATGCAGCCTGACCCTGAAACTAAGACCTTGAGCAGATTTGCCATGACAGCAAAAAGTGTCTCTGCTTGCTTCATCATCCCTTTCTCACTATAGTGTTCAGACCGGTTACGGCTCTGTTTATAAAATTTGAAAATTTGCTTAAAAATTGTAATTCACATTAGCTCTTCACAAAGATTCACTATGATTGGAAAAAGATGGAAGTTGAGTGCACGGAGTGCCCACATCGTGTTGACAGACACATTTTGAGTTATCAACTTGAAATATTTAATGTAGTGTATGCTGTCAGACACACCACGAATCCTGGTTTACTAGGGACTTCTCTGATTTGATTTAACAGCTTATTGCCCCTTTGGAACACATGCTGACTATGACCAAGAATTTATTACACACTCTCCCTTTTGGTCTATAGCTGAAGTTTTTTCTTTTTCATAGGTTGAGCAAAATGAGTTTTGAGTAACTCTAGGTAGGACCTCTAGTCAAGCAAAAATATTGTACCCTGGAGATTCCTCAGAGGCTGGTGGCCTCTACTGGAGTTTCCACGAGTGGCCTAATCCTGCTTGGCACTGACTACTCAGATTAAAAAATATGGGGGTTGGAGTGGAGTGGAGAAGGAAAAATCTCACTTAGAAGTGCCAGGGCTCAGAGCTGGAAAGATTTTTTTTCTACAAACCAGAAAACCCAAGGTAGGTCTGATTCCTTTGAGGTGCTCAGCACATTGGCAACGAGCCAGTAAAGCACTTAAACATTAAGTGTGCTCTGGAGAGTGCCCTAGGGAATAGTGTGAGCACTAAGTACCCAGCAGGATCAAGCTCCAAATACGGGCCAGATATAAAACAGATGGCATTATGTTAGCTTTGCCATATTAATAAGCTATTTGGTTTGCATTTTAATCTCTCCCTCTTTTTTTCCCCTTTCTTGCTTTGCCTCTTCTACAAAACAATCCATGTGTACTGAGAGAGGAGGGCAATACACTGAAAGTGCCCCTTATCACCTTTTTACAAGTACAGAGTTAAAACAAGAGCTGGGAAAGCTGCTGCTTGATTCTATCTTAAACTTCAACTTAAATCAGCAGTGCTTGAACAAGAACCATCAAGAGTTTGGAGCTGCCGAAGGAAGGAAAATGCTGACTCTGTTCTCTAATGAGCTCTCCAAACGTGTGTTGAAAGTGCTATTGTATTTGAGAGCATCGGTGTCTGCATCAGAGGTTATTGCAGTGCCCTGACGATTTTTTGGGGATGGAGCAGGTAGAATGGCTGAGAGGGAACAATGGAAGACAGCTCTCTGTCTGTTTATAAACTGAGTTCAAACTGAACTGAAGTAGTGCTCAGCACTCATGTATCCACCACTGAGGTCACGGGCCAGAAGGCAGTGGGAAGAAAATCAAACTCTAGCTGCTGCTTTGTTTTTTTAAACAAGCTCCTGGCTTTCCACTTTTTCCTTTCCAGCACAGTTACAACTATCTGCAGAACTTCCTCAGACCTGTGATTTGTGCAGATGCCAGCTTTTACATGGATGTTTTTGAAACTGAGCACTGCCTGACTGGAAGCTGTCCTAGCTGGAGCCACTTTCCTACAGAAAGCTGAGGTGGGACGCGTGCCTCTGCACTGCTGGCACTGCTGACTCTCAAGACAGCACAGTCCAGGCTCCAGTCCGAGCCTGAGAGCCTGGATTAGGGTAAGCCAGCTGGTGGCCAGGCGAGTCAGGGGTACTTCTGTGCAGGGTGCAGCCATCATTTTGTTGGAGCCATGCATGTGTGTGGGTTTTGCGGTGAGACTTAAGAGGAAATTTCTGTGATCATTTTAGCATTCAGGCAACTGGAAAAGGAGCTGACAGAGGCGCCAGGCCTTTGCTTTCATGACTGCATTAATCTTCTGGCCTTGGAGAAAAATTTTAGATGAATTTAACACATGTTCTCTAAGAGCTTTCTTTCTCAAAGTTATTTGTGCAGTGGGTCCTGCACTGATGAATGGTAATGCCAGTGAATTGGCCAATATAAAATAAACTTCACTTGATTATAATTTTAGTGAGGATGCCTGATGTTGTGTTGTTATTTAAGAAGCTGAAAAATTACTACCATGGCCTGGAACTTTTGAGAAACATGGACTTTCCTATGTCAGAAGTTAGTGGTGGAGACAGGAGGAAGTGCCCCTTTGTTTTATATCTATCCATCATCCAAGAAAATGTCTTTCTTAGGTGTAGTTATGGAGTTCTTTAGGTCCAGGGAAAGGAGTTTAAGACTAATATAATTTTAAGAATTAAGAAAAATCATATTATTGCTACTGCTGGAAAAGTTCCTGATTGGCAACCAAGCTATATTAAGTGTCATGTTAAAGTTTAGTCCATGGCAAATGTGGCATAATTCAGAGTAATTCTGCCATGAAAGAAGTAAAAGCCTAGTTAGGATATTTTTTATTTGCCATGTGTTAAGAGCAGGTCCCTGAACAGTTATAAAAGCTCACAGTGTAAGTGGCAGCTTGTTTTGTCACTGCAACTTGCTTGTGATTCTGAGTCCTCATAGACTAGGAGGCAACAAAAGTAGTTTGGAGATAGATGACTACCAGAAAGCATCTTGGAGCTGGTGGGAATTTCACAGTAACTTTTGACCAAAAAAGGAACAAACTGAAACTAAGCCATTTTGCATTTGGGAACTGCCTAGTCCTCTAAAGTTTCCTTCAGAAAACACTCACATAGGTGCACTTTTCACAGCTCCAGGACGGACGCAAGTCTGTGGGCAGGTATTTTGTTTGGTTTTCCTACACTTTCTGTCCATACATTCAGCTTAGAGCTGAAAACTGTCAGGGAAATATTTCTGGCCTCATGGTAACACTTTGAGGCAATGAGCTCACCTGGGACATGGGTCAGGAGAGCCCCAGGGCACATCCTGCATGTCCCACAGTCAAGCTTAGAAGTCGCCCGAGTTTGTCTTTCATGAGCAACTGGACAATGCAATTAATTCCCCCAGGTGTCCAACTGCGACAAAAGTAAAATTTGACAATATTGTATAGAACATTTCTGTTTGAAACAGAATATGAATAAATATAAGGTGTGAATCAGGCCTAGCAAACACTGCAGAAAACACAGGGCAAGTGCTACAAAGAATAGGTTTATGATAAAGTTTGTGGCCAATGAAAATTAGACAACCACAGCAACTCAGAGAAACCACAGAGCTCCTCTTGTTTATCTTGTCATTAGGGTTAAACCAGCCCATCCATCAAAGTACTTAGAAATACAGTAATTCACAAAACTTTCTATGGTATAGACAATACAAATGTATAAGTCGACTTTCTACTCAGGATATTATCTGATTGTTTTTTCATGCAAAATAAACCAATTTAATTTTTGTGAAACAAACATTGAATTGTAACATGAGGTCACAGTTAACCAAGAAGTTACTCTCTTATCATAATTTTCAAGGAAGCAGGACTTTCCTATTTACATATTGTATAGGATAGCAGTTAAAACTCAAATACAGTGTAGTAAACCACTTGACCTTAGGCATTTCAAGTGTTGCATCAAAGAAACTGAAAGACTCAACCTTACAAAAAAACTTATCCCATCATATCTGGTAGGAATGTGTATTTTCTTATGCTTTCTTTTTGGAAATGCCTAGGGACATCAGTGTGTTTCAGTTACTTGCTTAGTTCTGAATAGCAATTTCAACAATCTCTATTCAATATTCTAGTCACAAACTTTCTTTTCCACATAATCCAATCACAGAACTTTTCAACAGCTTTGATTTCAACAAGTGCATGATTAAATAAGTAATTTAAATAAAGCACCATGTCAAAACAAAACACTGAATCCAAGAATAAGCTGCAGCTAAAGAATTTTGCATGATCTCTTACTTTCATCATGTTTTTAGTCTATCCTTCACTTTACTACTTAGTAATGGAAAAGTGTATCTACTCAACAAGATCTCTTCCAATGCTGTCAAACATTTCTCATTTTCAAAGAATGACTAACCAAGTTTTTGTTGATAACAAGGCAAATGCAAAATATCCCTCAGCTGCGTAGCAAAGGCATTTACATGAGCACATGATTGTCATCAAAGTAGATCTTAGGTATGGTTTCCTTTTTACTTAGGTACTTTTTATTTCCTCAACTAATTGCCACTCTATCCTTAAATTTGGAGTTTTCTTCTGAATTCCTTTAGATTCTTCTAATTATTGGATTTTTTTCTTGGTTAGGGTTCTGATTTGTGCTGTACTATCTAATTTTATCTTTACATAAGGTACACATTCTGAAAATACAGATAGAATGACATAAATTTCCACCAACCTTCTTATCTCAGGCACCTAAAATTATATCTATATATATTTCTGTTCATTTGAATTGATGACTATAATCAAAATCAATTCAATGATTCATCTCTGGAAGGTACAACATCAACTGCAAAGAAAAAAATACCTTCCTCTTTCTTAAAATCTACAGGACTCCTTCCAAAACCACAAAAGACCAACTCATCAAAGGTCAAAACTAATACCAAAAGCACAGAGAATGTCACCAGTAGAGGAAAAAAATCCCATAGCTTGATACTTACAGAATTCCTTAAAATCTGTTTCTTTCTAGCTGCCGGCAGAGAATTGCTGTGCATGAGGCAGAGAGACAAACAGTACATCCTTTGTTACCTGTCCACAAGGCTATTGGAAGTCCGCTAAAGAGCAAACTTCTGAGCAGTTATGTAATGACAAAATAACATGAAGGAAAAACACGTACATGATTTTGAGTCAGCTCTTTTGCTTTCTGCACAGCAATGCCCATGAAGATTGCAATGCAGAATATT
This sequence comes from Scytalopus superciliaris, assembly GCA_013400415.1. Lineage (NCBI taxonomy): Eukaryota > Metazoa > Chordata > Aves > Passeriformes > Rhinocryptidae > Scytalopus > Scytalopus superciliaris. The sequence goes on from VXBX01009031.1 coordinate 117,193, forward strand.
TTTTTGCTGTTAGTCTTGCTCACTTGGAGTTTTCATAGTTGCTTGGAAATCTGCTTCATTGTATTTGATTTCAGCTAATCAAGCATACAAATGAACAGGAATGCAGACACACAGCACTGTAAAAAACACAGAAGGAAGTTTTTTCAAACAAAATCCCCTTATTTTGCAGTGGTTCCAGTGATGCAATCAGAATAGGAAGGAAAGTCTGTGTTGCTTCATTGTTTTGTTTGGATTTTGGGGTCCAGTGCTAACTTGCGATAATATTTCCATTCGTAAGTATATTTCTCTGAGGGCAATCCAAAAAAGTGACTGTGATGAATCTAAAAGGAAAAATATCCCATTGAACTTGCTAAGTTTTTCCATCATTCCATTACAGAATTGCCCCACTCAATTATCTTTCCTGTGTAGTTAAGTAGCTTTTGGCTAAGTTTGTTGTTTTTTTATCGAAGTCCAATAAATGCACAAAGTGGATTCAATAGAAATATAATTACAGAGATATTCAATAACTGCGTCATGCCTGCACGGAATTTAAGAGAGTCTAAATAAGAGAATCGAGTTAATAGGATAAATTACCAAAAAGAAGCTCTGCAACATGTATCAAAGATACAGTTGGTTACAGAGTACTGAAACAGGACATCTAGACTTCTAGAGGCAAACCCAAAGCCTACTGTCACCAGGAGGAGTTTTAGATCTGACCTTAAGTGTGACGAGATGTCAATTACCCAAAGATTCAACTCTCTATACCCTGCACAGTTCAACAGTTAAAACAAACATGTCCTCTCCACAGATGTGACTTATCTGATCGGCCCATCACACCATGTAACTCTAAACAGGATTTTCCAGGTGTCATGTACAGAACACTGTATTGTCTCTCTGGCTTTAGGTAGCAAAGTTTAAGTGTGACAAAGGGTGGCAGAAATGTTACCTGAAGCAAACAGGATTTTTCATTATGTCTCCCAAACATAAAATGCATCAGTTTTGCAAAGTGAGTAAACCCTTTGCATCAAATGTAAATTTGGTATTAAAGATTAAGAAGTTTCCTCCCCTTCTGTAAGAATATGTCACTCCTCTCACTGTACACAAGTATGTGTTGTTCGTTGTTTGTCCCTGAGACCTACTCATTGCTTTCATGTGATCTTCAGAACATGATAAATTTGATCTGCTGTAACCACATTATAGGCCATTACTCATTTTATAGGTAGTTAAAAATGATGGAAAAGTGGTATTAAGTTTTTAACTAAATATAGATCATATAAAAGTACAGTAAAATAAATACTGAGCTTATTATCTTCAGCTATACCAGTTGCTTAAGTATATTGATGTCAATGAATGATTTAAGACCCTGTGAAGATGGCCAAAGCCATAAATGTGGGTTTTTGCTAAAGATATCAGAAAAACTCTTCCCACTGCCTATTATTTTCTTGTCTGTTTCTTGTACCTGGTACAAATTTCTGTACTGAATTTCAAAGATGAATCCTATACTAAGTTTAAATTTATTCAAAGTTTTCAAAGGTTGTCTACCAAATGTTACCACTACTGCTATGTCCAGTGAATTCATGGGATATGGCTATCTGTGGGCTTTGGGGTAGCCCCACAGACATATATCATGTCAGCGTTTGGGTCATTCCCATTGTTGCACAGCCTGAGGTTCCCTTTGGTTTGGATGAAATATAAAATCTATCCCAGTGATGGAAACTCGTCACCAATAGTCTCAAAGGAGGTAACTTTATCTAGCCTTCCAGTCCACTGATATAATTAAGAATGCACTTTGTCAGCCTTTGAGGGTTTAACTACAGCTGGCTGGGTTCAAGGCAGTCTCAGAAACCAATCTGTTCTTAGTAACACCATCTCCATCACAAAATTACAGACATACTTTCAGCAGATATACCCAGCTGACTGCTGAATGATGTTTTTCCACCCACTTTTGCAGTGGTCAGTGTCTTTTTCAGTGTAACTGAGGCTCTGGATCAATGCCATGAAATGACTCAGAAACCAAAGGCTGAACTGACAGCTCAAGAATAATGGTTATAAACCTTATTTACAGTGTTTGAATGTGGCTCAATTCAGTCTCTGAATATCATCATATTTCTGATCTAACCAATGAGATTTAAATAGAAAAGAGATTCTAATGGATCATTCAGATGCTGACTGGCCTAACTATTGTTTAAGAAATAGAAGATATTTTAAGCTCACTTCTCTTGGAAAAACAGAACTCTTTTCTTCAGATGGACTAGCTAAGCTAGAGGGAAAAAAAGTCTAACCTCATAAAAATTTAAAATGTTCTTTAAATTTATTCATCAGAACTAGCTCTGGATCACTGCAGTACACCTGATTGTTCTCCTGGAGTCTGCAGGCATTCAGAAGATGAATACTTTCATAGTGTTGTCAATAAGCTTTTCTAAGTGAATATCACAAGCATCACACCTTTTTTGTGGGTTTTGCTCTGGTAGGAATCTGATTTGCACAAATGAACGAGATATTTTGCTGTGGTTCAGGTAAGCTGGGTAAAACTTCCCCTACAGGCTGCAACATATTCGAGAAAAGTGCAGCAGTGTAACTTTATATCTGTTTATGCACCTAGACCTGAAAACACCCAGCCTAACCTATTAATCAGTAGAGTGGCCTGTTCAGAAAAACACATACTCTTTTTTCTTTCCCTTATCAGTCCTGAAGCATTAATCCAAACACTTTGAATTCCAGCCTTCAAGTTTCCACCTCCAGCCATGTCAGTGGGCTGGACACAAGCTCCCCAGGGCCAGAAGCCCTATAGCTGGGGTAGTGCGTCACTTTGACTGCTTGCTGGCTTGGGAAAAATTCTGTGCTAACGTGGCTGTACAGCTCCTCGACACAGGCAGAGGGAGGCCAGATTTTCTAGCAGCCACCCCATAAAAGTATATTCTAAGCTCCTGTATGTGATCATTACGTGGTAATCATGAAATTCACTAAAGCCACAAATTTACTACCTTGCTATTAAACCATGCGATGTCAGACTGAACCATTTTTTGTTTTAAATTTTTTTTCTCATTGTTTTATTTTGTTCCTATTTACCTGCAATGCAGATTTTCTGTAGGTGTCAGAATACAGACATCACAACCGAGCCTTAAATACCAATAGTACATCAATTCCAGTGTCCTGTGTCTGAGAGCCCAAAAAAAAGACCATGAAATAAAAAAGCAATACACATCTTTCCTGCTTCAGTAAGTCTCCATGTAAGTAGGAGAAGGTTAGCTCTGAAAATTACAACTTACTGTATCTTTTAGAGTTCTTGATAGCACTAATGGTGTTAATTATGGACATCCTCATTATCTACATGAATATCATACCCCACGTTTGAATCTGGAAAAAGAAAATGAGCCTCCAAGGACATCCTATGACAATAACTCCACATACAAATGAGCGATTACTTGAAACTAGTAACTTGTTGCATAGCATGTAATGTAATTAACTACAGATTTACTTGTGTTGTGTAGACTGAGGCAAGTGGGTTTGGTTTGCACAATCTTACAGCATTGCTGAGTATGGCACAGTTAACTTCAGGCCTGGGTTAGCTAAATCTTATAAAATAAATTCAGTAATTAAAAAAAGCCATAAGAGATGCAGTCCACTAAGAATGAAATGCACTTCAGCCACACAAAATGGCTTCAGAATCAAAGTACCTCCCAAAAATCTGTGGTTCCCTAAATACAGAACTTTGAGGTCTTGTATGAGGAAGAAGGTTTTCCAAAAAGTGGTGTAGTAGGTTTGCTTGTTTGTTTATTTTTAGCTGCTACTCTTTGTCAGAGGAAACAAATGGTTTGAACAAATACGCTTAAAGAAATTTCAGTTAATATTTCACTTGTGGAATAAGTAATTCCAATGTTTGCCATATACTTTGTGAATTCTCAGTGACACATGGGTAACCTAAAGCTTCACCCTCCATATTGCATGTATTATACACACACATGTAAATTAGAATAAATGAATACTTCCAGAAACTTCACATTCCCAGTAATGTTATCCTTAAATTCTTGTGGTTTAACTGCTTTTGCTAATTGAAAAAAAGAAGGTGGGAAGAAAGCAAGGAAGCAAGAGAGCCTCAAAGGATTGCAGCATATCATTGGGGCTTATGACAAAATGTATCCTCTGAGTGAAACATGTAAGAAGGGCCTTATATAAAGTGGACACAATTGTTCAGGAGGTGACAAAAAATTCCCAGATATTTAAAAGCCTGCTCTCTGGTGCTTGGCTAGCTGTCCTGATTTCCTTCTGCCCACCCTCTCTCCAAAAGTGAGCACTCACAATACAAAATCCTGCTGCAGCTTGAGTACAAAGGCGTCCCTTGTCCTTGTTCATCAGGATAAACTCACTGCTTCCTTTCACTTCCTTGCACATGCATGATATGGGCAACATCTGGCCCAGAAATGGTCAAGGACAGTTAAGCCTGAAAAACATCTTCAGAGAATGCCCTAGGCTCCCCTGCTCCATGTTTCAGCTGCAACTACAGCAAGGATTTTATAATTGTCTCTGATAAATCCAGACAAATATTTAGAACTCAAGTTTTCAAAATATTTGAGTAACAGAGGGAAGTATTGCAGAAAGAAGACATGCCTCATCACTGTTATATTTTAACTATCTGAGACTTCATATTGATGTCCTATTCTGCAAGAATACTATTAAATAGGAAAGCAGCCTGAGCTGAGACAAGATATAGGTTAATCAGATCCTGCCCTGTAAGCAAAGTTATTGGCAAAAAGATCTGAGTTCTGATGACTTGATTTCATTTCCACTGAATTCAGAGGTAAAACGTTCATTACTACACCCAAGTGTCCATTAATTCAGTCCACATGTATAAACACAGCTCATAACCCACTTGATGCTTCACTGCAAGATTTACTATGGGCCTTTTATTGGATTAGAATAAAAAAAAAGATAGAGCATTTCATATTAGATTGAATGCTACAACTGTCCAGTTCTTGCTTTTATACTATACTGTCATTCTCACTTTTAAATTCCCTCTTAAGCGCTAGGTATGATCATCATTGGGCCAGGAAATAAGTTTGAATACTATTTTGTTCCCAGTTTTTATTTGTCAGAGAGAGAGAAACTGATGGTGACGATGTTCGCTGCTGCCATGCCTAGAGTTTGCATTGACTACCCCAGACTCTGGGTAACTGCAGACCCTCTGATGTTGTAGTCAACAAGGAGCATACTACTCCATGAGTCAAACTCAGACCTATATAGATTTATTATTCCCTGCCCAAATCTGACCATAGGGAAGCTAGTATTTTTTTATTACCTGTAGTAAAATATGAGAACTTTCAGCTCTAGAGCTTCTTTCATCTTTAACAGCAAACTCTGAGAGTGACCTGATGTCTGATGTCCTGAGGTTTCACCCACAAGTGTTTAAAACAGCATTCCCTGGCTTGCCTCTTGCTTTATTTGTCTTTCAGCTGGTAAATGTCAGCTCAGCTGGACTTCTTCCACATATAGTACCCTCTGTCTCTCTCTGGTAGGGCTCTTCTACCCTCCACAAAAATTATTTTGCTTATTATCTGCTCAGAGCACCTTCTGCATAAAGAGATGTTACAGATGGCTTATGAAGTCCTGAGATGGAAATTCAGTAACAGCAACACTTAGGTAAGAGAGATTTCTGTCTCTTTTGTTGAGTCTTTGCCTGCCTAAACATCCAGTATACATCCACCCTAAAGTAGATGATTTTACATATCTGGAAACGCTACAGACTTACAGTAGTGAGTATTACATGCAGCATCCTAAGACAACGTAACTGTCTTTAAATGAACAAGATGATAATAGGCTCCCTGCTCCTGTGTTTGTTCTACTCTCCTCAGAAACTCTCCTCCAGAGGGCCTGAAAAGTTAAGATGCAGGCAGGGGAAGAAATGAATTACAGAGATGAGGGATCCCTCACAGATCATCAATCTTTTCCTGGCATTAATTACAAGGGATGCCAACTCAAGCACTTCTGCTGATTTCTGCTGAAATAGTCCTTCAGGGTAATAGGGCACTTTTTCAAACAACCTGTCTTTTAAACCATTTCATGTTTTGACTTCAAAATCATCAATTGTCATTCCAAAGCCCATGTGTCTGGTCGAACTTGAGGCTCAGCTGTAAATCACTCCACCCCAACCTTTGGGAGACATTTCTTTTCTGACTCCAGCTCCTTTTATTTGCACACAAGGAGGAGAACCAGGTCACACACCTGTGAATGTGGTCTGTCTCCTGTCCTCTGTTGCTTCCCTCTTCCTCCCACCCCTTTGCATTCTTTTCTTGTCTCCTTCTTCTGAGTCCCTGGCACATAAAACAGGACTCATAAGACAAGCATGAACTGAATCAGTTTCAGGCAAGAGAGAAGGTGGGAAGAAGGCAAAGGGGCCAAAGTGCTGGGTAGGATGCCTTGGGCTGTGAACCTGGGTGCTATTCTCTGCGTTTCCCTCCTGTGCTGTTTTACTGCATCCACCACAGTGGTACCTGAAGGCCACACAGAGCATGGTCCTGCCCTTATGCTGGATGTGCTGCCAGCTGGGTTTGCTCTGCCTGGCCAGCTGGAGCAAAGCACCACAGTGGGCCAAGTGGCTGCTGTACTGTGGGTAGCCAAAATCCAGGATGTTGGCTTGATTGTTTGCTATGGACACTCCGCACTATTTCAGGATGTGATTCTATATTTGTACAGCACTAACCAGATGTTTTTCAGATACTGTTCTAGACTTTTACTAGTACTCCATAGTTGTGTCTTGCAGTTGCCACTGCTACACATTTTCTGCACTTTTGCACTGAATTATTCTGATGTCCTGTGCAAAAATATCATAAAGGTTCTTGATTCCTGGCAGTTTGCTATGCCAGTGCTGTCAGACTGCCAGATGCAATCTCAATGTGTCTGTGTAGGGCATGCAGGGCTCTCAGGTCCTACCCTTTTTTGCAGGCAGCTCCAAACCTCATGTAATCAGAGATAAGTGACATGCTTAAAAATGAATGGGGCAGCTGGCTAAATGCTCAACCAAACAAAATGATCAAAGGGACAGCGCCAGATGTTTTTCATTAGCTCTACATATGGAGGTACCAGGGAGAGCAGCAGGAGCACCAAACTAAAGAGAAACCAGAGAAGCCAACTCTAGTTTCAACCATAACATGAGGAGCTGGCTATAAATACTACATTCCTCAGTGTGGCTCCCAGAGGACGTGCTGTAAGTATTTCTAAAACCTACAGGAAAAGCGTGTCTGCTATTGTCTGACTTATTTATATGCATCCTCCTAGTAAATATTTTATTAAGAATTATCATTCTTAGCATCTATAAAAATTCTTTTAAAGTCATATTTTAGAAAGCTGATATAAGTTGTAAGAAGCTTTTTTTCCTACAAAATTTATTTTTTGCCCAGTTGGTGCTAATGCAGACTTTTCCTAGACTACTGATTTGTGGGATTTTCTTTAACCAGTTTTAGTACATTTTAAAATTTAAATTTTTTGAGTCTAAGTTACTGCAGGAGGCCCAAATTATGTCAAGATTCACTATGGAAAAGGAGCCAGATTTTTATTTTTTTCTTCTGGGGAAGTTTATGGTAGAGTGAGATAAACATCCAAAATAGTTAAGGTTGTTTATCCGACATCACTAAGAAGACATTCTTGACATCACTTGTATACAACTGAGCAGGGGGGGCTGCTCAATCAGCACTGACAGAAATCCAACCCAGATCACCCAGCCTCAGGGAATACAGACCTTACTTCAGTGTGATAAAATCTGCTTCTGTTGGGCTAAAACCTGAACTGCTCACACAGCTCCTCTTGTCATAAGACAAATTTTGGTGCACAAAGGCTCCTCCTCCAGTTATATTCCTTCCAGGGACACAGTCATTATTTCAGGACACTTAACCTCACCCTGACATATCTCTATAGTATCTTGAGACTTGCAAGAGGGAATGAATATTACAAAACAATCCATTGCCATGTTTCTTCAGTGTAATGACTTTACTATTGGCCCCTTAAATGCAAGTCTTAGACTTAGAGAGCAAGGATCCTGGAAGCTGCCAGCAGGTAACTCAATCAACACAGTTTCTTTCAATCAGTACAGAAATTACTCCTGTTCTTTTTTGACTCTACAGTTTAGTGATGTCTGCCTGAAAGTCACCCTCCTGACAGTAGGAGGAGGGAGATACGCTGAATATAAAGAGATTGGAAAGGCATTTCTCTGAAACAACTAGAAGTACCAGACTTGCAGTTGACTAGGGAAGAAGTTAGTAAGGCTATGCTGATCACTGGTGCTGAAACCCACTTTGTCCTTTACCTATATTTAAGCTCCTAGGTTTGGTAGTATATATGCTGCTTTTTGCATAAGTATTGATTATAAAGGTCACTCCATGTATAAAAATCTTGATGTACACTTTAAAAGCTGCTCTAATCCCATTCTGCAGGAACTAAGCTCATGAATGTGCATTTTCTTTCCTCTGATCCTTATTTCATGCACATATTTGCAATAGCCATTCACTGCAGTGAAAGTATCTGTGATTTGCAGAGTTCTTTGCTGGTAGATACGTTAGTAGCAAACTGGCTGAGGAACTCACTGTCTCATGCTAAAGTCAAGGAAAGCTTGAGCATGACTCACTCAGGAATTCTTTGTCCTTGCCTAATTGCATAATTACTTTAGAGAGCTCACTGGCCATTTGGCATAGAGGTCATGCCTGTTTCCTCTAAGCACAGGAGTAACTCCTAGCTTCTCCTAACAGGATAAAAAGGGGATGTGAGGAAGACATATGGCCAAGGCCACACTTTTCCTCTATGTAATCCAGGAGCAGTATTTGTGCATTACTACAAAGTCCTTCATTCTCTGAAGTGAGGATGGGAAAGCTGACCATCACGTAACATAAATCAGCACTTTCACCTTTGCACTGAGACAGTATCTGAATTGAAAAGTATAGTGCAATATTCTGGTGTCTCTGGTAGCAGTACTTGTGACATCTGTGTTCTAATATATGTGATTAAAAAGGAGTAATGGGGGTGCCACAAGAACAGCAATCTTTCCCACTATACTCATATGCTATGGAGTTAGCCTGACTGCCAAGCAAACAAGAGAGAGATCTCCCCAACACCTTGTTCTCACAAGCAATAAATCACAAAAAGATATGGGTAAAATAAATGCTATCAACAATGACAATTGGGCAAAGCAGATGGCAAGCAAAGGAAAAGGACCTTAATATCCCATGAGAAAAATTGAAAATGAACTTGCTAGTTACATTAGCAGAATTAAAGGACATTTGGCTGGAGAATTCTCCTGGACCTCAAGGAAACTCAACAGTGCAGTTTTTAGGGCTCACCCCATGTGCTGAACTGGTTAAGTAAGTCTGCAAGATGCAACAAAAGAAAGATATAATTGAGCGATATGGATAGCTGAGGCAAAGAGATTTAAGTACTGCTATCTTTAGTCCCCTGATGAACTCTTGTTCTGGAGAATGGCAGGAATTTGTGGTCCCTCTTCTAAACCTTTTTATTGATGATATCCAACAGTACATTTGGAAGCTAGAATTCTCTTGCTAATTGGTGATGACATCACTATGCAGCCAAACTTTCATCCTGCTTTCCCCTTCATTACTCCTGTGAAGTCTCCATCCTTCCTTGCACACTGATGCATTTTCCATTCAAAGCAACTAAAGCAAATTTTCTCCTGTTCCTTCTACAGCCCACCAGCTAATATCCCGTAACTTGTAAGAGAGTGTATACCCACTGGGCTTATGAATGAAAATGCTTGCAGCTGCTATACTTTGTCCTGATCCTGGTGCTGTTGGTGTGTTTTAGACATGCACACAGCCTGCCTGGTTGGCCCTTTGAATTGTAGATGGATGTGCATACAAGTGGTCTAATGCATCCGCTCATGTAAGCTTTGGTGTTCACATGCTTCTCAGCCATGTGCTGGATTGCAAAGAGTGTTTTTTTGTTTAGGCCTCATGATGATTACTTAAAACTTTCCTTCTTTTTTATCAGTATCTTTTTAAATGGCTGGAAGCAGTGCAGTTAAATGCTGACTGAGGCTGCATTAGATTCCTCTTTCTGTGAGAAACCACTGCTTAGAAGGTTCCGAAAGTGAAAGTTTTGCAAGAGAAAACAGCTGGAAGACACATCCAAGCCTGGCTCCGGTGAGTGGAGCTGTTCTTCTGATAAAAAGAGTGCATCACTCTAAAGCAGGAGAAATGTTATGAGGAGAGGAAGGAAACTGAAGTATCTTAATTCCTAACTGAGAGAGAACTGATCAGAAGTTTATTAAGTCAGAGGCTAATATCCAAGACTGATTCTGTTCTCAGAGATGTACACTTGAAGTATAGACTTTGTTAGAGCTACACCTAACTTAACCTAGCTGACTTCAGAGGAAAGTTCTGGGTCCCAACTGCTTTTGTTGTCAAACAAAAAACAGGTGACACCTCTGTTCTTTTCATGCTTTTTTGAATCATTTTTCTGGAGAGCTAAGGAGTTAGCATGCCAAGGTGCTGGTAGCTGTCCTAGGGATCAAGGAACACCATGCAGAGTATATAACAAAACTTCTTGCATTAGGATGGCAGCAGAAGAAACTACAGAAAATGCAGTCCAGGAAAGAGTTCTCAGAAGATGAAGTAGGGATTAAGCCAGAGCCTATTTTACCATTTGCTAAAACACTCAGTGCATTTGCCTTCATGGGTTCTGCATTCCAAAGGACTGCATGCTGGGTTAATAAAATCCCTCTCTTGAACAGGCTTTGGAAACTCAGACAGCCACTGACTGCCCATACAGCGGAATCTGGCTATTGCTATTAGACAGCTGCAGGAAGTTGAGGACAAGAAAGGGGAGACAGCACCAAAATCTTATAGATATATAGACATACAGAGAGACACATGGCTATGCCTCATGGTAGGAGCTTCCAAAATATGTTTCTCATCAAAATGCCAGGATCCTCTTTTGTTTCTTTCTTTCAGGAACTGTAATATGCACTTCTGCTTTTCCTAGGTGATACATATGTGATTTATGTATGTGATTTAAACCCTCATACAACCTGAGCTTAACTTTCAAGAACATTTTACAACAATTAGCACACAATTATGCTCACAGACTTCAAGGGAGATTGAGTTTAGTGCTCTTCCTAGGGAAAGAAATTACAAGCTCCCCAGTAACCCAATGCAAAACCACTGCCCTCTGTTTTGAGTAGCAAATGCCATCTTTCTGCAACTAAAAGCCCAGACTTTCTTTTCTTAACATGAAATTGTGTATTTTGGTACTGCTCTCAAACAATTCTAACAGAACAAAGGAGTTATCTTTATAAGACAGCCAGGGAAATACACAGAGCACAGGAAGATCCAGCTAATCTAAATAATGACATTGAAAACAAAATAGCTATTGGGCTATAAATAAACAATGTGAAGTAAATATAATTATTTTTATTAAGAGAAGACACAGACTTAATTCCTGAGGATAATGCCATCTACTATTTCCTCAGATTTCAGTTCTTATTTTTTCAGTCAAGCACAAAGTAGCATTTCCTACTTTCTTCAACTTTCTACAGTATGAACTTTTATACCACTTCTTTTGGACAAAATTGCAAAACTCAGACATGTATGTTTAGGAGAAAGATCAGATTTTCTAAAACAATAAAAGTGCCCAAACCACTAGTTTTTGAACTGTGCAAATACAGGCATTCTTACAGGGCAAGGAGTTAAACATATCCAGGACCACATTAATTAAGACAGTACTTAGTTTCCTGCCACACAGTGGAATTTTCTTATTTAGGCTAAGTCTTTAACGATGCAGTGTCCCACCGTGTGCATGTGGGTGTGCAAAGCAGCAACTGCAACTTTACAAAAAAAAAAAAAANGATCCTGACCTGGTGAGTGAATGGAGAAGGAATTAAATAATCCTCTAAACCAAAGCCAGAATCAACTTTCTGAGCGCCAAGCTCAGCCAGTCCAGCCATCTCAATTTCGGTAACACAGTGCTAAACGACCTAAGCAGAAGCCTGATTCACGTGCCTGTTTTTCCTGGGGATTGTCTTGTTGAGTATCCTGGGCAGGAAACTGGTGTGATCTGTTGACTCAGAAGATTTAAAATAAGCACTGGCGTTTCCCTCCTCCCAACCCTGACCCGCAGCCCTGGGCTGAATCACTTCCCCGGTGGAGTCGAGAGATGTGGGAGAGCAAAGTGCTCGTGAAGTGGCCGAGCGGTCGGCAAATGTTTTCGGGCTCACTCACAGCCGGCAAAACACACGTCCGACACCGACAGCACGCCAGGGCATGGCACCGGTCCGCATCCCTCGGGCTTTACCTGCTGGCGGGCGAATGGCTGGCGGGGGCATCCTGCACGAAGCTCTGCTCCATGCCCGGGATCCTGGCCGGGCTGTGGGGATGGTAGGCTGTCAGGACCACGCTGCCCGAGTCCTTCATCTCCATGGTCATAGGGACATGTCGGCCTCGCTGCTGGGGACAGGGGGGACAGGGCTGTGCTGAGGGGCCCCGACGGGAGGGAGAGCGATGCTGTCAGGAGCACCAGCCCATGGCCCGGCTGTGCAGCAGCCTCTCGCCACTGCTGCCTGTCAGGAGGGCTGTGTAACTGAGACACGGCTCCTCTCCCTGTCAGGAAAGCTGAATTAGCATATATTCAAAAAAACACCGCCCACAAAACAACCCATGGGGAAGTTACTACGTTCCTAGGAAACTGGAAACCTGAGATAATGCTGCGCGGCACTGAGCGACTGCCTGGAAAACTTCTTGCTTGCATTTTTTTTGTTTTGTTTCTTTTCTTTTAACAGCAAATTTCTTAATACTCCTCCTGCTCCTGAAATAGTCTTGTCTAAGTGAAACTATTTGCTGGTTATGCAGCAGGGATGAGTGGGGAGAGCTACTCACACACAAAACATGGTTTGGCAGAGCAGGAAGTCTTAGAGATTCAGAAACCAAGTTTAAATCATCAAGCTGTGATTTCCTATCTGCCAGATCATTTCTGTGGCAGGGAACTGTACTTGCTCTCTCCTAAAGCCAGTTTAAGTTTTCATTTTGCCTGATATGGATGTATACATTATTACAAAGGCACTGGGAAATGAGTGACTTGTAAGTGTGTGTTCATCTGGAGCAATCCGGTAAATAAGTACACACAGAGATGCTTGATAACTTTTCATAATTTAGCCTGATATCTGAACTCTAATATTGTGGCTTTCACTCAAAAGTAAACAGTCAAGCAAAAATATCAGGATCCAATTCTGGAGTAACACGCAGAGAAAACTCTGTAGACAAAGTGAGAAAATTCACACATCACTTTATTTTCCTCTTCCACTTCTTCACTGTTTAGTTTTGTTGGGTTTTTTTATTTTTCAAAGAAGTGTTTCTGGCAAATTCCAATTCCTGAAAACTATTGTCCTGCCTGTGATGGGAAAAATGTCCCTAATTTGACTCTATGTGCCACAGCTCTCTGAACAACTTGTGAGGACATATGAGAAACACTAATGTCCCTGCAACTTTGTCACAGCTGCCAGTGGCATCCCAAGCACAGGTACTCTACAAAATTCTTGTTGGGCTCCTCTTTCACATCCCTCTTGTGCGAGGGTGTTCTCTCAGTGCTCCTATATAGCTGCCTAAATTACACTCTCAGTCTCTCCAGGTGGTGAAGTAGCTCAGGTTTCAAAAATGATTCATCTCACCTCCACCTTCTTCCTGAACACAGAATCCTGCCTGGAGGGACATGCCGGTTTCGGTCAAATATGTTGCGACTCATGTAGGCAGTGCCCAAGTTAATTTTAAATTAGCTGGCATAGGACACTGATAACAGTACACTTGGCAGTACTTCTTGCCAGACTCACCCAGGAAGCATAAATATTTGAACATGCAGAGCCTCTAAGCCTGCTCTTGCTATGCTGTTAAGATATCCTGGATTAAATATTTTAAAGCCAGGTTGCCCAGGATAAAATCATAGTTGCTTCCATGGCAGCATGGAGTCCCTCTGGAAGCCTCCATGTGGCTATGTACATATGTTAGAAATGAAGGAGAAGGCTCTAAGATAACTCTGGAAGCATCACTTGCTGCCCACGGCATCACAACCATGTACCATGGTGCTGCCAGTGAGGACAGGAATGAATGCAATAACTGGTGCCCTGTGATTACTGGGGTGTTCAGGAAGGCATAGCACCTGAAAAACTAGGATCAAGGCCATCATGGATCTCATATCCCAACTCTGTGGAGCACTGACTGAATGACAGGTTGATGCCAGGCTTCTGGATGACTGGGGATGCTGCTGCCAGTGTCATTCTTTTCCCTTCCTACCTTGGCTTTAAATTCTCCTTCCTGCACCAGAAGGTGAACAACCCCCTTCTCTGATGAGGGGGAGTAAATTATAAACAGGAATTTATAATTGGCACAAGTACAAATGGATGTTTTGAAAATTAATCAGCCAATATGCATACATCAAACTGAAAGAAAAAAAAAACAACATAAAATAACTTTGAACACCCTCTAAGGACATTGCTCACAATTTACTTCAAGAAACTAAACACCAAAAAAAGCACACATAGCGGAAGGCACCAAACAGTGTCAGAAAGGGAGTGGGTGTCCTTAAGGAGATCAGGGTGCTGACAAAATATTAGCTACAACTCCAGGAAACTCTCTTTTCTCCCCTTCCTAGCCTTGTAACACTACTCTTTCTCCAGTACCATAAGACAAAAAAAAAAAAAGATGGTTATGTGCTTTAAATTATGTGTAGGTAAAACCCACAATAGAAATGTAATGTATTTTTAGCATTAGTTTTATTTCCTCTCTTCCTATAATAAAAAACCTCAAACACCAAAATGACTTAGAATACAGATACTATCTCAATAGAAAAATACATATAAAGAAAGGAGGCCCATACCTATTAAATGGGGTTTTCTCTCTGAGAAAATAAACATGGAAGATTTTATTTGGAGATTTATAAAGTGCTGGGGCACAAACTGGAGGCTTGTATGGAAATGGCAGGCTATTTGGCACAAATACAAATAGATATTTTGAAAACTTATCAGCCAAAAGACATATATCAAACCTAGAGCTAAAAATGTTTATATGCTTAATGGCTCTTGGGATTAGACATTTGCATATTATAGAAAGCCAAAAATTATGTTAAGTCAACTAGTGATACATATCAACCATTAAAGTTGTAACTTGGCTAGTGATACAGCCATAAGAAAAGTGTACAAGGCAACATAGGTTGAATTGCTCCTGCAGTTCTATCTGGACAATTCTCTTAGTTAATGAAACATATTCTCCTAGTTTATAAAGAAACAAGCAGGAAAATATTTTAATTCAACATGTTTGTGTTTCTACAAGATTCCGTTTAATATGATATTGTGAAGTACTCAGGATACGACAGTTCTAATTGTCTTTCAGGTAGCTGATGGCTTCTTAGACCTTTCAAATACTATGGAAATGTCATTTTAGTGAGAAAAAAATTATTGTGAGGGTGCTTTTGGTGGCAAGCAGTAAAGTGAAGGTGCATCAAGAAAGAAATCTGTGGGGTATCTGTAGCCAGTGATCCCGTGAACAGCTGCCTTGGGTTTGGTAGGTAAGGGTTTTGTTCTTTCCAATTTTATGTTGTGCTTGTGTCAAAGGGAGTGCTTTGCATTTTCATATATTTGGCAGAATAATTAATAAAAAATAATTAGATACGGATCAGTGGGCCCAAAGTTTGAGAACTAGGAGTGAGAAACCTTTATTAACCTAGTACTTCAGAAATGTAAGTTAGGACCTTATAGTTGTATGATCAAGATTTCAGCTCTTCTGTTGAAGAATATCTGTGACAGCCATATGCAAGAAGTGTAAATACATGCAAAATCATTGGTTAAAACTTACTGAAGTGAAAAAGAATCTGTCATTGTTATTAATGGCATTTATGTATTTACATAGAAATAATTAATAATAATTTTGACAGCATGATGATAGGCAACATTTAATGTCTATTGCTTGGAAAGGGATTAATAATGTTTTCACATGGATTTTAAGCCACCCTTTCTGGTTAAGTCCAAGGGGATCTGTCACCAAGAGGAATGGGATTGTCAGCTAGGGGTTCTTGCCCTGGGATGGTGGGGGCATGGACAACTGTATTATAAGTGTAGACTCAGAGACCCCTGGAAAGTGCAGAATTCCCCTCTGAATTACAAATCATACAAAAATCTTTGGTTATTGAATTTCACTGCCTGTTTCCAGATTAAATTATCCAGGACAAAGTTGGACAAAATTAGCAAAACTTTGAAGTTAGTTTTGGACCAGTTTACCCCAGTGAACTTTGGTTAGATCAGGTTTTATAAAGAAGCTGTGTAAAACACAGCATTTTTCACTGATTAAATCAAAACAAATAGAGTGGAGCAATATACAGAAGAATTTCATCCTAGAACTGTGTCTAAATTTCCTTGTCCCTCCTGCAATAATCTTTATATCTATCTGTGTGAAAGAAACCAAAACCAGAACCACTCTATTTCCCCATGCTTTGGGGAGAAAAAAAAAAAAAAAAAAAAAAAAAAGGATAANGGAAAAAAAAAAAAAAAAAAAAAAAAAAAGAAGGATATCTATTATCTCTAATTTGTCATTTGGATGGAAAGATGTTCTAGGAGTGGGGAGCAGAAAGTACTACCATACCAGACTTGATGTGGGCTAAAGCCCCTGGACAGTGTGAAAACACAGTGCCCCAACATCACATAAAAGTCAAGAACAATGGTGTGTGAGTCTTCTACTGCTCAGCAGGAATTCCCATGAAAAAAAGGGAAGGGACTGACTGTGTCAGGAGAATTTTCACTGTGGCTTGAGGTCTATTTCCTTTCGGATAATTTTATGCATCGCAAAGGATAGTTTCTAATGCTTGGTTTTGCCTCCAAACTTTATATTCCTGTGATGCCAGAGGGATTACAGTCTTTTTTTTCCGGCTATAAATGTGAGGTGTTTGTTTGCTTTGGTCTGGGCAGCTGGGAATGTCAGGGAATGGGTGAGATTCATTGGTAGTATCAAAACACACCCACGGCTTTTATAACACTGAAAAATTCCTGATCCAAAAAATAAACAAAATTAGAGGAAAATCTTTTTTATTCTGCTATCTTTGTCTTTTGAAATTGAGAACAAAAATGACATTGACAAAACTGTTGCTTGTCCTTTAGAAATAGGTTAATTAACAAAGCTGTTTAAGCAAAGTGAATACATCACATTTTGGTGAACTTTAACATGGCAATTTCTTTATTGAGTGACTTATTACATATTCTTTTATCTTAAAAAAGATACAAAAGCATAGAAAAAGAATTCTTTAGGCAACTTTGTGTAGCTTCTTGCTTAGCAGTCACCCTCATTTATTTTCTAGGAGTTCAAAAGTTGGTTCTTCTTAGCCCAGATGAAACTACCCATATATTATTCCCATGTTAATTATGTACAGAAAAGGAAACTTCCTTAATCTGTCTGCCGCAATAGGGCTTTCTGGAGGTTTACTTTAAGAAAAAGCTCATATCCTTTCATTCATCCATTAGGTTTATGGTTCCGCATGACATGTTGATCTAACCACTTCAGCTGGGACAGCTGACATCCACAGCTGAATGCTGTGGTCTGCTTTTTTTGTTCTGAGGCAATAAGTTAAAATTACATGAAGGAGTGGTAATGTGGTTAAGTTAGAAAAAGTAGCATTGGGAGAGGCTGGTTGCTTCTTTGAAATGTTTTTCTAAGCACAAGCTGAAAATGGGAATTGGTTTCTGCAGCATGAAAAGAGAAAAATGGTCAGGGATAGACAGCAATGAGCATTTTCAGTACACGTGTCTATGTCCTGATACCTCTGAGACAACAGAATTGGGTTAGGTATTTGAATTTGGTACAGGGATATTGAGTCCAATTCCAATTGTATATATTTATAAATATTTATATATTCCAGATTATACAAATAGGGTGGTAATGGAAAAAAAAAAAAGATAGTTTCTTGCATAAAAAGCCAGCCAGACAGACATTTACAACCTTATTCTTTTTAAAAGTACTGTTTTTCAGGGACCAGTCAAATTCTTAGGCAGATGTATGTATATTTATGTACATGTATTTGCTTAAGATGTGTGTATATACCCACATAACACCCCCCACCATCCACCATCCACATTTAACCATTGTTTTAGTATTTAAGAAATGTATTACTTTATTTTTCAAATGCTAGGAACAGCAAATGAAATTTCTTAAGTTAGTAATGGTGCATCTACCTTTGCCTTTATAGCAGCACTTTGGTAGAATATCTGAAGACAAGAAAAAGGGTGTAGTCCCTTTCTTGTTACCATCCTAAGGGACTTCACATTCAGCATTTTTGTAACATTTTTAACCTTTACACTACAACTTTTTCATGGGATGGCTTTATGTAAGGTACACTTGGTATTTCCCTGTAATTATGCCCATGATTGCTTCCATTGTGCCATTTCATAACTGAGCCTGTTTCCCAGACAGTAGCAGTAGATCACAGCTCTGCTGGTGTATTTGAAAGTTGTACTGAGCTAGAGAGTCACCAGAGCACCTCTCTGTTAATTGAACTGTTCTTTGAGCTATGTTCTGAGGGGTGTGTGTAAAACTTGATGAAGCAAGGTATAAAGATGTTAACAGGAACCACTGTTGTTTATCAGGCACATAATGACAGATATGTCAATACCAGCTATCTTGTTTTTACTGCATTCTACTGCTTTTAAAATCAAAATCAGTGTGTTTTTTTTTTTTTTTGAAATTACAGAGCCTAATAGCACTATTAATTGATTTACTGCATCTGCATCCAAGAGGAGAAAACTAAAAGTATCCTTCCCATCTAAAGAAGAGGGGTGTATGTCAACAAAGCATAGGTTACATGTTCATCCTGCTTTGACATTCTGCGGCTTGATGACTTGAATTCCAGAAGTTACTAAATTTACTTTTGCCTCTGCTGTGTAAAAGTGAAGAAAGTATTCTTCTTACCTGTTAATTTCTTTGTAGTACTGCCATATCACCATCAAAATCATAGCTGAGGTTGCTGGAGGAACATTATTTTTTATTTGTCATGCAAACATGATATCTCATAACTTCCCTGCAATACCTGTGTGCACACTAGAGAGAGATGAGGATAAAAATAAGCTTTGTCATCTTTGCATGATAAGATGCAGAATGAGGGAGGAGTCCACATAGTGGGTCTGGGCTGTATA
Source organism: Scytalopus superciliaris (assembly GCA_013400415.1). NCBI lineage: Eukaryota > Metazoa > Chordata > Aves > Passeriformes > Rhinocryptidae > Scytalopus > Scytalopus superciliaris. The sequence goes on from VXBX01009031.1 coordinate 136,325, forward strand.
CAGTGGGTCTAACTATCTATGCTGCACAGTACCCACTCCTGGTAATGTTGTGAGCATATTGCCATCACCATACAGCCAAGTACGCTCAAGCTGACAGGAGAACTTCATGCTACACTCATTTCACAATTTTGAATGAGCTCAGGAGTTGCCATGGCCATGGCATTCTGAATTTTGGTCATTCAGATTTAAAAATCTAAGTTGTTGCAGTATGAAGTGAGTTAGTCTCGAAAGTGTTTTTGTTATTTTGATAGACACATTCTTATAAGTGTCTCTCTCTCTCTTTATTTACTTCAAATTTAGATCTGCTGCAAAAGAAAATACATGTCTATTGATTTACACCAGCCCTAAAGATTTTAAATAAGAGAAGGCACAAATAAACTTAATTAAAATCTCTCTAACTGAACTTAGTGTTATAATTTACATGACAAGTTTGTTATAAATTTAAATCCTAATACTATATTTTATGAACAGGACAAAGAGAGTGTTTTCAAATTAAAAATATAAAACTGATTAAATATACCTAAATAAATTTAATATGCAGCAGAAAAACACTGGATGGTACAATTATTAATGGCCGTTTGCATTTTGAAATCATATTATCAAAGGCATGCATTTGCTTTATAACATTACTAAGTTAAACGTACCTGTGGGAAAGGCATATTTCATTAATCCCTGTATGAACGCTCTGTATTTTAGGAACAGAGACATTGAAAGATGAACTGGTAGGGGAGAAGACCAGCCTGACTGAGCAGTAAGCTTTCACAGGAACTCAGGGGAAAAAAGAGAGTGTATCATCTTTGGAATAAGGGACAGGCAACTCAGGAAGTGTTTAAGGATGTTGTTAGGTCATGCAGAAAGAAAAGTAGAGAGGTGAAAGCTCAGCTGGAACTTAGTCTGACCACTTCTGTAAAGGATGGTTGAAAGTGTTTTTATATATACGTTAATAGTAAAAGGAGAACCAAGGAAAACCTCAATTCTTTATTGTACATAGGGGGAAATATGGTAACCAAAGATGAGGAAAAGGCTGAGATACTTAACTCCTTCTTTGCCTCTGTCTTCAACCGTAGGACCGATTATCTTCAGGACAACTGTCCTCCTGAGCTGATAGACAGGGATGGGGAGCAGAATACCTCCACTATCCAGGAGCAAGTAGTTAGTTACCTGCTGAGCGTCTTAGATCTTCACAAGTCTATGGGGCCAGATGGGTTCCATCCTAGGGTGATGAGGGGGCTGAAAGAAGAGCTCACCAAGCCACTCTCCATCATTTATCATCAGTCCAGACTATCTGAGGAGGTCCCGGATGACTGAATGTTGGCCAATGTGACACCCACCCACAGGAGAGGCTGGAAGGAGGATCCAGGGAACTACAGTCCTGTCAGCCTGACGTTGGTGCCCAGCCAGGTTATGGAGCAGATCATCTTGAGTGTGATCACATAGCACATACAGGACAACCAAGGGACCAGGCCCAGCCAGCACTGGTTTAGGAAGGGCAGGTCCTGGCTGACCAACCTGATCTCCTTTTATGACCAGGTGAAGCATCTGGTGGATGAGGAGAAGGCTGTGGAAGTAGTCTACCTGGACTTAAGCAAAACCTTTGACACCATCTCCCATATCATACCCCTGGAAAAGCTGGCAGTGTGTCCAGTTCTGGGCCCCTCAGTTCGAAAAAGGACATTGAGGTGGTGGAGCAGGTCCAGAGAAGAGCTATGAAATTGGTAAAGCGTCTGGAGTATAAGCCCTATGAGGAGTGGCTGAGGGAGGTGGGGTTGTTTATCCTGGAGAAGAGGAGGCTCAGGACAGACCTTATCACTCTCTACAATTATCCGAAAAGAGGTTGTGGCAAGGTGCCTCTTCTCCCAGGCAGCCAATGATAGGACAAGAGGAAGTAGTCTTAAGCTGTGCCAGGGGAGGCTTAGGTTGGACATTAGAAACAAGTCTTTCAAAGAAAGGGCAATTAGATGTTGGAATGGGGTGCCCAAGGAGTCACCATTGATGGAGATATTTAAGGAAAGACTGGATATGGCACTTAGTGCCATGGTGGAGTTGATAAGGTGGTGTTGGGCCACAGGATGGACTCAATGATCTAAGAGGTCTTTTCCAATCCAACTGAGTTTGTGATTCTGTGATTCTGTAACTACCTTTTGCTGGATGACGGACATAGCTATAGAGGGAACCTAAACTGCCTGAGTCAGTCCTGTGCTCTAATCATGTGTGAGGTTGCAGTTTAATTAATAGTTTTGGAAGAACTTTTGTAAAGGAATGGGTAAAAAGATAATACATTTAATCAGCCACAGAAAGAGAACCACAACAGGAGATTTTGAGAACAAACTACATGATCCACAGAGATGGCACATCTTCCCTGGAAGCGACTGGTTAGAGATTTATTCTCTGTGGAAAGTATGTGCTAATTTTAGTGGGGTATCTGGGGAGAATAGAGGGCTTTCCACCTAATGGTTAATAAATAATATAGATTAGTCCTAAGTGGAAACATATAAATGAACACAACTTTCCTAAGCACATTAACAGTCATGTTTCTAGGCTACTTTTATGACACAGTATTGAACACTATGAACTTAAATATATTTTGGAAACACTAGAAATAAATTTTGTCACTGCTCCAAGGGGGTAGTTGTATCACCACAGGGAGCTAAATGAGCGATGATAATCAGAGGGTGGCAGAAGAGAATTTTGCAATACAAAGTATCTGGGAATTACTGGCTTGGAAGCTTGCAAAGAACATTTCAGATATTTTTGCTCAACAAGGTCAAGCATGATCTTTTCCCTCAGTGATACTGGCACAAGGAATTTTGTTTCATAGTTGAAAGATATATCAGAGTTTAAGGACATGGAAATTTACCATTACATTTTGACACTGCACATTGTTCCTGGAAAAATAAGGATTCCCAGGGTTATTGTGCCAATTTTGTTAGTGTAAATTGCTAGCCTTCTTAACAAAATAGAACAAGGTTGCAGCCATTCCAAAGGCATTTCTGTTAGAGAGGGGAAAATACCATGTAGTTATTATTTATTTGTTTCAATTTTGGTTTCTTTATTCACATGTTTTTTATCTTTGGCCTCAGTGAGCTACAATCCATGGTATGTGACCCTATTAAAACAAAACAAAGCCCCACCAGGGATGAAATAGATACGTTTTCTTCAGATTAATTTAATAGATGAATTTTTCACACAATAAGTAAGCCAAGACTACAGATGACTTGTTTTTGGTTTGGAACTTCAGGAGCAGATGGGAAAGTGGCAGCATTAATGTACCTTAATGGATCCACGGGACTGTGTTGGTTATTTGTCTTCAATTCAGAATTTTATTTTTCTTTTTTTCCAGTGACTGTGCCCTGATAAATCTCCTCACAGTATTTTCAGAAACTTATTCCTTCATTTTTCTACTCCATATTTTACCCACTTTTGATCCTACGTTTGCTTTCATGCTTGATTATAGGTTTCAGACTCAGAAAAGCACGGACAGTCTCTAGCTGTTTTTGCAAAGTGACTGCCATACAGGAACATGCTGAAGGAAATAGGCAGAAGTGTGCCCTCTTGGCCTCTGCTCCAGAGACAGCAGGTATTTGGGAGTACAGGGAGAGAAGGGCTCAGCTCATGTTATCTTCCTAACTAGCATCTCCTATTGCTGCTGTTGGAGACAGAGGACTGGAGTAGATGGATGACAGAACTGACCTTCTGACCTTACAGGGAATTTATTGTGATCCTCAGTTCTCAGAATACTTTTTTATTAACTCTTATTATTTAAACTACTCTTATTGTTTGCTCTTGTCTGTTATCAATCCACATGGTGCACAGTAAGGCTTGGCTTACTTTTAAGCACAGCATCAAAAATCTCTGGGCTGCTGCTAACAGTACTGTCTCTGCATATATTTCCCCATGTTATGTGCAGTATAGTTTTGTTTTATTTCATGCAAGTAACAGTTTCATTATATCTGTTGTTTTGCTCTTGACATTTCATTCTGTCTCACTATCTATTGAATTGGAAAACAATACCTTTAACTGAAACTTTAAAAGAAAGAGAGAAACTATCAAACTCATAATTTATTAACTGTAGTTCAGCATGACTCAAATAGGACAAAGAAGCACATACAAAATATAAGTACCTTTGTGCTGGGAGTGTTTTGTCCTCAAAGTCTCATTATTTTATGGATGAGATACTACAGGCCTTTTACTATACGAAAACACGTTTTTTGTGTCATCATGCTAAGCATACACTTCTCTGCAAAGTTATAATAACAAAGATATATGGATAGATCAGCAAACACAGAATTTTATTTAGTCATCCAATTTTTCATTCACTGACCAAACTGGCATGTCAAATCTGGCATTTTGTTGCATAAAAGAGATAAACAAAATGCTGAATAAACCTCATTTTCCTGGGAAGCTACTGGTACTGCAACAAACAAAAAGTCTTTCACACAAAGAATGCAAGGCCAAGCATTTTCCTGGGTGATCCATTGTATCTAGTGCCCAAAGTGCGCCTCACTTTTTCTCAAAACAAGAACTATAAATAGTCAGGCACTTTGTGCCATTTTAATGCTGAGTATTACACATTCCAGCAACTTCAGTTTTTCAGCTGGTTATTTTTATTTTCCTTTGTTGTGACTGAGCAAGTGAGCCCATCCTACTGAAATACCACCCACTCCTTGAAAGAAAACTCTATGAATAAACTGGAAGGTCAGGAAAGGGCTCTACCTAGAAATACACTTTAAACAAGGCTGAGAGAATGCAGAAAACTAAAGGAAAAGATTGATCTGAATGCAGCAAGTATTTTGTTTGAAAACAGCAATGAACTTTTGGATGAAAACCCCTGACTTTTCTGGTGTTATTACAAATCCCTGTCCCTAGTGAGGAACATCAATAGACTTGAAAAGGATGAAGGAATTTCTTTTGTGGCTAGTCAGAAAGCTGCCTGAAAAAATATTTTTTTTTTTTTTTTAATTTTTAATTTTTATATTAATATGTCTCCCTATTGTTTCCATACTCTGGGTCTGGTACTCAGAAAGCCAGTCATTTCCTCTGAACACTTTTCTAAAACACCAGGAATTATATGGAGTATTAATGTTCCTTAAAAAGAGTTTCAGTTCATGGGAGAATTACTACAGTATGAAGACTTGTTTGTAACATGTTACAGGGACTTCCTTACCCTATCATGATTAGCAATACAGCCCTAAAACTTGCAATCACCATCCTCCTAGTGAAAAATTCCTAAATCTGCATTTATGTGGTTTCCTGGATACCCTATGTGTTACCAGATCTTGATGCAATGCCAAGTCTTTAGTGTTCATCTGACTGCTGAAATCTGTGCTGGACCTGTGCTCTGGTGTCCACCTAGGCTTCATATTGTGCATTTAGGCAGCCTGGAATCTGGCTGCTTGGGAATCCCACATCCCCTCATGGGAGACAATGGCAAAGAGTTGTCCCTCTTCCCGGAACAACTACGAGCAGAACAATCTGCTTAATCTTAGGCACTGCATTAAGGGTAGATACATAGAAAGAGAAAGTCAGAAAAACTGCATCATTCTGGGATATTCATTGTGAATGCAACTGTGAAATTGTGTTTTGGGAAACTGAGGGTGTACACAATGTTTTTCTGGTAGATTTACCAGCTGGTTTGCTTAGCCTGGTCTGAGAGTATTCTAGAAGATAAATACTCAGCAAATCTGACTTTGAGCTAACAATAAATAGAATGGCTTTACTATCACTTTCTAAGGATTTAGAAGTTTAGTAATGAATGATAGAAAACTCCTGTTCTTAGGAAACATTGTCTATGTGGGATCATAACCATTCCATATACTGGCAGACTGTGATTCTTGTGGTCTCATATTGATGTCACTGCAGTTTTATTCTGGGCCAAACTTCTCTGACCAAAATAGAACTACTCCTTATTTATGCCACTGCAAACAATGTTAGTACAAATGGTTGATCAAAGCAACTGCTCTGGCTTGAAATGGCTGGGTTAAGACAAGCACTAAGAGCTGTGACTGAGGTTCTGAACTGCTCAAGGAAAAGGCTCGTTTGCACAAAGCTTTGATACCCTAAACTTCATTAGACCACCCTCCTAGCCTCTTGGCCCTCCACTGCCTCTCCAGTGATTCTCTGAGCCTCACAGACAAGGCTGCAGAATTGTGCTGTTGTTTTAGTTCTTAATTTTATCTCTGTGGTGAATTTTGCTCAGGACAATTCTCTTCAGGCAAATAGGAAAAGGCCAGATTGGTGACCCCAAAAGAACATCAAAGTGTGTACAATTGGTAGTGAGTATACAGCAAACACCACAGAACACTGGACATCTGGACTTAAACACAGGAAAAGGCTTGAATATGATTGAATTTCCTGTGCTGCAGCCTACACTCTAGTAATGGCTGTCCTTGGGCACTGATTTTTCCTTCATAAGGTGATGGAAATGGGTATTTGTGCTTGCAGCAGCTAGAAGGGCATCCATCCAAATGTGGTCTGCTGTGTAATATGCACAGGGCTCTCTCTGCAGTGCCAGCAACTCTTGGTGCTGCAGATCCTTTGATAATTTGTCCTTTAATAATCAGTCTAAGTCCTATTCCTACTATGTGCCTGAGAACTGTATCCTCATTTTGACTGCAAAATTGTTGCAGCCTCTGTGCTGAAAATAAATTGAAAGAAGATAAAGAATATAATTTTAAAATTTCTTTCTGATTCTGAATGGCTACAAGATTATTTTGCTTTGCAATTGCTACACTAGTCAAGAGAGATTATCTCCAGCAAATCACTCAATAAAATGACTTTCTATCAGAGACATCTACTCACCCGACTTTGTGGAGAGGATCAAAGAGATTTCTTACTGCAAAATGTGTGCTGATTCTAATTAACATGCATATGTACCATTTTAAGTTGCAAGTAATCCCCTAAAGGGCTTTATAGTGTTCTGCCTCACAGTGCCACAAAGGTGCAAAAAGGGAGACACAATCCCCAGAACTGGTAAATGGCTCTCAGCTTTGGCCCTCTGAATGCCGTGCATGATAAATCGCGTGGTTTTGCTTTTGGGCCAGATTCTACTAACATACTTTTTAGGAAAGGGTTGGAGTAGTAGCAGTTATCGTATTTATGGAAAAAACCCTCAAATAAACAAAAAAACCCCACCCACAAGAGCAAAGTATGCCCTTTCACCTGGACTGTATTATTAGAAAACAGAGAAGGCAGCATAAGAAATGTTTGGCACAAGGACAGGAAGAGCCCGTCTGACTCAATATGCCCAAGATTTTCTTTGTGCCCTTGTTTATCCGAAACTCACTTCCCTTCTTTTTTCACTGTGCTCCTCTAACTCATTCTGAACTTGACTTTGATTTCCAGCACTTTTTCCACTAGCACTACATAAAGTCTTGGCATAAAGCAGTTGTGATGGAAACATTTCCCCCTTTCTTCTAAGTTTTGAACTTAGGGGAAGCTCTAATCTATTGGCCTGTAGTTTTAAAGGCCAGTGCAGACAGTGAGCACACAGCTTTTGTCTGATTGCTGTCTATGCTTTACAACTGTGCTGAGTTTTAAAATTCTTGTGCCAATTTAGATTAGCCTGAAAACTACTCTCATAAACTTTTAGATAACCACAATTGCTGTGGCCATGCTTTTTGACCAATTTGGCATGGAAATGTCCTGTCAGTCTTTCTTTTCCCATTTAATTATTGTCAGGACAAGGGAATATTGTAAGAAATCCTTGATTTTCCCTAGTCTATAAGTTTTTAATCAACTTGGAAAATTCTGCCACATTGCATAAGGCAGGTGAATTTGTGATAGTTGTGAAGGACAAAGTGGGTATACTCTATCAGAAACCGTGTTCATCAATTTATAAAAGTTCCATTCAAATTACACATGCCTCAAAATTTTAAGAATGTTTGAAGCATATACTTCAACTAACCCTGCTATATGCAGTAATATCTTCTCTTCCTTAATAATAGCTATGCATGATTTCCTTTTGTTCTTTGAGAGACAATTTTCATTCCACTCTAGCTCTTAGTCTTTGTTCTATACCTTTATCCAGTAATCTTTGATGTGGAACACTGCTAAGTATCCTCTGAAAACCTAATTAAATTAGAATTCTCTTTATCTATCATGACAATAATATCTTCAAAGAATTCCAACCAGAAGTTGGTTAAAGTTGAATTCTTTTGCTTCAATATAGTCCAAGTGTTTTGAGATGTTATCCCCCTAACAGAGAGCTCAAACCAAAACCCTCAATACATTCTTAAAACAGTCTTCAAAAGTCATTGGATCCCCATGTTATCCTATCTCTCCCATGTAAACTTTTTGATGATTGATCTTAATTATGTATCTTTGTTGTTTTATACAAGGATCCCACTGTAAGATAGTGAACTTTATATAAAAAATAAAGTAAAATGCATGTTCAAAAGTTCTCATTCTCTTTGTCCTCTTACCTACTAATGCTCATGGAAACTGCTTTGATTAAATGAAATTTTACCAACCAATTACATTATATACCTAACAGGATATATTCTTTTCTCTTTGACTTTGAAGACTGATTCCTATCTGAGAGCAATTTGCTTTGTATTTTCTCTTCAAAGAATGAGAACATAAAGAAGATTTAGTAATTCTATTGTTTTGAATCCCATAGTAACCTCCTAATTTTCACTTTTGAAAATTCCAGTCAATATGTAAATTTAATATATAGATGGAACAAGAACATTTGGATTCATATAAGGTCCTAATATAGAGAGCTATCCTATCCCTTATCATTGATTAATTTTTACTTCAATTTTAAAAATAATATTTAGGGTTTGGTTGCTTTGGGGGGTTTTTTGTTTGTTTCCGTAACATTCTGAAAGTCCCAGCATGCCAACTCCTTTTTCACTTGTGTAACCATAAGCATACTTTAAGTTTACACTGGAATAATGCATTTTTTTTTAGTAATTTCACCTGTGCTTGCAAAGTACCTACTCAGCTCTTACTGTTCCTGAGCTGAAGTGTCATCTGGCCTGACACCATTTCTGCTGTTGCCAGGCACCTCCCACTGTGTAGTCAGTGACCCTTCAGTTCCTTCCCCATGCCTTCCACATCTACAGTGAGGCTCTGGGTATCCACTAGGACTGAGTTAACCAGGTGCTTTTGCAGCCCTGCAAATCCTGGCTCATGAGCACAACCTACACAGTGGTGTCCGAGGAGTAGGAATGGCTCTTCAGTATCCTCATCTGAGGGCTTGCAGCAGCCCTGTTCTCTTCTCTGCTGTGCCAGGACACAAATCAACTGGGCTTGCAGTGTCCTCTGTGACTGATGGCTTCTCTAGCATCCATGGTATAACCATTGCTGTTTAAACACAGTGACTTTAACAATGGTCTTGTTTGAATTAATGGTACTCTCTATGCATTTGCATGAACTAAACAAAAGTTTTGAAAAAGTCAGGCGTATCTTGAACTGAAACCCCACTTTTGAGGCTAATGTCTGTTTTGTTTAGGTGGGATATCCCTTTCTGGCAGGTTTAGAAGCATGTGTCAGACAAATGTTTTACAACAAAAACATTTTGTTACAATCATGGGTTGATAGAATGGCTGATTATCATTTAAGAGGCCCTTTGTTCTGACTCCTCATATGTCTCCTTGTGTACTTACAGTCTGATATTCATTTTCTCTCTGAAATTGAATTCATATGTGCTGAAGAAAAGAATCCATCCCCTCATTCTTGTAGTATGAGCTCTTTTTCTTTCCCCCCCGTGACTGATTTTCATAGTCCTGTAACTGATTCTCATAGTCTGAAAAGATAGTTTTATAACTACCAGGGAACATAGCTCACAGAGTGCAGAAGTGAAGCGCAGCCCCAGGAAGGAGGTAACTGCCTGGACTACCTGTGGAGAGCTGTGCAGAGACACCCGTGTCAACTTTGAAAGAGGTGCCTTGGGCACAGAAAGCAACTCAGCTGCAGCTTCACAGAGGGGACTCCCTGCTCTCAGCCTTCCTAACACAGACCTCAGACACAGACATTAATTAATAGCAGCCCGCTGAGGTAGTGAAATACAATACTTATAAGAATTGCCTGCAGTCACAAACTGAAACCGAGCCAGGAGCTGAACCCAGCCTGCAGTTCCAGTCTGGTGCCTTTTACCACTTCCTTCTCTCACATGACTATTTACATTACTGACCTTTGGAAGAAAAAAAAAAAAAACAAACCAAAACCCTTACTGCATATTTATATATGCTCACATTTGCACACAGGATCCTTGCTTTTGAAACATCTCTAAAACCTCTGCAGTCTAAAGGTTTCTATAAAGACCGTTGTGTCCAAGGGCAAGCACCTACTGAAAACTGAAAATTATATTTTTCTAACATTTAAATAGAGATATAACTAGCCTGCCAAATCCTGTTTTACCACATTATTTCCCTTTGACACAGAGTAAAAGAATCTAGGGACAACTGCTTGGTGTCTTCTAGGAAAAGTAAGAGTAACAAAGTGTTAAGGTGACAATAGTGGTTTAGTTCTTACAGGGATTTCAGGACCATGGTCTTGACTGCTCTCTACTGCAGATTCCAAGCTACCAGCCTTGAGAGGAGAGCACTTACAAAGCTGAACAGTGGTCTCAGCTGCCTCAAACAGTATAAATTAACTATATGGTGAACAAAGTGTCTATTTACTTTGTGAAAGTAAAAACTCTATCACTTGGTTGTCCTCTTCACACAAATTTATAAAATGTTGCATTTGTTGACTTTATTGGCTTAAATTTGAAATTTTTTATTCAGTTTACTGATGTCAATGTCCCCCTTTGGATAGCAAAGTGTGTGAAGTGGCTCAGCTAGACTCTGCCATCAGGGCAGGTGCACAGCCTTCTGTGGAGGGCATGCTGCCCCCTTTGTTGAGCAAATACTACCTGCATTAGCTTAGGTCTACTGAGCCCAGTCCTAGATCAGCAGCCTCCAGCACCAAATACGAGATTTTGGCTTGGAGAGAGCACCATGGATGCAATGAACAGATGCAACATAGCAGTTCCTCAGTTTTTAGACAACCTTGGGGTCATTAGAAGCCACTCTAATTTAGAGGTATCCTTATGTCCTCCTGGAAAGTGAAACTGATGTAGAAGCAGAAGAATGCTAAATTAAAAATAGACAAGAATAAGAATGACTCATGTCTTTTAGTTTTCAGAGCTAGAAGTATCATTTCATCACATAAGTAGGATGTGTTGCCCTTTTACAGTGGCATCTAACATGAATCAAACTAGAAAAAAAAATTACTGAATCTGAAATTAGGGGAGAGTTTGAGTTAACTGCCTCCAAAAAGCTTTCTAAGAGAATTCTTTACATCTATGCTATCAGTTCTTATGCAACAAGAACTGATACAGGAATATATGTTAAATACAAATACTGTATCTTAAGGCTTCTACATTCTAATGAAGGGTATGGTAGTCTGGAAAGAAAAAAAGTTTGTTCTTGTATTGTAAAGAAGTCCAAATGCACAGTTGATCTTTGCGTTTGTACACAGATAGCAAAGTCAAAACACAGCTGTAAAGGTCTAATTTTAGGGGCTGCTAACCTTGATCATGCTCTTTTAATAATATTTGGGAATTCAAAGATTCAAGGAAGGCATAACCTTGAGTGTTTTAACCAGTCCTTGAAACTAGTAATCACAATGTGTCATCTGATTTTAGGAACAATATTATCAGACTGCACTGGTAAATAGTGGCTTGACCATGAGGTCTTTCTCTGGTGTAGGTACAAATTTAGGATGTCCTGGAAGCTGAAATGTTACCTTAAATACAAACACAGAGGGTTCCACAAAAATACTTCAGCTGAAAGAAATGTGCTGAGAGTCTAATATCACATTCCTGCATCAATCATAACATTGACAATGAACAGAAGTAAAAATTCTTCCTTCTTTCAGGCTTCCACCAAACTGCCTTTTTTAAAGACCTCATCCCTCTGAAGAGGAACTATGTTAGCTTTTTCTGGTAAATAAATGAGGAATTACTAAGAAGTCCTGAAATTGACCTTATGCTTGAATCTTCTTTCTCTTTCTTCAGCATTCAGTTCACCAAACTAAAGCTTTTATATATTTTAGACCCCACTGCTGGTTTTGCAAGGCTGAAGTATTTGCTACTTCCAAATGTATCATTCATTTAAAACCTTCTTACATGACTGCTGACTCTCAGTAAACAGACAAAATGTGCAAACAGTAACTATTTGTGTAATTTTTATTCAGTTAGAGAAACCTGCAATATGTAAAAGGATTGAAATAAACCAAGTGTATGCATCTATTAAAACATAAACCTAGTGGAGATCTTAGTGACAGAGCAGCTCAAAGGCAACATATGAAGAACACCCTGCACAAGTGATCTGACAATGCTGTAGGAAAATCTCAGTGTATGGCATTTCTGCAGAAGGAGATAGAACTGAGAGGTTGGATGAGTTAAAATTGTACCCATCGTATACAGTGTTCTCTGCTGCTGTTAAAAGTCTGTCATCTAAGCATTATCTGCATTTTTCAGGTTTGTTTGTGATAGCATAGATGAATAATGTTTCAGGATGGTGTTAAAGGAAAGTTCCACAGCAAAATCTACTCCCTATCATTTTTCTACCTTATGATCACAACTCTGTACAGTCCCTCCCACATAACTGCTCAGTTGTATTTCAAAATCAGAATGATTCCCTACATTCCTTGTTAGCACATTCAGAGGTTAAACATAAACCAGAAACCAACACTGACTATCATTAAGCATTCCTGTGCCAAATACCTTGCTGAAACAAAATGATAAAAGCTCAGCACGTCATTCTTGGCGGGTATGAGTGATTGGTTTTTTATTCTTCTATTAATATTCTTGCTTTACAATGGTCTCTCAACTAGTTTTATTAATTTATATAATTCCACTTTGTTTAGTCTTGTGAGCTATTATTTCTGATTCAGTCCTGTGTCACATACCAGAAAAAGGCTGCAGGAGTTTTCATAGCTCATTATTATATAATGCAATGAACTACTATGGGGCTAAGGTGATACCCTGTGAGTTGGAGAAATGCTATGTGAAATCTAACTCTAAAAGGCAACTGCAGAAAATGAGCACCTATTTTCTCACACTTAATGTTATTTTTCTCACTTAACCTGAATGTGCAAAGGGTCTCTGTGATGGACTATAGTTTGGCTTCTGCATCCTACTTAGGCTTGTATTTATTAGCACAGAGTGCTCCCATCCAGCTGTTCAACACCTTTCCACTGATTGTGCTCTTTAGTAGGAATGATTTTTCCTTCCTTTCTTCTTTTCCAGGGGCTCCAGGCACTCCAGAAGAGGGCGGAAATAAACATGTAGTTCACAGGCCCTTGTCCGTGCAACTACAGATCATGCTGAAGAACTGGATTTCAATCAGTGCATCACTAATAAAGTATTTTAAATCCCGTTATTATCAAAAAGCACTTGTTCCTGGCAGTGCATATTCATGAAGTTTTCTGGTTACTTGAAACTGAAATCAGAGCCAAAGCCATAAAATTCAAAAATATTAACTAAGACTATGGGAATAGTATAACACTTATGGAATTAAGTACCATCAATCTTTGTTATATCTTTCTGTTTCTGGTCTTCTCCATACTGTGATGCATTTATGTAGATTACAAACTTGATGATAAGAAGGAGTTTCAGTCTCTGGAACACTAACAGATTTGATTACACCCCTCTAGAACTCAGAAGTGACCTACATTACTAGAATCTTTCCCAATCCCATTCCTTCTTGCATGAAATTTGATAAAAATGAAAATCGTGTCAGTACATGGAGTACTTGGCAATGTAATTCCATTCATTTTCTCTTCTTTGATAAGTACAGTGTTGCCACAGATTTGTAACACAATGGGTTCTGCTTATGCAGTAAAACCCACCACCTTATCCTACCACTTTGAGTCCAGCAAGGATTGGCAGATGTAACTTCCATGAAAGGCTGCCAGACATAGGCAGAACAGGTCATGGAAAAGAACGGAATTTCTCTTCTTTTCTTTTTCCTTCAGGGGGAAGAAGTTGGACAACTGGGACTGCCTCTGTGTTTCCTGACACTGAAACAGATTTTTATACAAGCTGCTTAAAATAGTAAGAGGGGAAACATTAAAAAAATGCAAGTAAGTGTGTAGTAAACAAAATTATGAAATCCTCTTGAATATTTGAGATAGTTTAAAAGTTTTTGACTAGAATCCCTCAAATCTGATTGTCTGCAACAGGGAATCACTCCTATTCTATTTAAAACAATAATACTGTGATAAAAATGTGACTAGTTTAGCTTTTTCTGGCTTAGGTCAAAGAAACTGCAAAGGTGTGAGACTGTCAAACAAAAAAAGTTTGCATAGAGGAATTTTCTTTAAACACTGATTTCATCTCTGATTTTCAAGGTTCTTATGAAAATAAACAGCCAAAAAGAAAAATGAAACTGGGCTTAGATAGTTCCTTTATAAGCAAGAAAAAATGAATCTTTGCATAACAGGGATTTTTCATCTCACCTTTCCGATCACAGTAATTCTGGTTTAAGAACTGAGTTTAAGCATTAAAAAGCAAAGATGACCTTTCTTCTTCTCCCTAAGAGCTCTTTCTCTTTTTTTCTACTCTTCCAACTCCAACCCCCAACTCTCTTTATCTCTCCATAAGATCAAAAAATTAGAAATACAAGGATTTTGTGTGATTCTTCTTGTTGATGTTTTCAAACACTCAGTGAAAGCAGAACTTCCTTGCCTCAGAGAAATCCCCTAAAACACCCCTGGAAAAGGCTATAACTGAGATAAAAACTTCCTTTTAAAGACTTTTTTTTTTTTTTTGCTAAACCTTCCTCTGTAAGTCAACCTAAACAGTTCACTCTGCTCCTCAGAGGTATTTCAGCATAACTTTTCTCTTTCATCACCTGTTTTTCCCTTAGAAGAGGAAAAATTCTTGTCCATTTTGCTTTTTCTCACATGTGTTTTGCTGTGAGTATCTAAACTTCCCATCAATTTTACTAGACTCACTTTTAGAGTTTGGGTAGTTTAGAATTTCGTTCTTGGAGAAATAATCCCTTGCAAAATATGTTGTAATCTGAAGTTCCTAACTCATGCACCCCTGTTGCATATCTAAAGAATTTTTGAGAATAGGAGCATTGATTTTGGAAGATTTTTTGACTGTGTTTAAAGAGCAAAATGAAGAGAAAAACATTTGACCACTGGTCAGAGTTTTAGAAAGTAGTTATCTGGTTATCTTTTGAAATAAGGTCAATATACTCTACACATCCTGATTCACATTAACATTTTGCTTTGCTCAGCAATGTCATCTGTCCTCATCTACTTGCTCATTGCTTGCTGCAGTGTGAAAAATTAATCTCAAAGCTTTTGAGCAATACAAATCACTGTTTTTGGACTGTCGATGTTTATTATTCTTTCTACTAAAATCCATATTCCAAACAAGAATGAAGAAATATATTTTGGCCTCTATTTAAAGAAATGTAAATTTATCTAACTATTTAAATCCTCTTCTCATTTAGCTGAGGTTAACCAGAATAACTTAGTTCATACATCATGAAGTGTGACAAATCAGCTACACGGTGCATGAAAAATGCTGAAGAATTTGATCAAGAAAAAGTGTGTTAGCTTAGCAAGTTTTTGAGTTTCAAAGGCAACTACTGGGTCATAAGAGGAATAGCAGATGTGGCTCTAATCCTCATTTTGTCTGAGAGGAATAGCTATTAGGCAGTCATTAGACACTAGTCTCTTCCTGTAATGCAGATGTATGTTTTCTATGAAACACCTGTCTGGCTACTGTTACCTGTGGGCCAAAATACCTGTGACAAATACAAACATCTGTTTATGAGCAGCTGCTAATCCTCTATTACATAGGATACGAGATGTGATTGGAAGAAATTAATCTTGTAAGAGAAAATTCCAACATTAGAAGATAGCTTATTGAGCATGGAATATGTTCTTAAACTTTTCTTATTCCTACTTAGGAAAAAAAAAGTCAGATTTATTGCTAAAAAGTTCTAATTATTTTACTTCAAATAAAAGTTGATTAAATTATTTTGTGATGGAATTAATGATCCCCTTATTTAATTTTTTATTTTACTTCTAAATGACCTTATTAGGACCACGTAATTTAACCTAGTTAAATCTAGTTCTAATTTAATCTAGTTCAGCTCACAAGAGCATAAATCCATCTGTTCACCTACTTTATATGTGAAACCATTACATAACCTAGTTTGGCATGAAATATTAAGCTTAATATACTTTTCAACATCCCCAGGCTGAAAAGAAACCTGGGCTTCTATTAAAATACGGAAATCATTGATCAGAACATACTGAATACTGAACAGAAGTTTAATATGCTGCATTTTGTAGACGATAGAAATAGGCTTGGACGGAGTAAGGACATCATGAAAGCATGATGTTTTCAATTTTTAATACTAACAAATGATCAATTTATGCTATCCTGGTGCTTATAACAATGTGGGCAGATGGGTCTCAATGTAGCAGAGATCAGTCAAACAATGTCAAACTGAAGAAAAGTTGTGATATTAATAACCTATAAAATGAGACCAGTTAAATATAGTGACTATGATGAAAATACAAATTGATGTAACAATATTACTCTTCTGTTTTAAGAGGTCTGGTATGTAACAGGATCCATATTTTGGATTTAGCTTACCCATCCTATAAAAGAATTAGTAATGACAAGCTTTTGTAGCCTTTTTTTCTTTCCTAGTGTAATTAATCTTGTTTTATAGTCTTCAGACTATTCTGAAATAATTGAGTCAGGCTGCTCTGACACTAGAAATGGTTTCTTACATTGCTGACTTGCATGGAATGATCATTTTTGGTTTTAAGAATAGTTTACTGAATGGATCTTCAGAAAGTATAGTTTTAACCAAACTTTGGGGAATGAGATGCCAGAATGACAACATTTTCCAAATGGGATGAAAGGACCAAAAAGCCACAGCAAAACCAAATTTGTTAGATGAGAAACTTTTTCCAATGAGAGGGAAAAATTAAAATGCAAAGCATTTACATTCTTTAACCTATATTGCTATTTTAAGTATTGGTATCTCTGGAGCAGACAAGGTCATTTTAGAAAGAGAATAGCTGCTAATTTGAGAGTTAGAAAGACAACCAAAGGTATTTATGGTAGTTGTAATACTATGAAGAATGACCTCCACAAAATCTCAAGAATCTCTAGGGAAGCACTCCAGAAGAACTACTCTAATTATTAACAAAGCTTCAGTTACAACCCACACCACATGCCAACAGTTGTCAGTGGCTACCATATTAAAGATCCTTGGTGAGCCTACAAGGATGTAGCACAATCCTTGTTCTCTATATCTCAGTTATCAGCATTTATTGTTAATATTCTTATCATAGCACTATAAGTATTTTAAACATAAAAGCTTTTTAGTGAAACATGAATGATGATAGATCTGCTTGGTCAGATCAGAAATGCAGTGAGATATCAGGAAGACAAAGGAAAGTATAGTTGTTTGAACTTAATGAGAGAATTTTGAACTGCAGATGTAACTAATTATTTTAACCTGCTCTTGCTTCTCTGACATCCACTGTCTCCTAAATGCCTCTATATATATGTATGTAGAACTTGTCTCCAAAAAAATATCTTGCCTTTTTCCAGGGCTGGATATAGTAACAAGATATTGCATTGTAATTTGTGGTTACTGAAATGACAGTATCCTGAAAGTCAAATAGACCTATCCTACAGAAACCAGAGTAGCCAGTTGGTCTGTCGTGGCTACTGAGCCTGCCAAACATTGTACAGAAAAACCAAGAAGTAAAGCACAGATTCAAATAAGAATTCATAATAAGTAAGTCTCATGTGGACATGGAAAACTTCGGGCAGGAGGAGAGTGGAAGCAAATGGACCAGCTTTCACAGTAGAAGTCCAAAAGACAACATGAGTCTTCTTGAATGTAGTTGCTATACTCCCAACAATTCCCTTGATGGTGGGGATACCTTTTACTTTTAGGATGGCTGTTGTTTTAAGAAGAAAAAAAAAAGTGCTAGAGATTTGTGAATGGCAACTCTATAAAGCAGAAATACTCAAAACTGCATGAAGATCCTGAGCAGGACAGGTGAAGTGTGTCTCTGGGAAGCCTGTGTTGGGCTCAGTAGCACATGGATGTCTCTCAAGGGCCTATTTATCAGAGGAGATATTCGGCAAGGGTCCGCAATTGAAAAACAAGTAGGAACACAGAAAAGGAAATGCCTGATGCTTGATGGCTTAAGATGGAGACTTTCAGGGAGTGAATTTTGATGAGCCAAATTTAGTGTTAATTCATTACATTAAATGAATGACATTATGTCTGCCTAGGTTCACTTCTGTGTTTCATTCACGTACACTTTGCACTTCTATAGATTTTTCTAATGCTGCAAAGCCATTTTCTAACAAAAGCCCACGACCTCACTATAACCTGTAAAGTAAGCATTTTATCACTATTTTATGGGAATCTGGTGCACTGGCTGATTAGTTGACCAACCTGTTAATACCCTCAATAAAGCTGTGGCAGAACTGAAAGCAGAATATTGATCTTTTCCTGTGGCATTTTATGGCATTTATGTAATTCCTGTTTCTTTTTATGACAGAAAGTCAAACTATTCAGATTTTTTCCCATCGGTTCATGTCCTTTGTACCTGTATCTTAGCCTCAGAAATCTGCCTCAATACCTTCACATCCATCCTCATACATCTTTTCTGGGAATTTTCAGAATTTCTCAGCAATTCTAGCTGCCCTTTTTACTCCATCGGTGGTCTGTGAGGTATGTGCCATAGCCTGGCCAGCAGCTTGTGTGCCAACTGGCTCATCAACAGGCAAAACACAAGAGATGATTAATTAACTTACACTTTTGCTCAGGAAGATCATTAACTGTATTTCTCTTTTCTAGTCATGTCACAGTTTTCATGAAATTTGTATTAATGTAACAGTCTTTAATATTTTCATTCTTCCATCACACCTCTTTACATTGCCTGATCAAGTGAAATTAATTAGGGTCGGGGGGATGAGGGCTTGACATAAAAGACATAATTGCAATATACCTTGCTGCCAAAGAAATCAGTTAAAAGCAAACCTAAATTAAATACAAAATCTGTATTGAAGAATAAATTACACAGAAAAGAGTAGAAAAAGTAGAAATAAACTTTTGTGTTATTATTCATAAACAACTTAGTGCTTAGCTTCTTTCACTTTCCTTTGAAACTTCTAGTAATTTCGAGTATCTGAGGCAAGCAATGAGACTTCAAAAGTTAAGACACAAATCATTGGGTCTTTTTTTTTCCAGTCAGAGGAGAAACTGCAGTGAGGAAATATTCCATACGGCAACTGATCTGTGAAGCTGAGCTAGATCATTCAGTCTTCAAACCCTAATTGTTTTATGGATCCATTATGTATCAGGATTTCTTCTAGCCAATTTTTGACTAAGAAAAAGGCCACTGCTTGACAAATGATCTTTCAGTTCCTGTTCTGTCTGAGCCTCCTGATCCCGCTTTGTTTCTCTGTCTGGCATTAGCCTTCTGTTTGGCTGAGTTACAGGTGGGTAGTGTTATTACACCATGAGTGCTTGGCTTGTGTAACTACATTTCTGTCAGTATTTATCATAACAAACACTTTTTCCTTTCAGTAGATTCCTAATTAGAATCTGAAAGCTGGTTCAAGGCTGTCTTAATATATCAAGGGCCCAATTCTTCTTTTGATTACATAAAAGTAAGACCAAGGCAGGTAATAAAATCAATACCAATTTATGCCAGTGAGATCAAAGTCTATTCCAAGTTTCTGGTAAGGAATATGTTTTCAGCTATTTGGGAAAAATAAGTAACTTGGTGTATTTGTTGTGTATAATAGCTTGATGAGAAAATGGCAGTTTCCTTGATGATTTTCCTTATACTTTATTTATATGGAGAATGTGTTGTTATGAACACCTGGAGGTGAGAAGGCTGCAGGCAGTATTACTGGATGTAGGATTCAGGTCAGTTGTCTGTAGCCAGCAAGGGTTAAAAACCTTCAAAGAGCTACAGCAAGGAAAAACAGTGAGGACAGGCTCACTCCACAGCTGGTGACAGGATTGTCCAGAGGCACAAGGTGTTTTAGGGCCTCTATTGCCACTTGTGCAGATAATGTCGAGTACAGAAGATTGATAAGGATGTTTCCTGCAGGAATGTAGTGTCTCCTATCTCACAAACAGAGAGCTAAACTGAAGATCTACTCACACTTGAGCAAGCACGCTGAAGTGAGCATGCTGGCACTCAGGGAGTTGTTTTGGGAGAACATAATACCACAAAATCACCAACAAGACTTCTAGCTGCACTCCCAAAGGGAATCTGACATACAGATAATGTAGGTGGGGGAGTATTTTTTTTACTAGAAGACACTTCATATGCACTATGAATGAATCCATTGAGGGCTGGAGATGTTCACATAATATACTATAAACACTCAGCACAAATGAAGAACTTAGTAATTTCAGTCTGACCAGGAGACAAAAGTGTGTCCAGCACTATCATGCTCATTCTTAAAGCAGTCTGAGCTGGTTTTCTTTAACAGAATTGATTCAGAACAATCATATGTGAATTTCATTGTTTTCAGTAAAAAAATAAGGAATCATACTCTATCAAGCAATTATAAGAACTTTGCCTGGCAAAGTCTTATACAGAAATAGATTCTGAATATGATATTTCCTTTTATTTAGATGAGTGTGAATGGAGCTCTTAATTCCCAATGCTTTGCCATTTTTCTGTTGCTTAATTTATAACATCAGTTAAAATTCCCAATTTGGTTTACACATGACAGTTTATTTTAGTTACAGGACATCTGAAGATCATAGTAGTTTTGTCATTGAATTCAATATGCAAATGTGGAATTAGGGCAGTAGAGCAGGAAGCAGATGTCTTACAGTTTACTGCCAAACCCAAACCAAGGCTTAACCTTTAAGTCCAATATAGATGCTTAGCTCTCTTTGATTTTATTTTATCCTGGGTCTGTCATCTGACCAAAAGGATCTGACTTAGACCAACACAGTGTTTATTCCTACTTTTGATAGCCAGAAAGATCGTAACAGAGGAATAATTTTTTGATAAAGGATGAGAAGGTAAGAAATATGAAAACAAGTCATTTGTTTCCAGACTTGGTCAATGAGAAGCTTATAAAATAAGCTGTTGGTTCATACAGGGTAGGTATTTTTATTTCCAGAACCCCAGATCTAATTAGTGTCTGTGTCATTCTGGTTTCTACCTCTCATTGACACCTTAGAGCAATTACTTACGGCTAGTGTAAAAAAAACATACTCTCACATGCAATCTTACAGCTGTATCTGTCTGTATCAATTAGATTTGAATATGGAATTAGCAATTCCAGGCACATGAAAAGCACAGAATGTCGAGATGTCCAAAATGCTGGAGTGTTCTTAAGAAGTACTGTATCCTGATTAAGTGATTCATAACCTCCTTTAAGGAACCAATAGATCCCAGAGTACAATATGCTGAACAGCACATTCCCGAAAGGAATTTGCTGATGTATTAACAAATGGTGATCCCAAGCTGTCCTGCTTTAAATTTGATCAAGCACTTGATATCCTAGCAACATTTAAAAGGGAGACTAAGTCCTGAGGAGAAGATGAGTGTAATCATTTGTGGAACAGCAAAGAAAGCCAGCTGATGTGGCAGGGTGTTTTCAAAACTTTTTTTGCAGACAGATGTTCAATTGAAAAAGCTCTGATTTTTCTGCAAACTTGCAGGAGGAGTCAGAGGCACTTTGGAAAGTAGATTTGTTCACAAAATCACTTCTGTTTGATGTATCCTTCACACACAGATAACAAACAAGATAATCAAGCCAATGATCACAGCTGTTAAAAAACAACTGTGTCAGGAAGAAAAGCATGTGCTAGGAATTTCCCACAGAGATGCTTTGAATAATAGAGTTACATTGCTGCCCATCATGTAGATGCCTTTTTGCTTTTGCCAAAATTATACACACAAGATAAAGCTATTTTATATCAAATCTAAATGCATCTTTAGACTTTTAAATTATTTAAGGACAGTTATATAAAACTCAGCACCTTTCTATCACAGAAGTGGTTACAGAAAGATAGTTTTAATAAGATTTTTACAGAAATCTACAAGCTCTCTATAAAAAAGGTAAAGATTCTTAATGAACTAAGTGCTACTGTGATATCTGAGATTAAAGTATATAGCTGTGCATTAATTTCAAACTCCTAAGATGACAAATTTCCAGAAATCACAGCTTTAGGATAGATTTCCAAGAGCTGTGTGCCCATATGACTGAGTTGAATACTCAGCTTCTTTGAGAAACTTGTGTTGATTGCAGAAAATTTCAGCTAAGAATCATTCTGCATTAGGTATGATTACCAGAGACCTTCTGTTTTCCTTTCCTGTTTTTCTGTATTTACACTTTCAGTCATTTCAGAAATTAGTCATCAGTGTTTCTCTCCATAGAATTAGAAAAGCGACTTTGGCATGCAGTTTTTGAAATGCATTGAAAAACAGGTGAAGTATCAACTAATTTTCTCAAAACATGAATGCAAACCTAAAGCTTCACAAGTTTCAGAAATTGATAGCTGTATAAAAAAGCACTGATATTCTTACAGTAATAAAATTTCACAAGAAATATCTGTTTTCTGGTAATAAGCTGATTGTTTTCCATTAAAACCTTCTAACTAGTCTGGTGTTTCAGTGTTTCTAATACGTTTGTATCCTGCAGTTAGATTTTCTTACTGTTCAGAATTTGTTGAACATGTTAAACTTTAAGTCTCACTTGAACTTTCAGATCATTTCCTTTCTACTTAAGGGTATGAAGGAAAATATTGTCCTGATTCTCATAGGTAAAATCTTTATTTTTTGTTAATTATGTTAATCAAATTGATTTGGTACTTTTAAGGTCATTGCATTCATTTAGGTAATTATGGTGCACATAGCACAGGAGTTTAATCAGATAAATATTTCACCTCTTCAGTGAGGAAATGGCTGATCCTCTTTCAGTAAAACAATTTTGGATAGATTTCAAAATTCTTTTTCATGAGGTGCAATGGGACTAGATCCAGCTCAACAGAGCTAAAGGAAGAAGAAAAATTCTACAGTTGTAAGTGTACTGTTTTCTTCTCTAGAACTAAAAAGAATATATTTCTTAACACTAAACTGTCTGTAGATTGCAGCTATTTCTGGCCACCCAAAACATTTAGGTCAGGTCTCCTTGAAGGCATTTGGTAAAAGGAATTTCGTTTAAATTTCATCTCTAATGTAAGCACATTTGGGAATGTCTGAGGTCCTATGTAGGGATGCAGATCTATGAGATCCTGCTTAAATGTTTGAATGGCAGTGTTTGGGTGAGGTGGGAACCTGCTCCTTGCCATCCTAGGTTTCACAGGAGCATGGACACTCATACAGGAGCCATATGGTCATGGAAGCAGGATCGCATTAGGTGGAGTATACCTGCTTGTGCAGTATAAACACAATTTCTGGAACTTCAGTCCTTGAAGCAAGTACACCATTAAGAATTACATAACAATTATACAGCATTAAATTTAGAATTGGGATTTTTAAGATTTAATTGTTTTAAAATACAGACAAAAATCATATGGAAAAATAAAGTGTCTGTGAGATATTTATAGCATTAAACAATAAATCACTTGGGATACACAATAAATTTTAATAAATTTAAAAATAAATTTTGTGTGATAATTTATAGCATTGAAGAGTTAATCAATTGGGATAACTACCTTCTTTGAATCAAAGGAATATTCTATGACAGAAACCATGCAAACAGAAACACACACACCTTGGTAAATATTGGAGCTGAAGTTGCACAGACATCCAAACCGGTGCTGAACATGGGCCTGTATTAAAAATGTGATCTGGCTCAGATAAGAGTAGAGGTAATGAAGTCCTGAAACATATTATATATAATGGTTGTAATGAAACACAACAATATTAATGGTATATTAGGTAATTGTGCAACTCTTCCAATAGAGGACATGTTTACAACAGGTTGAAAAATGGCCGTCTTTTTGCCCAAAATTTCCCCTTTTTCTCCTTTTAGAAAGGAGAAAAGATTAAGCTGGGTTTGTTTACAGAGTGTGATTACACTCAGCTGAGTGCTGTTAAAAGGAAGCTTGTTTAACTTTAACTCAAGACTTTGGAATCAGCAGAAATAAGAAACCATCATTTGAAAACAAAATCTATGCAATGCTACCCGTGTCCTCGAGGTAGGCCACATTAGGATGTACGCTATCTTATTTTGGTGCTGTAAAATAACATATCTCTTTAAAGTTAGTTGTCTATGCTGTCTATTGCTCCAAGTTAATGATAAGTACTCCCAAAGGGACAATTTTTACCAGTTGAAAGAAAGACTTCTGAATTGACAAAATTTCCTTTAGATAGGTGAGGAAATGAGCCACAGGATCACGCCCCATTTATCCAGAACGGCAAAAGATAAAATTTTTCAGACATTCATTCTTACAATGAATGCTGAAGAAACAGTTCAATGGTGATTTAGAGTGTTATGCAAAATGAAGCAAACATTTATTGCGGAACCATATAATTTAAAATGGATACAAAAGTGCAGTGCAATGTTACTCTGAGGAAATTAGCTTAAATTAACTTAAAGCAAAATTTATTTCATGTTCGAGATGTAAAAACATTAAGATTACATGCAACTACTCAAATATATATTTTTGGTAGTATCACTTTCTAAACAGGAGATGCAGTTGCATTCCTGCTCTTAAGCTGTTAACCTTCTATTCTGGTAAGACAGTTAAAAATGAGTTTACTCTAAATGCCAAAAAGCCATGTTCATTATGAAGAGACTGTATTCTGCATATCCTATTTTTTTCCCTAAATTCTAAAATGTAGTTTATTCCAGTGTTCCTTTCCCAAACAAAACTTAATTTCTTCAGAATTGTCAGAAAAAAGGCAAATTGTGATAAAAGGTGAAAGCAAAGAAGTTTATGAATGAGAAGATAGAACATCCCACATCTTGAGTTAGTTGCTGACTGTATTTGCAAAGACAAAATGGGTCTGAGTGATGCACACAGATTTTAATAAAACTTTACAGTTTAAACATTATCTGAAAGATTTCCTGTGGCAGTACAGAACTCCCAGAAACAGACTTCTCTTCAGTAAATCTAAGTACAATGTGGGATTTGCGTTGAGAAAGATGGGCTTCACATTCTCATTTGTTTCATATATTATTCAAGTGTTTTGCATTTAAACCAAGTTCATTTGGTATTATTATTAGACTTAAATACCTTAAAAAGCAACCAAACAGAACTTGAAGTGGTGACAGACAATGAAGTTGCAACAAAGGTACAACATGTTAGGAACTATAAAGACAGACAGAATCATCAAGACAGATTTTCAGTGAGCAGAAGAAAAGCATTAAGTTAAAAATCAGTCTAATGAATCAGTCTCCCATAGTCTTATCTCCTAGAGACATATTTTGAGCCATGAGAGCTTAAGTGGAGATAAAAGTAGAAGCAATAGGTGATATATCTGAGAAATTTCAGGCAACTGCTGATGGAAGCAGAAAAGGTAAAACTGCAGTTCTGCACGGCATAGATAAGGCAAAAAGAGAACACAGTCCCTGCCAGGAAAATCACTGCAGGCATTGGCACTGCCATGGCCCATAGGTACAGAATAATTCAGGAGACCAAAATCAACACTATTGCCAAGTCTGTGTAAGCATGGTGGGGAAACTAAATTATCATCAACTCAATTAGTATGGTAACAAATGTGTTGGTGCATCTTTAACCTGAAAAATAGGTAAACAGCTATTAAATTAACTACCTTTGATACAAATAAATTATGTATTGCCAGAAATCTGACCTTAAACTCTACTGACTAATCCAATTTTAGTTCTTGAACCTTTCATAGAAGCGACAGAGCACCACTGCTGACAAGTCTGATTACGAAGTGCCTTCCTCCTGATTGCCAAAGGCTTACTGAACATGACGTGCTACATGTAAAAATATTTTGCCACACCTAATATAGCACAGACAGACTTCAGAAAGCACAGTATGACTTGTTAGTTGTTTGACATTGACCAGACAAATTTCCCAGAAACACACAAAATAGTTCTTAAGTTCAGAAAATAATAATAGTGGCAGTAACAGATCTAAAAGGAAAAACTAAGAGGAACTTTGATCACCTAGTTCATCCCTTTGCTGAAGTATTTCACCTAAGACTTTTCTCTTACAGAAGAGAAAGGATAGGTTCCTATGTCTGGTAGAGGATAATATATTTTCTAGATCCTGGTTTGGCCCTTCGAACTCCTGTTGTTCTTTCAAGTGTATAATACTGTTAATCTGTGTTCAACTTGTATTCCATGTGAGCCATGTGGCCTTTTTAACCTTGAATTTCTTTCTGTGTCTTTATTTGTGTAACTAAGCAGTCCTACATATTGAAAGATTAGAATTTTGAACACATATTTTGTTTTCTAGATTGCTTGGAACACCTTAGAAGCTTAATTTGAAAAGTATCTATCTCTACCATCCAGACCATTAATTTAAATGTGTAATATTGCCAAATCCATGACTTTTTGATTGCTATGGTATTTATCCTAATTTGTACACAATTATCCCTTTTTTGTACATTAATCATAAGTTCTTAGAAAAGAAAGCTTATTCACAGAAAGACGTAGTACAGTTTGAGCACCTTTACAATAAATTCCTTTCACTACATCAGTAAATTGTCATCCATTTGTGAATAGAACTGGACTGTGCAAGAGGTCATGAAAATTAAAAGGGAGACACCCAGAGGATGGAAATATGGAGTGGGCCCTGCTGAAATGTTAAACAAAACCAAGTATTTCCCTTCCACCAGATTCTAGGTGGGGTTTTAGTGGTCTTTTTTGTTTGGGATATTTTTTTTTTAACGTGCACTAGCCTTGTTCCATTTTACAGTTCACCATTTTTCATATAATTTTCTTTTTTGTTGTTTTTGTAAAAGCCTCAGTGCTCAATGCTTGTGTTGATGAGTTTTGCTGGTGCGAGAAAGCTTAGGAGAAGTTCAAAGACAGCACTGAGTGCAGCAAGGACATGCTAAATTATATGAATAAGGTTTAAAAAAAAGTTTTGGAAGAATTACTGATGAATGTATATGCCAGCTGCTTCATCAAGGAGTCACTTGCTCTTTGAACAGATTACTCCATAAATCCCTCACTCCAGAATTCAGAAAGGTAGAATAAGGGTCAAGTTGGAGACAGAGCTTATGAAAACCCTTGCTTCTGGACAAACAAGGTCCCGAGGTTGTCAGCATTGCTCTCGGGATAACAAAAAACACCCACTTTAAGAGGAACAATCCTTGTTCTTTATGCTTGTTGCCCTGACCAGGCCGCTTTGGGTGGGGTTTTGAGCAACCTGGTCTCATAGAAGGTTCAGTGCCCATGGCAGGATGTTGGAACTAGATGATCTTTAAGGTCCCTTCCAACTCAAATCATTCTGTGATTCTATGATAACATTCTGTGATATGCTAGTGTAGTGTGGAATAACAAATACAACATCTTTGTGTATAATCCGAATAAAAATGAAACAAAAGATTGATTTGCAAAACTTCTCAAACTTATGTTCCTTCTGGTTTTGCAAGAAAATGTGTCTTTAAGCTTCTAGTTAAATCATCTGATTTAGTAATTGCTGCTGATACATATCTGCAACACAAATCAAAATATTTAATCTCATTACAGATAGATGAGATTCGTGTTCTGGTCTTTTCTCTGCAAGGAAGTAATGACAATATAAAACTTTATTTAGAATAAGTGTAAGTTTCCAGAGAATAAGCTTCTACATGAACTACATACAAATGCATAGTGTTTTGTGCAATAACAGACTTAAGAAATAAAAGAAGTTCTATTTAGTGTTCACACTTAGAGGAATCCAATCTGCTGTTTAGTTATCCCAGGAAAAATTCTAGCACATACTATACAACATAAATAAGAAAAACATTCAGTTCAGGACCTATTTCTGGTACCAACATGGTTATTCTCAACATAACACTAATAATTCAGACAATACTAAAAAACTGGAAAAATGATGTTTCTTTATGTATAATCCCTAAATGATTCCAAGGAGCAGAGGCATAAACTATTTTGCTCTATCCATTATTAGAAGCCAAGAACATATTTTTGAAAAAAAATTGCATTTTTCCAAGTTCTCCATACTCACTAATTGGAATAAAATACTCTTGAAATTTTTTATTCTGCTATTTTTTATAGCTTAAAAGATATGTCTATTATTGACTTGTAGTTATTTTCAAGGAATGTATCAATAATTAACTTAGTTACATTTTTTCTGTCTCATACCTCTCAGACTGTTTTTTTTGTTTTTTTAAACATAACAATATACTTCAAGCCTCAGGTATCCACATCTGTCTAAAACTCAGAAGGTGCACTACTTGTGGAGCATGGATACATTTTTCCTTTCATTACCATCTCAAATCCAAGGAAAAGAAAAGAGGCACTGACAGTACCTATGCCCTGAAATTTGGCAAGGCTGTTCTGGATGTGATGTGATGGTGGCCTAAATTGACATGCCATGCAGACAAGAGAATGTGTGGGCCAAAAACCTGGGGCCAACAAAATGACTAAGTTCTTTTGTGAAGTGCTATTGTGCTCGAAGGAGTCAAGGACATGGTTATGTCTGTACAAAGTTACAATGGCTCTTGAACAGATGAGTTATCTCCTGGTTTTATATATGAGTTGTGGGAAAGTCAAGTCATGATGATCCCTGTTGGGGGAAAAAAACCAGGCAAGTGTACTTTATTATGTGGGGGTTTATAGCTGACAAAACCAAAAAATCACAAATCCAATAATGACTGAGTAATTATTTATATACTCGGTATTTGTCTCATGAGGCTGATCCTACTTAATCCCTTCCAGCACTATTCTACATTTAGCATAGAGCACAGACTTGTTTAAGAAAAACAAGAATGGCAATGGTATAGTAAGTAGCAGTAACCCAAGGACAGATTTTTTTTACTCAATGAAAAGTGGTAAGTCATCAGTAAAACTTGAATTCTTCCTCAAAGAAAAAAGATATAAATGATGTCAAAGTGGATAATTACCTACGGAGCTATGAAGTGTTGTCAAATTTGATGATTCAACATTAATTTTCAATATAGGAAGGAAAAACTGCCTAGAAATAAAAAATTTAGAAGTGCTCTGTTGTTTAAACCTTTGGTGTTAGAAACAGTATTTGTTGCTATGATGTTTAACATAATATTTATTTACTGTAGTTTCTAGAATCAAAGATTCTTCATGTATTCTAAAGCTTTGACAGAAGACTGATTTTGGAATCTACAAATTATTTCTAGGTATGGTAGTCAACTTTTATCTTGGTTGATATAAATGAACCTTGACTTCAGTGGTCTTTAAAAGAGATTTACTAAAGCAAGCATATTAAAGGGTCTACTGAAGATTTTTCAGATGTCTGAAAATATAAGTTCTCTCAAGTGAGCAATAGTAAAATATGTAAATCAGACAATTCAGTTCAACACACATATCTGCAGACAAACCACTGTTGTTTGCATGACAGAGTATCCCTCTTTACACCTGCTCAAGTCCTTCTGCATTGAACTTGTCACTGTTCTTCACTTTAGTTTTTTGCAAAGTCTGATGCAGATATGATCTAAAAGTTAGTGCTGCAAATTAGCTATGATTGCTGTTTAACAATTTATACTTAATGAAGCAAATAAGCCAACTTTCCTGTTTTCCTTAGACAAAGTCACTGACGTTGCGTGCAGCAGAAGTTCTTTGTGCAAATCCACTGATGACTGCTTTGGAGCAGAACAATAATAGGACAAAACTAAGCCTGCTTACATCCTTATGCAAACACAGTAGTGGGTCATGCAGTAGTGAATCATACAAAGGCAACTTTGGAAAATAATTTATAAATGTGTTTTCCTTGCTTTCAGCAAAACCGCTATTGAATCCCATTACTGTAAACTGCCTTCTAATGATCAAAAATAATGGTCCAGTTCACTTTACCCTCTAACCAAATTAGTCCCTTTAATTAAAAAACCTGAAGTTTAGCATTTCTAATTCTACTTTATTTGGTAGTTTTAATCTGCAACTTTTCAGGAATTCCTCACACTTACTGATTTTGCATGTTATAGTTATACTCTTCAGGCTGGAGTTTTCATTTGCAAATAACCACACACCATTCATCAGACATACAATAAAGAAGCTTTGAACTTCCATTATATTGAGATGGCTTTGAATTCCTTTTGGAATCCACATGGTTATTTTATAGAGATCCTTAATGCTTAACAATCACTACAGGAAATTTCAGTTAAATGAAGTTACGTTGGTGAAGTATAACAGAAGGACAAAACAAAGCTGTTTTAGCAGCTTGTGTTTTATGAGAAACAGAGGTAAGGGAGAAACCACCCACGCGTTCCAGGGTGACAGAGGCAGTAGGAGAGTGCTCTCCTTTTGAGCTTTTCAGTGCTACGATAATCAACAGAGCTAATAAAATGCAGCATTCCCGGCTTTTGGCCTGGGCTTTTGGCAGTGTGAGCCTCCAGAGGAACATAAAATTACTGCCAAAAAGAAATCTTAAAATCTTGGTTTTAAAACAAATTTCTTGTCTGCTTTTTCTAACAGCATTAAATTGTCCCTGAAGTTGGCAATGTAATCTGTCTATCTCCCTTTATCTGGATTAGATAAAGGAAATGAAGTTATTGTATCATTGAACAAAACAGCTGTATTAATGGTCTCCTTTTGGATTGTGCCAGAGAGACTGTCTACATTTGATATGCTAAAGTTGAGAAAAAACCTGCAGTGGTTGTGAATCCCGTGCCAGTATGATGGGTATGAATGTGTGACACAGAGGCAGCAGTAACATGCTGACTACTGCAAATAACAGATGGTAATGTTCAGTCTGAATTCGTAAGGTTAGTCAGTCCAGCACAGCAGCCAAAATCTTTGCCAAGATCTTCTCTCTCTCTGAATGTACTCTTACCATTGAGGAAAATTGTCTCTCACACACAATTGCTATAAATGCTGAGTTACGAGAATCCCCAATGCAAACTCTTCACTCCTCCTTGCTTTCCCTCAGAGGCAGCTACTCTATTCATTACCTGGACTTAATCTACTCCCACCCCAAACTGAGCAGGCAACCAACTTTGCCAAAACAAATGTTTGCTCAGGGCTTCTCTAAACTGTATCTTTCAGCGATTGTAAGGCACACACAGAATTTAATTGGGTTAAAAATCCCACATTTTAGAGAGTCAAAAGATATTTTATAGAAAATGAAAGTTCCTTGCACTTACAGTCCTTTAAAGAGAATGTTTGTGCTTACCAGTTGAAAAGACCAGTTGATATAAAAATGACATCTAAATAGCAAGTGTCATGACATATTAAGCTTTCAGAACAGGGATCAATAAATCTTCACTGTTCTTTGTGCACCTCAATATCCAACTATTTGTAAGGGGAAAATCTTGCAGAAAGGCTGCAGAAACCATGTGTAAGATTCTACTCTTTTTTGCTTCCCCCCAATCTGGGACCACTCTCCTCGGCTTGGCTCCCCACCTGATGTATCTGTCAGCTCCTGGAGTCTGATGCATCCTTACACCAACTCTGTTCTCCTGCAGATCTTTCCTTCTCCTTTTTGTTGCTGGAGACTACTCCAGGTAACACCTATGAAGAAGAAAGGGATTTGGGCAAAAAAAGGCAGCCAGCTCCATTCCTTGCCTATGCACAGAGTGGCATAAGGATTCTAAGAACAAAACAAGCCTGACATGTTGCTCAAAATCATGGTTGGAGAATTGCAAGAAGGCTGCTTCTCAAAAGAGATCGAAAAAGAAACTAGAAGCAAAACATTTTATTAATCAGCCAAACAGATCCTAATTATGAATACTTTCAAGCTATTTCCTCTTGCCCTGCCGGGTTCAGCTAGAGGGCTGCTGCAGACTGGAGGCAGAACAGCTATAGTAGCTCACTCTGACTGAATGCTTCAGCAAAGCAGAAAGGCAGGATAGTTGTTCTGCATTCTTAAAGCCAAGGTAATTAAACTGTGAGATGGAATTGTAACAGCTCAATTCAGATTTCCTGGATAAAAATGGAAAAAAACCCCAAACCTACCACCAAAAGCTGTGAACCTAGAGTTCTATTTTCTCTGTAAATTTGTTTTAAAAATATCAGATTAGCATAATATTTGTCTTTTTAAAAGAAGGAACATAGAACATTAGTAAGTAAGAAATACATGTATAATGGCAAATCATTTGGAGTGGAGTAGATTGATACAACTGTAGGGTAATAGCATAAACTTTCCATGTTTTAAAGTCATGCACTGCCAATTTTCCCCTGCAAATTCCATCTGACAGGAAACCACTGAGTATAGAGAAGGAGGGGAAAAAATAGGTGTGACCTATGCAACCCACATACAGTCAGGTGACCTTGATGAATTAAGACTTAGATTTTAATAAAGTGTAGGACAAATGGTGATGAATTTCTTACCCACCCCCAAAGGCTCTCACCACAGCCCAGCTTGAGGCTGAGGTTTCTCAGCATAAATGAAATCATGATAGCTCTGCTTGTGACAGCCAGAACAGGAAGATGTGCAGCTGGATAAACACATCATGTGGTGGGTGAGCAATTGGCTCACAGGTTGAGTGCAGAAGGTAATAGTGAATGGGGTGACATCAGACTGGTGACCTGTCACTAGTGGGGTTCTGCAGGGCTCCATCCTGGGCCCTGAGCTCTTTAACATCTTCTATAAATGACTTGGACCTAGGACTGGAAGGAATACTAAGCAAGTTTGCAGATGACACAAAACTTGGAGGATCTGTTGACTTCCTCCAAGGCAGGGAGGCCCTGCAGAGAGATGTCAACAAATTAGAGGGCTGGGCAATCACCAACTCTATGAAGTTTAACAACAGAAAGTGCAAGATTCTGCACGTGGCACAGGGCAACCCTGAATGTATGTACCGACTGGGGAATGAGAAAGCAGTGCCAGAGAAAAGGAGCTGGGGGTCTTGGTTGATGGCAAGTTGAATATGAGTCAGCAGTGTCCTGGCAGCCAGGAGGGCCAACTGTGTCCTGGAGGGGCATCAGGCACAGCATCGCCAGCTGATCGAGGGAGGGGGTTGTCCCACTCTGCTCTGCACTGGGGTAGCCTCAGCTTGGATATTGTGTGCAGTTTTGGGAATGGCAGTGTAAGACAGATATTAAATCGTTAGAAAGCATCTAAAGGAGTGCAGCAACGATGGTGAAGGGCCTTGAAGAGAAACCATACGAGGAGTGACTGAGGGCATTTGGTCTGTTCAGCCTGGAGACGACTGGACTGAGGGGAGACCTCATTGCACTCTACAGCTTCCTTGTAAGGGGAAGAGGAAGAGCAGGGGCAGGCACTGATTTCTTCTGTGTGGTGACCAGTGACAGGACCTGAGGGAATGGCCTGAAGTTGTGTCAAGGGAGGTTTAGGTTGGATGTTAGAAAAAGGTTCTATGCCCAAGGACTGGTTGGGTGCTGGAACAGGCTCCCCAGAGAAGTGGTCACAGCACCAAATCTGACAGAGTTCAAGAAGTATTTGGACGATACTCTCAGGCACGTGGTGTGAATTCTTGGGGATGGTCCTGTGCAGGGCTAAGGGTTGGACTCTATGATCACCATGGGCCTCTTCCAACCCAGCATATTCTATGATTCTGTGAAGGATGATCAACAGAGAAGGTAAAGAGAGAGAGAAAGAAATGCCAGTCCAAAGGTGACCTGTCAGCCCTCACAGTGGAATTGTTTCTCATGATTCAAAAACAGACTGGCCTTGAAGGTTAGCCCAGTTTATCTAGGGCTAAATCCGTTTTGTGGATTGGGAAGGTAATCAACCCTCTGCATCTTTTCCATTCTCCTTTTTTTCTTTGCATTAAGGGTATCATAAAATGGATGAGGTGGGAATGGACCTTTGAAGGCTATTTGGTGCAACGTCTCCTGCTCAAGCAGAGAAACTCAAAGCCAGCTGCCCAGACCATGTCCAGATTTTGAGTATCTTTAAGGATGGAGACTCCACAACCTCTTGGAGAAACCTGTGCCAGTGCTTGGTGACTCTCACATTAAAGAAGTGTTTCCTGATGTTCAGAGGGATCCTACTGTATTTCAGGTTGCACCCATTTCTTCTGGTTCTGTCACTGGGTACCACCGAAAAGAGCCTGGCTCTGT
Organism: Scytalopus superciliaris; assembly: GCA_013400415.1. Lineage (NCBI taxonomy): Eukaryota > Metazoa > Chordata > Aves > Passeriformes > Rhinocryptidae > Scytalopus > Scytalopus superciliaris. Next base: position 170,442 of record VXBX01009031.1, read on the forward strand.
TCTCCTTTCACTCTCCCATCAGGTGTTTGTATACATCTATGAGATCCCTCTGAGCTTTCTCTTCCCAGGCTGAGGGGCCCCTGCTCTCAGAGCCTTTCCTGACATTAGAGGTGCTTGAAACCCATAATTATCTTTGTGTCCCATTCTCTATGGAAAATGTCCATATGTGTCCCATACTGAGGAGCCCAGAACTGGACACAGCACTCTAGGTAAGGACCCCAGCTGTGCTCAGAGGAGGGAAAGGATCACCTCCCTCAACCTGCTGACAACACTTTGTCTCATGCAGCCCAGGATACCACTGGCCTTCTTTGCAACAGGGACACATAGCTGGCTCATGGTCAGTCTCATGTCCAACTCCAGGGCCTTTTCTGCAAAGCTGCTTTTGAGCGGGATGGCTCCGGACATGTCCTGGTGCCTGGGGTTATTCTTCCCCTTGTTTAACTTTATAAAGTTATATCCTGGGACAAAAAATAATCTGGCCTATTATTTTTCCTACTACTGGAAACTGTCCTTTTCTAAAAGCTTTGAAAAAATGTTATTTCATTAAGATATACAAATATATTAAATATATAATACATTTTTGATCACATTTTCCCCCCTAATTTTTAGATGCCAAAAAGTATTCCAATTAATTTTGTTTAAGTCCATTTCCTTCAAGTATGGGGCTTTTAGGATAACTGAAAATGAGAAATCTAGTTGTGGTATGCATGAATACTGATAAACAAATCGGTGAATGTTCACCTTACTGAAGCCATGCTAGTTTTACCCGGGCAGGCCATATTTCTCAAGGTATCCGCTACTTCTACACTTTGTTTGTACTTGTACTAATTTCCCCAGTAAGGAAGTCAGACTTAAAGGTTTCTTGAGCTCGACAGACCTTTAAAAAATTCCACATCTTTGGCACCATAGCTGTTATGCTCCAGTCCTCAGGCACCTTGGGAACCTAAGCCAGAAGTTAGCTAGTGCTAGTATTAATTTGGTTGTTTCATCCTTGAGATCTCTTAGAGCTCTTGGGGGCACATGATCGAGGCCTGGCAAAGTTTTTAGTGTTTGTTTTGTTGATTTGCTGCATGTCCCATCCTACAACCACTTCACTTTCAGAGAGACCATTTGCTGAGCCCACAATGAGAAGGTTACAGAAGGTCATTTCTCTCATTTCCACAGTGAATATCAAGGCAAATAATTTGTATAGCATTATATCCAATCAACAGCTGTCCCTGTTAAAAATCAGTGGGTTTCTTCTGATGTGTTTGAAGGATTTAGTATTAGTTTTTATTTTCTTGTAATTAGCTTCAACTTCTGGTTTGATTCTTTCTGCATTGTTTTTCTTCTCATTTAATATGCCTGAGTTTCTGTCACCCACTTTGTTTTATTAGTTAGAATATGCATGACTTCAGCAATTCAAAGGATGTTTTCTTGTTTTTAACAAAATCTCTTGCTTACTATTCTGCCTTGTTTCATCCCAATTTAAGCCTTTGTTACTACAATGCAATATGTCCATCACCTGTAAAAATTTAACTTTCTTAGCTCCTTCTTTCAAAATCCCTTTCCACAGGTTTCCTCATTTTTACACAGTTCTGTTTCTTCATGATTTCATAAAATAATGCATGAACTAGTGGAATCATTTTCTTCAGCAGTAAGGTGTATGAGGCCACAAATTGTGTTCCCATAACACCAATTCCTGTATGTTAAAACCAACGTGATTCAACAGAAATGGACTGAATGACTTCTTGAGTGGTATTTGTGTCAACTGTGATGGAGAATGATGGTTTAGATAGGATCTCCAGCTCAGGAAGTCATTATCTAATTGCTGAAAACTGAGATGGTGTACCAGGGGAAATATTACCCTTTATGCATTCTCCATCTCATATATACCTCCCTAAGCATACCACTCACTGTCTAAGACAGGATATTGAGGCAAATGGCTTTTTTGATTTAATTCCGTATACTTGTTTTTGTAAAAAGTAAATTTCTTAAGAAGAAAATGCTTCATGGAGTGAGGTAGATTTCCCCAGAACTTGATTTCAGAGGAAAACAGCAGAAAAAGTTCTAAAGTTATGAATTTCCCTTGTAGGGAATCTGGCTGCTTGATTACCTCTGTGAAGTGCCCATGTACAAATGCACATAGCTTGGGGAATAAACAAGAAAACAGGAAATAAAACAAGGAGAACTGTGTGATCTCATTGCAATTACGGAGACATGGTGGGATAGCTCACAAGACTGGAATATTGTCATGGATGGCTATGCACTTTTTAGACAGGACAGGTCAGAGAGGTGAGTGCGTGGAGTTGCTTTTGATGTGAGTGAGCAGCTGGAATGTACTGAGCTTTACCCAGGGACAGACAAACAAATGGAGAGTTTATGTGTGAGAATTAAGGGACAGGCTAGTATGGGTGACACTGTTGGGGGTGTTTATTGCAGGCTACCTGAACAGAAGGAGGAAGTTGGTAAGACTTTCTATGCACAACTGGAAATACCCTTGCAGTCACAGGCCCTTGTTCTCCTGGGGGACTTCAACTACCCTGATACTTGTTGGAGGGACAACATGGCTCAGCACACACGGTCTGGCAAGTTCCTGCAGATTACTGAGGATAACTTTTTGATGCAAGTGGTGGAGGAGCCAGTGAGGAAAAGTGTTTTGCTGGACTTTGTACTAACAAACCAGAAGGGACTGGTTGAAGACATGGAGGTTGGGGGTAGCCTTGGCTGTAGTGACTACGAGATGGTGAAACTCAGGATCTTCCACTGGAAGACTTACCTCTGGTCATAGAGGCTTGGGTTAAAGATCAGCTAGGCAAACTAAACACCCATGGGCTGTTTGTCCATGGGCTTTGATGGGATGCACCCATGTGGGCTGAGGAAGCTGGAAGATGTTGCTGCTCTGCTGCTTTCCATCGTCTTTGAAAAATAATGGATAATGGGAGAGGTTCCTCATGACTGTAGGAAGGCCAATGTTATGTCCATCTTTAAGGACGGCAGGAAACAGGACCAAGGAAACTACTGGCCAGTCAGCCTCACCTCTGTCCATGGAAAGGTGATGGAACAGGTTGTTCTGGAGGTCATCACCAAACATGTAGAATAAAAGGTCATTGGGAGTAGTCAGCATGGATTCACCAAGGGGAAATCATGCTTGACCAGTCTGACAGCCTTCTATGATGACATGGACAGACGAGTTGATGAGAGAAGTGGATGTTGGTTACCTCAGCTTCAGTAAGGTTTTTGACACTGTCTCAACATCCTTGTAGGTAAGCTTCAGAAATGTGTGTTAGATGAATGAACAGTGAGGTGGATCAAAAACTGGCCAAATGGCAGAGCTCAGAGGGTCATGATCAGTGGAGTAGAATCCATTTGAAGGTCTGTAGTCAGTGGTGCTCCCCAGGGATTGATACTGGGTCCAGTCTAGGTTCCCTGCCTTGGCAGAGGGCTTGAAATAGTTGATCTCCCGATGTCCTTTCCATCTGTGATTCTGAGAAATTATTCATTCTAAACCTACTTTAAATTTAAAAGTATCAATTAAGAAAAAAATAAAACAAAATTAAGTGAATCAATTTTGTTGCAACATGAAGTTTCCTGTTTTCCAAAAGTATTTTTCTTCCTATCTCTTCCTTTTAGAAATATGTCACAATGGTCAGCATTGATCCTTTCAGAGCATCACAGATCTTCCAATCTTGAAAAGCTATCACAAATCAAAACATTAAAAACCTTGAAAATCTGAGCAGTCTCAAGAATGCTCAAAATTAAGTCCTTGCTGGCACATGAGAAGAAATTTGGTTATATTGAAACAAAAAAGATGCTGTCTGGTGTTTTCTTGCAGCTTCTACTATAAAAAACATCAAGACAAAAACAGATGAAGAAACACAGATTTAAAAGTAAGCTACAACCATGATGTTGTCATCTATTACATACTTTCCAGTCACACTTCACTAAGCTTGATCCCAGCTTGATTTCATCTTTGTGTCTGAGTTACGAGTTCCCTTGAAGAAGCCTGGTTATCTTACTCAGCTTTCATCCTGCTAGCAATGGATATAGGCTTTTTCTTCTTTTCTTTGGAAAGGCATTTGATTATAAATGTCAGCTGACTTTGAGGCTATTTGATGGTGATCAGTTTGAAGGAACATACAGTTTGCTGTGATTGTGAGCTGTTTCTGAAGATCTGCCTATACAACCTGCTCTGCCTATACAACCTGCTCCACTAGGCATTCCTTGAATTTGCAATGTTCCTATTTATTTGGCCTATTAGGGAACATAAAAATACTGTATTACGTAGTAAGTTTTAACTATTAGCTATGAGATGTTTATCAGTGGGTTCCTAACTGCTTTGGGAGATGTCTTGTTCTCATTGCTGTTTTATTTGCCACAATGTTGTACTAATTTTAATAAATATAAATAAATAACATAGTTTCATTACATGATTTTATATTTTATAACTTCATATGAATATTTTAATTAAAAACATACTAAATCTCATGATGAGGAGCACAAATTTGATCATTCTTAAAAATAACTATCTGGCTCTGAACAGGTTGTCATAACTGAGGTGGAAACTATGTTTAAATTAAAATGCAAGGCTTTAAAATTAAAGTTTGGAACAAAATCAACGTTATTATGTCCAATGACCACTTATGTTGCAGGAAAGGCTCAGTACTTTTACTGGAAGAGTTCTCATCTTAAACTACTGAGAAATGCTGTACTGGAGGACTTCAGCATATCTCTGGTAGGAATCTTTTGGTGTAGATTTAGTTTGTATGGGATTTTCCCTGCAAGAGAAAGGATATATATATATATATAATAATATAACTTGCTTTAGAACCAGCCCTGCAGTAATAACTTGGGTGAAGGTATCCAAAGTGACATGTATATTTCAGAATCCACAGTGCTGAGTTAATTTTCCTCCGAGTTCAGCCTTACTCAAAAGGAAGGATTTTTTTCAAAGAAATCAATTTACTTTGGTAAAAATTCTCAGAAATAGTGGATTTTCCCTTGCTTTTTGTCAGGTTGTGAAGTCTGCCTTTTATAGCTTTCCACATTTTCTGTGAAGCCCTGAGCCAGCTTTGCCACTTTGACTATAAAGCTGTTACCCAGCTGTCAGCTAGTACAGTGATAATTTTAATAGCTCCGATATCTCATGCTAAGTCTGTTTAGGCTTCCAGGAAAGATGTGTTCTGCCTTGGATGTGCTCAAGTGCACGGCAGAATTACCCCTTACTAGTTATCACCAGATCTATTCAGTTGACGGCTTTCCTTGTCACGAGAGAAGAAAGTGCAATGCTTCAAAGCATCACCTCCATTTATTAACTCCTAAGTCTTGCACCTTGCCTAATTCTTAATCCTTCTATCTTTTCCCTTTTTCTCTGCTGTTTCTGCTTGGTCTGTCTCTTTCCTCTGTTCTTGCTCAAGCATATATGTTGCTGCATAGGAGGCCATGCTGCTACCTCCATAGCATAACCCCAAAGAAACAAAGATTCTTCTTATCTCCCTTGGTTTTGGAATTGAAGTTAGTGCTCCCCAGATTTTCCCTTTCATAGTAATGGATGAATCATAGCTTATTTTTTAAAAAAAAGAAAAGGCTCTCTCATAACTGTAGTAACAAATGCTTTAAGAAAAAAATGAAAAGAAAGAAGAAATAGCAGATTATTCATATGAAACTGAAAACACAGCTGCAATACGTCAATAGTGTTTTTCTTGCTGAAAGGAAAAAGAATTATTTCTGAAAGAATATATACAAAATACCGTTAAAGTTGGACCTTTTTGATAAAGAAATGTTTCTTGCATTATAATGTTCATTTGTAATTGGGGGTATCTTTGTTTTTTTTTGTTAACCTAGTTTTTATTCCTTCTTCTAGACAAGGACAAGATCTTTTATGTCCCCAAAATGCAGCAAAGTCTAAATGTAATAATTTCAACATGTACATAAACTCTCAAGAGACACTGACAGAATACGTCCATGGGTTCAATTTAATACCAAATTTCAGATGCAGAATCTGAGTCAGCCAACTCATTAAGTATATTGCTGGAAGTAAGGAGTAACTCCATTGACCTTAACAATCCTATTAGCAGGTTTACCTTGATTTTAAACCCACCAGTGTCTCATTAAAATAAATGACTGACTATACAGAGTTTTAACTCACAGCCCAGGCAGATATATGTGATTAATCTTTAGTGCATCAAGACCATGGTATTCACTGTCTGAAAACTTTATCACTTATGTGTGATAAGGTATACAGTAAAGTGTAATTATAGGTTCTCATGAATGGACCGATTTAAAAAAAAAAATAAAAAATCCTGCTTTGGAAGAGTATTGAAATAGTGTATTTAGCCTACAAAAAGAAGGTATTTTCTTTTCTCATGCTCTATCCAGGGCAAAATCTTCCCTTCATCAGACGCTGACCAGGCTTCTTTCCCCCTCCTGTATCTTTTCTTAGAGATTAATAGATCTTTTATAGAAAATTGATAGAAAAAATACTATAGTGATGTTAGAGAAAGTATACAATTGCTGCAGAACATCCAGAACATATATTTCATACCTTGCAGTGTGAATGCATTCACAGCTTTGAAATCTACAGCCTTTTAACGACTTTTTCTAGTAACTTACTGCAGTCATAAATTTTGTAACATTGGATAAAAGATTTCTAGGTGGGTTCTCAGAGAGGAACTCAAGTAGTTTAATGTGCTGTGCTCTTTATATAAAGAAAGCACTGTGCTAACAATCAGATGGAATTTCCTAATTAAATGTAGTACAAGTTGTATAATGCAGGGGTTAGTAAATCTATGTTACTGACTCACGAATAAGGCACACCAAATTATACATGATGATCACCGGAAATTGAAACAGAATATGCGCAAGTTTAACAGTCAAGAAACAGTCAATTAAATGTAGGCTTAATTCGTGTTTTAAATTCAGAGACTGTATGGAGGTAAGAAATGTAGTATTTTTTTTAGCATAATATGTGCTTTATATTCTAGCACTTCCCTGTTGAGCTTAGTCATTAAAAAGCCACTAGAAGACCAATCACAGGAGCTATGAAGGAAATGCAGTTCACAATCAGGAGGCTGCAGTCAAGAGGGAACCATCCGCTCCTCTGTGTGACAGACAGATGCCAGTGATTTTTACCCAGCTATTTATTATTCATTTACTAAGGAAGTTCTTTAACATGGAAGCAACCAGGTAGAAAATTTCTGAGTATTTGAGCTACAAGAGGGTTGATTATCTGGCCTAGAAGTGTCCAAGTAATAACAAGAGGGTGAGAATTCTTAGTAGTTATTGATACATTGTGGACAACTGTCATCAATAACTGATAAAAATTCAATGGATTGTCTGTTCACTTACAGCATCAAAACAAAAAAAAAGGCACATCATAAGTGGCATTCAGACCAAATAATATTAAAAGGACTGCATAACAAAACACAGGGCTACTACCTTTTAGCAGTGCAACATACAATTTAACCTGATGTAGCCAAAAGTTAGTCAGGTTTTCTGTTGGATGGGAGAAGCATGCTCTACAGAAGGTCAAACTAATGGAAATGCTTGTCTTAATTTTTTAATCAATGTGCATTAAGATTATGAAATAAAGAACAGAGTGTGAATTTTAGAGTGAAGATATCTGCGGCAATGGTATACAGAACACAAATCTATTCATAAGAGCTTGGATTTGAAGGCTCTTATAACAAGACTGTTACAAAGACTTTTTCTCTGCAGGAATTAGAAGTGTTTATAGTGACATGGAAAGAAGCAAAGCAGGAGGTTGTTCTTCTGATGCATGAATTACTCATTTTCTTGTCGTTATCCAAGGATGTTCAATAGCCAACAAAGAAATTAACTTAAGTGATTAACTTAAGCTGTCTTTACTTATTCTGTCATTACATTTCACTCAGGCTTGCATGACTACAATCCTGTGGTATATCCAAACACTAAAGAAGCAGTAGTGATTTATGTATGTGTATGAGTTTATACATGTTTATCTGTGTCCTCAGGTGTGTTGACTGGTGTTTAACGCCCTTGCACTATCTGAAAAGAAATGCTTGAAAAATAAGGGTTCACTGAAGAAGCTTAAATGCAGAATAACTTTTTCTCACAGAGGGATAAACATTAGATTTACATAATATGAATGCAATCAGTGGCAAATATTAAGAGAATTTTTTAACTTGTTCTATTAACCAAAATGATTGCTAATATAGCTAAGTATTTGGAATGTTCTAAGGTGACTCCCAAATACTCTGGTGAGCTTTGGATAGTGTCTTCAGAAACATGAGATGATACTGACACAGCCATTCATGACATTTTTTTATGCTATCCTATTGGGAAAAGTGTGTTCAGAAAAAACCCAACAAACTATGCACAGTTTATAGTGCTATATTCTTTCAATAATCTTTGGATTATCTATCTATCATCTGTCTATCTATCTGTCTATCTATCTATCCATCTATCTATCTATCTATCTATCTATCTATCTATCTATCTATCTATCTTTAAGAATCCGAGATGCTCATAATTAAATATTAAAGATTAAGGTGCAATATTTCAGACTACAATGAAGCGGTAAAGATACATTAGTAGCTGAGATATCATCTGGTCGTTGTCACTAAGTGTCCATTCCTATTTGAACAAGTTATGTGTGCAGTTGACAATAGCTTTTTTTTTTTTACTACAGAAGCACCTTAGTTTCTTAAGGAGCACCTCTGAACTATTGTACTGATACTTTTAAAATGTCTACATAGGGCTAAACTTGCTGTTATTGAAAATTTAAGTAGAAGCTGTTCTTTCAGACAGGATAAGCTTTAAAACAAGAGCTACTACTATAAGTATGCTGACAGTGGTGCACTCTTTATGGTATGGGCTAATCTGCAATTCTTAACTGTCGGCACAGAAGAGGTGAAAATACATGACAGCTGTCCTTCACAAAGAGAAAGATTTATTTTCCACAACTAAAACATATAATTATACTTAATGAAGGAATGCAGAGTAAGGGATAATTAAGAATTAACATTATGAAATAAAATACTGAACAATAATTCATGGCATATTAAATATATTCATAATTAAATATTTCAGTTTAATGTGATAAGTTATAGTAAAGAACATTAATTATAACACTATAGTTGTCCATGTACTGTGAAAAACTAATATCCTGAAAATGATTGTTGCTGATATAGTTGGAAAAGCAAATATGAACTGTCTGTAGATTTCTTTTCACACAAGGATGCTCTATATTCTGTTGAGAAAAGTGGGCATGGATGCTAAATGCTAAGTTCATGTTTTGCCTGTGCAATGCTAGTAGCAGATGATAATCCCTACTTTTATTAGCTAAAGGAACCATTAGAGGTAGAAGAATACAGTGTCTTTATGCTGTAACAACCATGATGATGCAAATCTACTTGTGCTTGGATCAATCTCACTGTTACATTTGATCAAAAAATTGATTTTAAGTAATATTAATTGACTACTCATCTCCTGCTGAGTGACATAACCTCATGAGTCTTGAAGAGCTTATTATGCAGTGAGTAAATGAGCGAGCAGAGGAGATCCTTGAGACAGGATTTCTGCTGGATCCCAGGTATTTCAGAGGAGGTTAGATGCACACTGTTGATGCAGGCTCTGCCTTTGAAATCCTGAGAGTTCTGCTGGCTGGAAGCTGAAAGGAGGCAGACCTTGTAGTACATGCTTTCTACTTTTTCCTAACTGTACTCTCTAAATGGCTCTTTGCTCTCATTCAGTTTAGTATTTCTTCAGATTTTATGTATTTGAATAGTCATGTGAAAGCAGGTAAGACTCACATAACAAGGGAGCAAGACTTCTGGAATGAGAGCATGGCCACACAACTGGAATTAACCTCAAAGAAGTTTTCACCAGTCAGTTGTACCAGGGCTTTCTATGCTTAGACACTATGTGAGAATCATATAAGAATGCACATTTCCATCCAGACACCTTTAGGTTACGTCCCCGTCATCTGTGAAAATGGAAAGAAGAAAATTTTGAATGCTACCGGATGAAATTTCTTGATCAGGTTATCATTGGAAAGCCTTGGAGGGTCTTTTTTTTTTTTTTCCCACAAAAGTCCCATGAGACAAATGGCTGACTTGAGTCTCTCATGGAAGGAAAGCCTGGGTAAGGTGAAGCTGAAACAACACAAAAGATATAGCTGTTTTTGTAGTCTAGTACTGCCAAGGGGGTGACAACTGCTGAAGCATCTTAGTTATGTAGTAAACCAACTTAAAATAGTCTCCACAATCACTGTAAGCTCTAGAAATCTTTGGCACAATCTTCTGACTGGAAATTGTTGGCAAATAGCATTGAGCAATGGTAAGATGATGAAGGACAATACTACAGCAGTCTTGATAAACTGTGTAACTTGATTGCTTCAGTCTTTCGCTCACCAAAGTAAAAAACAGCCTTTCCTTGTATTAACAGATAATTGGTTCATTTGTGAAATGAAAAGCTTGACAAATAATTGCAGAATAGTCCTATAAAGAATTCAATAGTTTCTGTTAATAGCAGAAATTTTACCCTGGTTTCTAGGCAAAACACTGTTACACTGCAAAGACCTTTGCAATAGCAGAATGTGAAATGAAAGCTGAAACTAGCATTTATAAGCTATAAAACTTACAGTGTTTGTATTATATGAATTGCCTTATAATTGCGTGAAAATACTGTATATTAGTTTGCTATGAAATATTGGGAAAATCATCTACATATCCTTTACATGATAATATTTCTACCAAGCTTATTTACTCATTACCATAATATAAGCCATCTTGCAATTAATGATTTTAATTATATGCAGGTCATTGCATGTAAAGTAGTTTCAATGATGAGCAGTTCTTAAGCTCAGAAGTGTTGCAGTCTCTGCATTTAACAGCAAGTTCTTCAGTGGCACATAAAGATGCTCTCAGAGAGAATAGTCTATATCTAAGATTTAGTTTCTGTTCAGCACAGTCCTGTGACATCCCGACTCCTGTTTCCAAGGCCCAGACACAATATGAGACAGTCCTGCTCTCTCTTAGGGTGAAACTGCAGACTTCCTTCCTGGTTTAATTTCGGAAGTTACACACAGCAGCCTTGGCCTCCTGAGTGCTGCTGAACCCCCTGTACCTAATTCATAACTTAAGAAATGTTTCACATGTTTTAATTTTATACTGAAAAACAAAAATCATCACTTTTAATAAAACAGACACAGTCCAAGCAAAAGAACCTTTAAGACATGGCATTCAGATACTTGCATTACAGCCCATTTATTTCTGCAAATATAAACTTTAGCAGAAGTTAGTGGTTTTGGTTTAGATTCAACATTTTTGCAGAGAGGGTTACTCAGATTTCAAACTGGGAGTGAGGAAAGCAACACAGTTCTGGGACAGCTTCCATAAGACATCTAACGAGATCCGCACCCTGGCACTTCTAAAAAATAATTTGCCTTTTGTTTTCCAAGCTCCCCTGAGCTTCAGAAAGTAAAGTATAGAGGTATGTCATTTTGCTGGGGAGTTCTTGTAGTGGTCTCTTAAAATTAGGATATCCTCATGTTCTGCACAGGCTGCAGAAATAATTCTGAATGCCTCATCACCTTCCAGGAGAATGTCCTAATAGGAGCTATGTCCTCTATTATCAGAGCTCAAACAAAATCTATGTCTGCTGCCAAAAGTTATTGCTTGCTTGTGGCTGTGCTCTTCATTCTTCCATCAGTTATAAACTGTGGGTACACAGGCCCTGCAAATATGAGCTATGTGAAATAATAGTGTTGCAGGGGTATTTTGGGTTCCAGAGAGTCAGAGGCTCAAGTTTATACTTGTATTTGAGTAGCTGGGTAATTAACTCTCACTAGTGAATTAGTTCACACATTGGCCACATAAGGTCTGGCCGATCCCCTGCCTTCTCGCCTCCATCTTAGCTGGTGTGATGGGTGCTCTCTCCTCACATCAATCATCTATGACCACACGACCAGCAAGGGCAGCCCTGCTTCAGAACTTGTAATAAGCGCTTCTAGTATTGTCACTGCATGCACTGGTAACACTGTGGGTTTTGCCATGATAGCTTGTAGGGAATTCCTTGAATGAAGTAAACTGAGTGAGAATTTAGGATTTTGATGGTCTAAGTGGTGAGCACTAACCAGTAGCCTAAAGTAATGTACCAGTAAAGATGTTTTATACATAGACATAACCAATATGAACCTTCCAGAAATAACCAGAAGAGCACCAAGACAAGAGTCTGTGGATAAAATGTTTTGTTATTAATGCTGTAAGATAAAAACCAGGCCTAAATCTACTTGTCCTCCTTTCTATAATGAGTTCTTTTCTTGCTACCTGCACAATTAACAGCCCACACATCTAATGGCCTTGGGCATAATATTAATGTTTTCCCCACCTGCCTTCCTGCTAACCTGTGTTGCCCACAATTGCATCCACAGACCCTTGGTAGTGCTTCTGCTATGATTGTTGTCTGTGTCCAAGGTCTCCAGCACCCACTGGAGTTAAGGAGGGAGCCTGAAAAGGGTGAGAAACTCTCAATCTTGTTAAAGAAGAGTTAGGACCTAATTTGCATTAAGCAACATAAGGATTACAAATTAGCTCTGTGATTAGTTACTTTATTTTAGATTGGTAGGAATTTGTACTGCAAAATATCCTGCAGAGATTTTTCAGTGCTCTTTGCATCTGTGCGTGAACTTGTGATCTCAGAAGAGCATGTTACCAGACACATATGCTCAAGTATAAGTACCTATATTTGGAAAACTTGAGACCTTTAATTTAGTACTTTTGCTTCTTGCTTTTATTAAGGATTTTTCATGATGCTACAGTTAATTAACACAAGATTAATTTGATCAGCACTTTATTAACAAGAGAAATAATGAAAAGTAGGCTGGATTTCTCAGTGAGCAGCAATGAATTTCCTGATTTAACTCACCGAGCACTATTTTATGGCAAAGCTGATTGACATACTTCTGGTTATTATTTACTTTAATACTAGCTTTCTATCAGAGACTAAACAACGTATAATCCCTACAGAAACCTGAGCTGCTTATATTAAAGTCAGATGTGATGTAAAATGGAGAGTTTCTGTTATTTTTGGCTCAGCAATATGCAATTATGGTAATTTCCACCAGCATACTCAGTGCCTTGTGCTTTTGTGACAAAACAGAAAAGACCTTTGCTTGGCTGTTTCTTTTCCATTAGTGACAGGGTGGCTTAACCATGTTAATGCAGGCTAGAGACTTTCTGTCTCACAGATAGCTTTGCTAGCACTTGAGAGATAAGGAAATGTTTGGAGGGGTTTTATAAGTAAAGTTCTTTATTATGCACCAGGGCACATAGGTACCTGAACATAGAGGTGGTTGTTCCTTCCCAGTGGCCAACATCTTTCTCAATTTAATGACTAGCCCCAAGAAAGAGGTTGCTGAAACCTTGCTAATAGCTGTAGGTTTAGCTAAGTTTAGCTGTTTCTTAATAGAGGCTCAGAAAACACTGACAAGAGCAATGCACAGAGCAGTTGGGTGCCAGTGTACTCCTTTGCCCTCTAATTCGTTAAACTTTCTGGTGAATGTCAGGTATGGATGAAAGAGACAAAAAAACTTCTACCAGAAACTCCAGAACTCTTCTAAGAATTTCAATGCTTTGAAAAATAAATAGCAAAGATGATAATTAATTCTAAAAATATTTTAAATTACTTCATTGTTACATGTATGTGGCTAGATCTGTTGAAATAATGCTATAAAATGAAAGCTAAGGATTTTTAAAAAATGTTTCTATTCTTTACTATCAGCTTGGCAGGGAGAGATAATGAGACATAAATAAACTTGCTATGCATGCTGGTGGAGAGGATGTTGGATTCCTTCTACTCATGCTACAAATGTGTGAAGTAGGAGGTGGAATACCACTTTTACAGGAAAAATATCCAACAAACCAGGTCTTGGAATTTATATTTCCACTTAGCATAGAAAGTGAGAACAAACAAAATTAGAACAGAATGAAGCTATTTCCCTTCACCTAAAAAACCCAATATGAACAGAAGATGTGTAATTTCTTTTCCAGACATGAGATTCTTATTAGATTTGCCAAAGCTATCTACGTAATAATACTGCTTCTGTTGTCATAGGCATCATTAAACAGAAAACTAAGTTTGCCTGTAATACACATTTCCTGAGTCATAATCACCATTAACTTGAATTATAACTGTTCATACCTCAGAACATTCATTCATTCTGTTAATATTTGCTAGCATCTACCAATGATTTGCAACATAAATATTGTAGAAAGATGTTCTTTCCTTTAAAGAATTGACAACAAAAAATGAATGTTTAAACATACATAAGGCTAGAATTCACATTTATTAATCTGTTAACCTATTTTAGTAGACAATAATTATTCATGACACACAATCAAGCAGTTTATAGCACTAATATGCCACGCAGATGACGGGCTAGTAAATTCTGTGCTCCCCAAACCAACAGGTCACCCATGCCAAGATAGAAAATACAAGGTTCAAGATGGACTTTTTGCTATGTCTGAACATTCACGTCTCTTGGGGACTTGAAATACTTTCAAGTTTATGACAATAATGTGATGTCTAATGCATTGACAAAGTGTTACTGATTTTTGCAAATTAATGCACCCTTGCTCTTAAGTAGGCTAATTACATAGACAGGGTGAAACATTAACTGCATTACCACTGAACAATTTGCAGGTAATACAAGTGCTATGTAAGTGCTTTGTGAATTTTAAAGAGTAGTGTCATTGCTGCATACTGTATTTTGGTATTGACACTTCATGAAGTTGAGTGCAAACACACAGCAACTTAAGTAAAAAATAGCTATGTTAGTTCCATTTCCCATTTCCAAGCACTGCTCTTTCAGAAAGCCTCGTTTTCACAAAGTATGTTTCTGATCATGACTCATCAGCTGACTGAATAAAATCTAAACAGATGAAAGAAAAAATACAATTAAATGTCTATAAGAATCCACTATTTCTTCTGCATGTTTTTGCAAAGTTTGTGTAAGGCCTCTGTTATTAGGTTGGTTCACCTCAGAGGGATGTGTTACTTCACTTTTATGACTCTGTATAATCCTTTGCCCTGAAGTTGAAGATGCATTGTCCCCTGACTCACAATAAGTGATGAATTACAAGGTAGTGCTGCCAATTTTCCAATACACACAAGATGAGAGATATAAACAAGCATTTCCTCATTACAGCAACATGAACTAAGCTGGGTTCAAAAAAACCAAAGGAAAACCTGTAAACTAACAAAACTAATTTTTCTCACGTACTCCGATTCAATACTTTCTTTGAATCCCATATTTGAAATTCCAGGTATAAAACATGCAGAATTCATTTCTGTAAGCCACTAAGAAACCAAGGCCAAGTCTGAATAGCATTAATTGATGTGTGCCTGTTTATATATTTATATTTATGATACATGCATAAGATGTCAGCATTATTCCACAGAGTATGATAATTCAGAGCCATAGTTTCTTAAGTCCTCATGTACCTCCTCCCTGTGATTTGGGTTTTTTTTAATTGTAGGTTTAACATTCAACAAGTCTATACATTAAATCAGGAAGACCTTCTCTTTCTTTTGCCCCAAGTTCAATTTTTGCTAAAATTACCAAGAAACCTTAGAAATATTTCCCTTTTCCTCAGAGTCTTAATTCTATTATTACATTTCAAATGTTGCTATAACAATGCTACAACTTAGACATGTTTATTGTGTGTCTTAGGGCTTTGTTTTAATTACAGTGGTAGTCAGAAGCTTCAGGACTATTTTGAAAAAATCTTCTGTCTACAGCACTCTTTCCTTTGACAATTGTAATATTTCATGGTTTGTAGAAGTAAAAATTCAAAATATCCTGTAAACTGAGGCACACAGAGAAAAAAGACATCCTGTAGATCAATAGGGGAAGAGTTAGAGATATACACACATAAACCTTTGGAAAATTCCACCCCGTTAGTGAGTATTTTTCTCTCTGCCTTCAGTGTATGTTTTTTGGAGCAGCAAATGTCACAGTTTTTCATTATGTTTGACCCTGAAGTGTCTCTGTATCTATGATGGGTATAATCTTCCTTCATTATTACTCATAGGGACCACAATCTTATCCACAGCTTCTTTTCCTAGCTTAAAAGAGCCAAAGTCTCCATGAAGAACAGATTTTCTCATGAGGAGAAAAAAATGACTCACAAGTCAGAGTGAAGGTGAGCTTTGAAAGTGAGCTAAAAAACAAGACCTAAACTAGTAATGAGATTTGAAGAACAAACCACTGCAGACTAAGATTTTTGGCTATGATGTTTTGGTTGGTCTCAAAAGGCTGCAAAATAAAGGACTGAAAGAGTTTACAGCAGGTGTGTGAATTGACTAGCCATGTAGGAGAAAGCAGTGACAACAAAGGGGAAACTGATGGAGTTTAGTGAAAAGGGCATTTTGGAGTAGGTGAAGAGGGAAGAGATGGAAAAAAAAAATCCATGAAATCAGGTAATCCAGTAAGAAAAAGCAATGATAGTGTAAACTGATAAAGAAAAGAAGAGAAAAGAGATAATTATTTAAGCCATGTTTCCTTTTTAGCGGGTCATGATGATAAAATCTGCCAACCCCCTTGTGAAATGCAACATTGATTCAAATCTGGGAGTTTGAAAGTAATGTACTCCCTTCACACTTACAAGAAATCAGAAACATCACACAGAGGGAAGATAAGTAGTCAATTTCTGAAAAAGCTACCCAGGCAAAAAGCAACATGAATGCTACACGTTTCCTGAACCATGAAGCAGAGATGCGGATGAGCAGTAGGAAATTCATACTCCAGTGCACAGAGGAGGGTCTTACAGATGAGATCTCTTAGTAGCTCATTGTGCATGTGATTATAAAATGCTGCATGCAAAAATGAGAAGGAGGGGGCAAGATATCGTAGGTACTAGTGACTTATGGGGTAAGTGCTGACAGGAAGCTGGGATTTGAACGTTTGCCTTCTGCACATGTAAACTGCCACAGCACTGACAGCTGTCTGGGACACCTCGTTTAGTGACTCTCATTATCAGGCAAATTTTTGTGAAGCAAGATTTTTTTTGGCTAGTATTTTCTTGTTAAGGTGAAATAAAGAGGCCAGAATAATGAGCTGAAAGAAACCAGCTGACAGATGAAAAGAATACTGACAGGAGATTTGTGTTTCAGAAGGCTTCCCCTTTTAGCAAAGCTGTTTTACCTAATCTTGTTTGCAAGCTCTCTACAGGCTCAGGTGAACACTAAATGCTGTTATTCATGACAGAGAGGCAATGTAGAAAAATCACCACTGTTATGGAATTCTGAATGTGCAAGACACGTAATGATAACAAAGCACTAAGAGTTGGTACTATCGCTATACCCTGTAAGATCCAATACTGGCAAGGTAAGGAGGAGCAAAGTATGGGTGCAGTCATCTGTACATATAAACTGCCAGTGTCAAGTTGCCCTCTCCCAAATACATCCCGGACAGAGTTTATAGGTAGCCTGGGCCATTTCTGAACATGCAGTATGGATGAGGCCAGGGGATTTGTGCGGAGGATGCTGATTCCAACTCCTTGGTGCAAAGGGCTGCCTTCACTGCTTCTGGTATAGGAGAATGGACAGAAAGAGTAGTAACATCCCTCTCTTGATTCTGTTTAAACAAGTGTGATACATTTGCTCTCAGAAATAAATTTGAACTAGACCTTCAAACCACTTCTTTACTAAACTGAAACCTGTAAGCTGCGTAATGCTTATGTTTTGACTCTTGCAAAATTACTAAATTCACAACATTAGTCCTAATATCTAAGTGAGTAGATAAGTTTATTATCTGAGTGGGCACATAAACTTATTCTTTATATAGGTAAGACAAAATGGATGCTTGACGCATTTCAACTTTTAACATCTTAAATACACTTCCCAGTCAACAAAAAAAAATGCATCAATTAAGGTAAGGTAGAAGGCAGTACTGTGCATAATTTTCTAAAGGTTCTCAAATTCTACCTAGAAAAAATTTATAAGTTTTGCATCTGACTCTAATGCTCATTTAAAAAACAGTTTTTCCAGTAAATGGCATCTGTAAACTCTTCCAAGTAAAAATTATCAAGGTAACAGTACTCTTTTGACTCACAAACATTCACTTTCCCATCTCAGGTAAGTAGCCAGAAAAAAGCGCCTTTGTTTATAGTCAGCAATAATATTTGTACTAGTTATAACTACCTTTATGTATCTTTCTTTTTTTTTTTTCATCCAAACTTCTACAGATATGAAGGAATTTTGCCTAAGAAGAAAACGAACATATTTCTCAGAAGCTGAGGTCCATAACTGCTTCCACCTGTGTCTTCAACATAACACTACCAACAATGTCATAGTCAGCCAGAATCTCAATTCTCTGCAAAAATACTCCCATCTTTGTTTACATGTTCGGATGGTTTTGGTATGTCTTGTTTTATTGGCAGTTCTGGAAAGGGCACATTCTCTAGTGATGACACACTCTTGGATTCTGCCCCAAAAGTGCATCAGACTGCACAGGATGTGTTGTTATCTGCTCTGTAACACATAGACAGTAAATTAACTGCTATCAGACAGATGACAGACTGCTAAATTGAATGTTTGTGTATACTTTAATTTTCTATATTTCTTGATACCTATCTTTTCTGATATTGCTCCCATATCAGATATAAGAAGATCAAGTCTGTCAGAACAATGAGGAAAATTATTATAGATAGCAAAGTTAGAGCCCTCCATCAGTGGCAGATAAGTTTCAAACTAATTCCCTGTAGTGTGTATTACATAAAGCTCTCATTTCACGGTTCTACAAATGTGCTTTATCCTATTAAAAAAAAAAAAAATAAAAGAAGAAGAGGTATTCACAGCTTTCTCAAATATGCCAGGAATTGCTCTGAGTCCTTGAGGAGCCTAAAAAAGATTGTACCTAAATATATGATATTTCTACAAAAGCACAGAAAATTTGAAACCACATTTGGGGACTGTGGATGTGCTTTTAGAAGGTTTTAATGACTTTTCAATTCAGTACAATCGGATTCCTTACACAGAATTAATTTCAATATGTACCTGAACCTGAAAACCATAAAAGCAGAGAGCATGATTTGGGAAAATTATCCTTTCAGTCAAAATTAGTAAGTAAGGAAATCCGATAGTCTGAAAAATGCCAAACTCAGTCAATCTGTGAAGAGCAGATGACATTTTCAGTACATGTCTCCCAGCTGTTAGCTTACTGAAAAAAATCTTATGCTGCAGTAATATGCACCAGTCTTTTATGTAGATATCTGTCTAAGATTTTACAAATGTCACTGGAAGTTTCTTGTTACTATGTCACCTGTCATGAAAACTATAATTCTGGTGCAGATTCCTATGACATGAATACATGTTAATATATAAAAATCCTGTTCCCCTCTTTCAGAAGATAACTGTGTTGTAGTTTATAACCATTCTGATGTCTGCCTACACAGCAGAAAAATAACAACACCCAACTGTGAGTTGGTACTGCATCATAAATATGATCTGCTGCAAAACCCAAGTAAGAAGAGATGTTATGGTAGACTAATAACAATTATTTCTGGATAAAAAGGAGTTTCTTGATTTATCATGTGTGATGGTGGTTTGCAAAGGTGCTTTATCCAAGGGATAGGTAGCAATAATTTGTGGTAGAACACAACTGTATCCTGAACAAGTCTGTGCTTTATGCAATATGCTTTTTAGGTTGTCTGAAATATTCTCAAGAATCACAAAGAGTTCTAGAGGGATCAATCCTTATACCAAGGAGAGTGGATAGAAAAGCATCTCAGAGTATAAGGCAAGCACTCCATAGATGAGAAAGTTGCATTTTTTTACAAAATTTTTACAAATTTTAAAATTGCTTTATACAAGGTCATTTACCATGGTGTATTTTAGATCAAATGTATACAGATTTTCTATCTCCATGTTGTAATCTGCATTTTTTATTTTTATATTTCTTTCACACTTGCTTTCATCTTTCTGCACCCTCTTGCCATATTTTGTGTTCATGACAACACAAAATGATAATTTTCATCAATTTGTCTTTGCCTATAGTTTCTGGTGTTTGTGTCTTACATGGCCAACTATATGTGACTCTCAACTTTCTTTTTTTTTATGCCTCCTCTCCTCTCCTCTCCTCTCCTCTCCTCTCCTCTCCTCTCCT
>VXBX01009031.1:195964-207243 GCA_013400415.1 Scytalopus superciliaris
TTTTTTTTCTTTTTTTTCCTTTTCTTTTATGGTCATGATGATCACAGCCAGTTTAACATTATCAAAGTTCCAGCTGTGTCTTTCATACCCTTGCAAAAATTGTCAGCATATTTTTATTGCTCCAAGTTGAGTAAATAAAAGCTGTTGATATGTAATGATCAAGACATGCACAAATTAAGAAATATTTAAATTTCCATTTGTTCAAATAATTGTATCCATCACAGACTAAGACTATTTTCTATTGAAGTCAGCATTGCATTGCAACTTATCCAACGCTCCCAATTTTACAGAACATCTTTGCTTTGCTATGACCTGAGGATATAGGAACATCAGACTGACCAGTATGAACAACCTTATGTCAGTTTCTGGCAGAAGGTATTTGCTCTGATGATAGGTCTTACAATGAGCTGCATTTTCTTAGCTTTTAATCATGAGTATCATCAAATTCCCGGGTGTTTGTCATCACACCTGGCCCCTCAGCAATAAATTCTTTTATGTCAACAAGAGCTGACAAGAACAAGACTTAACAAACAGGATTCTTTTCAAAGCTTTGTAGACAAACAAAGAAGTTCTGAGGCCCCCTGCAGTCATATATATGAAAAAGGAGCTACTTTGGTGGTCTGTTGTTTACTTGAAGAATGCTGGCAGAAGTAAAGTGTCAGAAACAAATGTAGTGCTGTCTCATTACCCCTACAGGGTGACTGTGGTAGTGAGTGTAAATTAGAAGACATACAGAGTTGTGAGTGCTGTACTTAATACTCATAAGATTAGTGTGCTGAAAATGCATCCTACATATCTACTGATCATTTCCCTAACTATATTTTTCACTTCAGGATTTATAGTAGAGTAGATACATTTATAAATGTTTGCTATTCTCTTCAGTGGTATGTATGTCTCAGATAATAAATTGTTTTAATTTGTTCCTAACATTAGTGCTGATCTACAGTTTATCCAGCAACAGGAATAAAGGGGATGAGGGTTGTACTAACATGTGAAATGGTGGTGTGCTGGCTATCAGAATTCTGTAAAGACTGAGTACCTCAGACACACCTAAAGGTGGAAAAAATGAAGACTCTGGGCAGGATTTTAAAGCAGCCCTGGAAAAGTTGCAGTGAGTGGATTCTTTGCCTATGTTTATTATATTGCCTTTTTTGTTACATTGTCCTATTTTTATGTTTGTCCTTGCTCTTTTCCTTTTTCCCTTATGGGCTCTATAAGGCTCATCAAATTTATCCTTTTACAGAGGCACAAATCCAGCCTTATCTTGTAAACAGTACTGATAAGGAGATTGGGCCTTGAGAACTTGATTGGTGCTTTAAACTTTTTCCCCTTTGTGAAAAAGCCCTCTGGGACTCTATTAAAAGAATCCAACAACACTGGAACTACAGGTCCTTGCACCCGTGGAACTCTAACCTACTTTTACAAACATAAGTGATTGAATCAGAAGTCTAAGAAATTTCGTAAAAGCAAAGACTCCTAACATATGTATTCCATGAAAAATCTGTACATGTACGTAAAAATCTGCAAGTGATGCATGTATAGACAGTACTTGACAGAATTAATAACTTCTGTGGTCTGCTCTTGCAAACAGGAGAAAATTAGCAATAAATAAAGAAAAACACTATCAGTGACACATTGCATGAATTTATTTCTGTCAGAGGCTAATTGGAATTGCTGTTACTTTTCAGCAAAGTCCACTTTTTTGCTGGGATTTGATACCTGAACTAGTGCAAACTCAGCAGTACAAACCCTCAGAAATGTTCCAAAACACCTATATCATTGGACCTGTAATATCTTCTTTTGCCTATCTTCTCAATTGCATCAGCTGGGGCTTCAAAAGCTTATAAGATAGTATTATTATCAAGCATTTTGTTTTTCTTGGTCATAAAGTCACAGATATTCTGGCTGAACTGGATGTTTGGAAGTTATTTCAGAGGAGGCTTTGAGCTGTGGGAATGATTCCTTTGAGGTGTGTTTGTGAGAATGTGGTATGACTGTGGTAGCTGGCAGCAGCATGAACGGACTGTAGCTCTTGGTACTCATCTTTTCCTGGATAGTCATTCCAGAATTTATTTTAATGATTTACAATAACAGCTTCTGTGTTTGAAATCTTGAGACTTTAATATATGAAAAAGAGCTTTATCTCTACCTCTTTTATGCTATATAGGGATTGTGCTTGAAGTTTAGTCTGGGGTCAGTGTGGAACTTGCCAGATGTCCGGTTGAAACTTAAGAGTTCACTTGATGAAAAACTATGGATAAGACAGCCAGAGTGGGCTTGACTATCCTCTGTTGTCCCCTCTGCCACACAGTGACCTCCAGTGCCCAACACAGACAAAATGGTCCCTCCCTTTACCTGCAGCAAGTATCACATGTCACAGGTGGTCCGCTAATGGTTGAGAGAATAAAAAATACTGTGGTGGAAATTTTCATCTTGTTAACAGAAGCCACAGGAGCTGAAACTGTGTCCTGACTTGTGCCCACCTCTCACCATGTTAAATCCTGACATTAAACTAGAATTGCAGAGACAGTCTATCCAGTTGTAAATTGGACAGTGCTGCTTGTTTTCAGCAGCTGTAGCACCCACTTTTGTAGACCCAAGCTTGGTCAAGTGTGGGAAACAGCTCTGACATTAATGGTCACAAAACAGCTAGGGCTGTATAAGTCTATTTTGTGTATCTTCGTTTTTGTAGATGGAGGCTGTGTAAGAGACAGTTCAACAATGAAGAAAAAAAAAAGGAAAAAAAGTCTTGCCCTTGTGAAGGTCACATGTGATAACAGACAACTGAAAGTTTTTGAGCTTTGAAAAAAGTTCCCCTCTCTCCTTCTTCCCAAAGCCTTATGCTGGAATTGTTGGCAATTTCAGCAGAGAAGTGAGGGATGCTGCAGGAAGTACCCCTGCCATTGGTGATGGTTATTATGATCTAATTGGTTAAATAGCGCTAGCCTTTTTTGAACATGTTTGAAGATATTTTCAATTATGAAGTCCAATGAAATATCCTTCATGCTTTATTAAGAAGTAAGAACTAGTAGTTGCTATTATGAAGAATTTTTTACTGATGAAAGAAAATGAATGTCAAATAAAAGGATAATGAAATGACACTTAGGCTTTCCCTCCTGTGAATGAATATGCTATTAGAGTTTTACTTCTGCAGAGCTTCTGAGCACTCCTGGTATATCTTTGCACTGTGGAGAGCTCATGGCAATTCCTCAAAGAGTTACATCATAAGGATATAATAGGGCTGCAGATGTGCCCTACTTATACAGAGGGTACCCAGAGGCATTTTCTTGTTCCTCTTCTAATTTCCTTATGCTTAATATTTGATGGTTTCTGAAAAGTTCTAAGAAAAAATGCCTACTTTGTGCATCTTTGGCTGATTAAACACCTTTGAGAATCTGAACAGAAGATGATTTTGGTCAAATGCATTCTTGTATAAGATAGTATCAATTGCAATGACTAGTGCTGTGATGCTGTCTTTCTACTAAAGAATACACTTGAACACAGTATTTCTCTTCTGTTGTCAGTTCCTGCCCAACACTTGCCTTTTCTCACCAGGTTTTTAAAAGGAAATATCTGTTTTCCTCCAAAAAAACCCATGTAGGTTTAAGCAACTGGTGGCCAAACAGGCATTACCATGACAGAATAATTTTAAACCACACATTTGTATGTGTACTGATGCTTTTTTCTTTTCTCTCGAGTACTCACTTTTATGTGGAAGACAACTAACCAAGTGCAGTGCAGCAAAATGCACTGAAAAAGGATAGCACTAAAAATGGGTTCCCAAAATGTTCCGCTATTCAGGGAATGGCTCTCTCAGCAGTGGAATCCCCTTTCCTTTAAAATCCTTTCACATTGTTACACTGAACATCAATGTGACTCCACAATTCAAAAGTCGCCTACAGACTGTCTGGTGGCTCTGGTACAGAAGCATTGAATTGATGTAATATGTTTCTGACAGCAGGTGAGGTAAGTCAAATTTCTTTTTCTGCCAAATAAATGATTTTGTTTTTGGCAGAAGTGCAACAGATAGCACATTTCTAATTAGACCACAGAAAGAGAGTCTCTACAGAAAGAGACTGCAGTACATGCTGCTCAGAATAATAGCTGTGCATGAATATATTTATGTGTAGAGGACACTGACATTGGAAGTAGGGCTTCTTTCTTGCTTTCTCACTTTGTCTCTTCTTTCTCTCTTTTTTCTTTACTTCTTTCTTTCACCCTAACTGTAGCAGTTATTTTTACAGCAACTCATCTACAAATAAATTTACATCAATGTATTCATTGTAGTGTCTCAGACAACTTTTGATCTATGCTTTGTTTGAAATACAAATATGTTTGTAGTTTTTTTCTGACTTTAGGAAAGGTATTTTTGACAGCTGCTCATCATCTAGCTCTCAGTTCTCTGGAAAAGAAATCCTGCATCCTTTGGTGAGGAATAACAGCCATATGACATTCAGAGGGAGTTTAGTGCCATGGGATGAGAATAATCACTTGTTAAGGACAGGATTTGTTTAGTATGCACAGGTATAACCCAGAAATGAAATCACTTTTAATGAATTACTTTCCTACAGTAGCCCTCCCCTCAAATCAGTTGTTCCCTCTTTCTTCTACACAACCATTGGGAAAGGGTAGAATAAAATACACTTTTAGCCAGCCACAGCTGTCCATTGCTAGGCCTAATCATCAGCAATTGTGTCATAAAGCTCAGTAGTTCTGGGATTATGCATTTGAAGTGAGCTTTAAACTGGAGGTTGCAGGAGTGTGTGAGTTCTCCCAATGCCTCTCCCTTTCAACACATTTCCAGATTTCCTCTGTTTTCAAGGACTTTGGGTGAGAAACTATTTAATACCAGCTTTATCTCTAGTTTCTTCCCTTAGGAAGGAAGCTGCAACAATTTGCCATGAGGACTGTAAATATGCTTTTTTTCCTACAATCAATCAAGATTTGATTTCTATTTCTGCCACTATTGCATTACACAAGCAGACACATTTTTGATTTCATTGTGATCTTTTCTTTGAGCTAGATATATTTAAATATCGAATAGACAAATCAAAAAAGGAATTCCAACTACATTAAAAGGATACACTGATTTGTATCTTAAGTGATAAGAAAAAGAAATATAGAGAGGCTTGTCTAGATATAAAGTCGAGTAAAAAAGAATCTTAGAACATGCAGATAACAAACATGTCTGGCAATTCAGCCACTTCACTGAATCTTGCAATTAGAAAAGGCACAGTTGTCACAAAAATGCATATACTTGCATTGCCTGTATATATCTTTAAGGTGAAAGTATATATAACGTTTTTCAGTGAACATGAAGAGAATCAAAACAGCATACCAGGTGGTATGCCATAACCACTAAAATGGTAACTATGCTTCAGAATTACTCTTACAAATAAAATCTAAAAGGTCCTAGCCCCATGGGGAAAGAACATGAGTTAGAACCCAGAGTCAATAAACTAATTGGTGAGACCACTGCATCAAATCAGAGCAAGAAATTAAGAAAACTGCAAAATGCTACTTGATAGGAACAGAGACTTTAAGAGTAGCCTAAAAGTCTTTTTGCATTGCACAGAATCAAAAGCAACAGGAAGAAGAAACAGCAGACAAAACAGACAAAGTATTGAGCAAGATGTTTTGAATGACCACATCAAAAATGTGTATTGTCTGCTAAGAGTGTTTACTTGGCTATGAACACATTGTATGTTCAATTAAAGTAATACCACCAAAGCAGACAGAGACTAGTGTAAGAAATTACAGATATTATTCTATGAATTCTTTGTGCTATCTCAGGCCAGTGTCCATCCAGCTGAGTCTGCCTTCAGAGGTGGCCAGCTACTGATGCTTCAAGAGAAGGTTAATAAACAATGCAGAACCAAAACAGAAGTGATGCTGTGGAAAAACCACATCCACTTCAGCTTCGTCAAGACACTGAGTGAAACTCTGGGCTTGAGGTTTAGTTATAATACTTGTTTTAAAAAAACCTACCCATGTCAGGATTGGGTTAGGAGCTCTAAAGGAGATTTGTGAATAAGCAGACTCAGAACCCCACATTTCAAGCCCCAGCAGGTCATGATTATTATTTGTCTAAGCTTACCTGACACGTTTCTTACATAGAGGTTGGAAAATATGTGATAACCCATGCTCCTATGCCTAAATGCACCCTGGAGATATTCCTAAAAACTGCTGTTTCATGCTAAGAATTTTCATTAATGGGCTATTCACCACTTTCCATGGTTAAACTGTCTGAGTGTCAAACCACATTAGTTTCCTAGTTGCAGAAGTTGGGCCTTCTCATCATCAGACACTTAAGACCTCGTATTTGTTCCTGTACCTAAACACAGTGGTCAAGATTCTTGTGGCTTTCTTGGGCATCTACATGAATAAAGGTCCTTTCATACTTATTAGAAGTTGTTGTTTTCCAATTCCTACATCGTTCAGTATATTTTGAATTTTCTCCAGTTTTCATAATCATCTTGAAGCACAATCTGCTGCTGCAAACGAAGCAGTTTGTAAGTAAATTCCTTACTTTCATATCTGGAGACATGGAGATCCCTGTTTAGACAGCTAAAGCTTGCCTTCAAGTATAGAGAGAAGACAAAATCAAGTAATTATATTTCTTATGAGAAATTCTGAGGTCATGACCCAACACTTATCAGAATTACTGTTTTCTATGACTTCATTTCTCATCCCATGAGTATTCAATGTTCCAGTTTTAAAATACCTTACTTAAAGGGTGAAACTGTATTAAAATCTTATTTCTAATGGAAATAGCTGGGTTTATTTTGGAGTGCATACTAATCAAAATAGATTTTCAGATTTTTTTTTTTCATTCAACAAAAAAGGTTGTTGTAAGAGGACACCTATAAACAACTAATTTATTTGATTTTATACCGTCATCATTACATAGCCACTTTTCTTGAGTCACATTAAGTTACATTAAGGGCATTATATAACTTTGGAAGAAAATAATTTCCCTGATTATCTAATCTTATTCTAAAGTCATCAATGTTTTAGACTATTTAGACTATTTTTAGAATTATAAAGAGCTTGATGTAATAACTGCCCTAGTTTCTAAAGCTGTTTTAGTAAAATGTGACAATTTCAAAAACATAATTAATTTACATTTGCTTCTGAATGACAAGGATTGTGAAAGGTGATCCTTTCTTTATACTCAGCTTGAGTGAGGCTGCATCTGGGCTACTGTGTCCAGTTCTGGACTCTTCACAAGAGACACATGGAGCTCCTGGAGTGGATGCAGCAAAGGGCAACAAGGGACTGGAACAACTGCTTATGAGGAAAAGCTGAGAGAGCTGGGCCTGTTCAGCCTTGAGAAGATATGATTGATGGTGGGGGCTCATCAATGTCTGTAAGTATCTGAAGGGATGGAGCCAAGAGGGTGGAGCCAGGATCTTCTTGATGGTGTCAAGCAGTAGGACAAAATGTATCAGCCAGAAACTGATGCACAAGGAATTCCACCTGAATATGAGGAAGAACTTTGCTGTACAGGTGACCAAGCACTGGAGTTGCCCAGAGAGACTGTGGAGTCTTCTTCCCTGGAGATAATCAAAAGACACCTGGACTCAATCCTGTAAACTATGCTCAAGGATCACCCTGCCTGAGGTGGGAAGCTGAATGAGATGACCCACCGTGGTCCCTTCCAATCTGACCCATGCTTTGATTTTGTGATTATCCCATAGCTTAACAAGAGAACACAGGCAGTAATAGATTCACAGTTATAGATTCAGTTCAAGGCCCAATTTTTAGTTCACATAATTGAAGATCATATCTCTGCCTGTAGAGTACTACACAGGGATACTGGGATCAGTTTACTAACTGTCCTGTTTACTGCAGTAGTTATAATAGCTAGAACTTTATTTATACACACAGCAAAAACAGTAGCAAATAATGTGATGTCTTTGACACAGATAAGCTTTCATCATAAGATGTGTGATGGAAAATTTCTCAGCTTTTTCAGCTTTTCCACATTTGACAGATAATCCAAAGTATTTCCATTTTATTTACCACCTACACAATCATTTAGTAATCAACAATAATGATTCTTTGTAAATAGACACCAAACATAAGCTTGATTTGAGGTAATGTATTTTAACACACTTGGCCAGAAGATACACATGAGAAGATATTGTACTAATTAAATGTTTCTAAGTAGATATAATACGTTTTACTATAGAGTCTGTAATAAAAGCAGATTATGATCCTTCATGTGATTTACACAAGATGCACTTTATGTAGACTGCAAATATTTAATAATTCTGATTTTATTTAGTGTCTCTGGTTTAATAGATTACTTCCTCTTTATCATTCCAGTTAAACTCTGAATGCTAAATAGCCAACCAGATGAGCAGCTGCCACAACCATAAGCAGAGTTGAGTTTTGATTATTCAGAATATTATGAAACTATGGCTGAGTCTACTGGAAGATGTGAACCTTCACTTAGTGAGACATACACTTTAATCATCAGAGTTGATTCACTCTACCATGACTACAATTTGACCATAATCAGAGCAAGATTATAACCTTTTGTTTACATCAGTCGCTTAGGAAAAGGATAATATAGGGTTTAGTCACTTCTGAAATTACTTCATTTATACACTTCAGTCTAACATTGAATCCTTTCTGTTGCTACAAATTTCTTCCATGTTTTTTTGTTTTCTGAAACCTGTTTCTTTCTTTTTTCTTTTTTTTTTAATCCTTGGGGATATTTTTTATTCCCAATTTGATATGATTTTCTTCCCATCGAACAAGTTCTTTTCCTCGTATTAATTGTTATATTTTGCAATCAACTTTGGTGTACTGACTACTTGTTTTTCTGAATATTGATAAGCAGGATTTCATACTCATGGCCTCAGTGATGTTCATTAGAAGTCAGGACATGAAAAATAACTGGGAAGGAAAAGAGTATACCCTGGAAAATATTTTTAACAATTCTGAAGACTTAGAAAATTTAGCCTCTTTGTGAGTGGACTGTTTAATGAATGACAATGATGTATGGTGAAAATGCAGACAAGGAAAGAAGAGCATAGCCAGGAGAAGCAGTGAGAATT
This sequence comes from Scytalopus superciliaris, assembly GCA_013400415.1. Classification (NCBI taxonomy): domain Eukaryota; kingdom Metazoa; phylum Chordata; class Aves; order Passeriformes; family Rhinocryptidae; genus Scytalopus; species Scytalopus superciliaris. The sequence continues at coordinate 205,033 of VXBX01009031.1, forward strand.
ATGAAGGTGTTATTATGTGTAGGTAACTATCAGATTAACCATTTGAATAATATAATATTATGAATATTGCTTTTCCAGGAAACTGCAATTTTGTAAATAACATTAATATAACATTAAAAGGTTTTCAGTACTTACAGCTTTCTGATGAAATTACTGTGCGCCAAAAAGTATATCCAATTACTAAACTACATCTGAATATGCACAGCATGGCACATTAATATCAAGAACAATTGAGGTCAGAAATGCAAAATGATTGAATAATATATATGAGAAAAGTTGTAATGTTATTAGTTTTCACATGTATTACATTGTGCTGTTATAACTATTGTAACTAAATATCATAATAAAATAGATTTATTTAATCCAATCCTTTGTATAAATTATTTTTTGTAAATTATTAAAGCTCTGTAATCCTTTGGAGTAATATCTATATCAAAGATGTACAGAATTAAGACTATATTTCATCTCCAGCATCTATTTTTGGAGCATAATACCAATAAGCATAATAAATAAAGCTTTATTATGCTGAAATAGGGAGTGGATTTTCAAAGCAGTAGAGAAATATTGCAGTAAGATACGGTTTGCAGATTTTTCATTTTACATGAAAACTTCCTCTAATGGGATCTACATGAATTTTAATCTCTTTCTTTAGAGAATTCCCATTTTTAGATATTTTATTTAATGCAAAATATTTAAATAGCTCTGCACACAGAGTCCACTATATTGAAATATCTTCCGTAGCACAAATGTTGAATAAAATTAACAACTTCCTAATTTTTTAGTTTTGCCGAAAACTGGGAGAAGGACTAATTATGAGTGAAGTCTGGATATATGAAGAAGAGGGTGATGGGGAGGAGACTTCATGGCCCTGCCAAGTCTGGATGCCAGCTGAGCAGCCTGACTGTGCATTGTGGTACAAATACAGTCTGGATGGATGAGGGTTGGGCAGCAGATGTAATTTAATGTGACTTTAGCAGAGCTTTCAACACTTCTGCTACATTCTTGTATACAAGTTAGGCTATTACAGTCTGGATGGAGGACCACTAGGATGGTTGGGACTGCAGCACTTGTCCTGTAGTGTGAGGTTGAAGGACTGGGAATGGTTCAGCCTGGAGATAAGAAGATTTTGGGGGCACCTAACAGCAGCTCGTGGTACACACAGAGTTACTCAGAAAACAAAAATGAACTCATCAAAGAGGCACATGGTGGGAGGATGAGAAACAATAGGCAAGAAAGACTTTTAGCCTGAAGATGGACAGGCAGGGGGACAAGCTGCCCAGGGTGGCTGTGCAGTCTCTGTCTTTGGAGGTTTTCATGACCTAACTGGACAAAGCCCTGACATACCTGTCTGGATCTCATAGCTGATCCTGCTTGGAACAGGAGACTATTGCTTATTAAGAGTGGTGTAATATCTGCAGCTTGATCTCCGGAGAAACAACTGTAGACAGTTTTGATATAAATACAGTAATCAGAATTCATTCATCTGACAGTGTAACATGGCATTTCATTTTACAGAACAAAAAAAAAAAAAAAGAAAGTACTTTCAAAGGAAGCAGAAATCTTTTACTTCTCCAGAAAATGAACAGAAGTCTGACACTTGCAATCACAGCTTCAAGATTAAAAGGAGCAGTTTTAGAGATAAAGGGGTGCTATTGTCACATTGAAATTTCTAAAGGTTGTTTTTTTTTATTTGGAACTCAGGAAAAAGGGAGAATAAACCTGGAAAAAAAGTAGACTGATTTTCAAGCATATAGTTAAATGTTTTCATGGCTCTTTCCATGACCTCTCAGTCAAAGATGCATGTAACAAGTCTGTGTGTACTACTGTTTTTGCACACATGAGGAAGACACGCATTTAACTCAAGCACTATCAGTCCTGTTTGGCAACTGTGAAAACATCGGAGCAAATGGGAAAAATGTATGTGGATTCAGTGTGTGAACCTTGGGAAAATGCACTAGTCTGTATGCAATGGGCTTGCATTAAATAATTGAGAGTCAGACTGATGTCTGTCTCTGCAAACTGTGTGTTTGTGGATGCACTATGGCAAGAAAGATGAACCAATGTCAATACTACTGTGGCATTACAAAATATGGGCCACACCTTCCAGAACTAAATAACTGGAAAAAGCATGGGCTACACAGTTCTCTGTTCTTCTCCTTCTTCTCGAGTCTTTAAATGGCAATAATTGTTTCTTCAACAAAAAAAAAAAAA
>VXBX01009031.1:211222-255687 GCA_013400415.1 Scytalopus superciliaris
CGTTTAGTTTGTCCTAAAAAAAAAAAAAAAAAAAAAAAAAAAAAAAAAATCATTTTCATCCATTTTTATGGACATTTTGCTACACATTTTCACTCTCTTCTTTGCGAGTGATTTATGATGTCAAGAAGCATAAGTGTAAGAAGATAAGCAATAGATTCAAAGCAGATACAAGAATAAGATGCCAAGAAAGAGGAGGGTTTTTTTCTCTTCAGGGCAAACACAAATTAACTCTAGGGCCCACTGTGTCATATCTTTTCTTTGTTGCTATGAGAAAGCAACTTATTCAAAATATGTACATTTGAATTTATAGTAGATTTTTTAAAAATGAGAATAAAAGTTCTTTTCATTGCAAATGAATTGGCTTATATGTTAACAGGTTAGCATTTAGGATATTCATTGAGCTTTATGACTCATGTTCTGACTAATTTTTTTAAGTATTTCCTTTTTGTTGTTTTTCATTCAGACACTTGGACAACTGTAGTAGGTTCATACATCCAGTGTGGTTTTGCACAGGTACTTGTGATGAGAATGGTTTTGGGAACTGGGCTGTGAGCTCACACTTGTATAATTCAGGTCTGGATGGGCATTTGCACTGCCAATATTTACCTAAAGTTCGATTCACCTGGCACTGCAAAATACATTCAGTCATTATGGTGAAAAGTTTCATAAAACTCCCACTCTGTTCTCAGCTGAGGGACTGTTGTGGTAATTAGTCTCAACAAGCTTTGCTTTTTCCAATACAGAATACAAAGTGATGATTTTGAAAACAAATTCTAGATGGAAAGAAATACAGAGATAGCAAACATACAAATGTGTGTATATTCATACAGACATTATGTTTAAAAGGGAGTAATTATTGTTCTTAAAGTGAAACTTCATCATATATAGTCTGCTCATACATGGTTTTCTAAAGTAAGTATGAATCCTGTTTCAATTAGTTTTCTTCAAATGAGAAAACACATATTTTTATCACATGCAGTGTGATCAAGAAGACTTTTCTTCTGAAAACTAGATTTTCCAAGTAATGATTTTGGAAAAGACAGGCAGTAGTAATATTCTAATTGCAGGCAGGAGTTCTTCACAAAGAACTACTCTGTTCCAAGATTTAAATTACAAAATATCTGTTCAGCTTTAATGAGTAAAAAATAAAATAAAATAAAATAAAATACAGTTTCCACAGTTAGGTGGCACTGTTTCCTTTTTCTTATTAAAGCTTTTAAGTCTGCAGTCACTGTGCTTCAGAAGCACCAAAAAATAGGGTCTTTCATCAGACTGTCTCACGGGTCTGTAATTATTCCTTTCCCTTCTTTTTGAAGCTGACGTGTTTCCTACAGTTTTTGTCTATCACCTTTTAAAATGGGCTACACAATTGCTGTGGGTACTGTCTAGCTTGGAGAAATGCTTGAGGGTGAAATTTTCATGCTTTCCAGGTGCCCTGGTATCACTTACCCTGCAATGCCATTAGAGCCCTGTACTCAACTCATCTATATCAGCCACGCTGAGGATCCTCAATAGTAAAAAAAGTGCCATTTCCACAAGACCATGCCTACAGTAACATTACGGTGGTGAAGGGAACAGGTAGTTGCACTTCAGCCATGGTTTTGGTGTGATCCATCATTCCATAGCTGTATTATACCCCTTGAAAACTGAACCGTCTTGAGGAGAAAGGAATTTAACATTTGAAGAGGGGAGGGGAGGAACTGAGAATGGAGCCCTACCACACCATATCTAGAAACATTTACAACTTTTTTTTCATATCACTACTGAAAGAATTTTGATGTGAAAATTTTGCTTTGAAACAGATAGTTCAGAAAGGATTAGATACTAGGATCTACCTACATCAAGATTATAAACTGGACACTCTTTGAGTATGAGAACCTCTGTGGAAGTAACAGGTCACAAAGAAGTTTTGATGAAAATAGCAGAACCCATGGTACTAACCATAAATTAAAGCTACAATATCAAAAACTGAGTTATAATTTCACCAATATTGAAAAATTCTTATCCTTATCATCATCATCATCATCATCACCATCATCATCATCATCATCATCACTATTATATGTTTTTTTTAACTGACAATAAAATGTTTCATGTTGCTAAAATCTGTTGGGGTATTTTGCTTGTTTTTTGTTTGTTTGGGGTTTTTTTAACCAGACCATGTCAACCATCAATGAACCTTTGGAACTGTACAAAATAAAAATAATAAGGCAGTCCATCTTGCCTTCTGTCAAGACAAAAATATTTTTGAAACAGTTTATGAAGTGGACTGAGATGTGTCGGGAGGTATCGCCTTCACAAAAGCACAGTGGCCTCATCCCAGCAATTGTAACATCCTTTAAGCAAGTGCTAAAATTTGTGCCTCTGAAGCTCTGTCCTGTATTTTCTATACTACAGCCTCATGCAATGTCTTATGTCAAGAAAAGCACTTAATAGTCAGCAAGACCCTTCTTTTTATTTTCTAGGCAGTCATGACAGTGATGCCACTTTAGGAGTTCTCTAATTAATTGGACTTCTCTAATTAAGTGTGAACTCCAGTTCACGTGTGGTCAAGAAATCTCAGAAATATGTTGGACTGTGCCTGTGGAAAACAACAATGTTTTGTAATTTCTGAATTGTTTTTTTTACAACATGATTCCAGTATGATTGCCTGATACAACTAATTCCTCCAAATATTTGCTTAGGCTTAGTAGTGGTGTTTACCACTTGTTATAGTTTTACAATATCACATTTCAATACAACTGCACTACTGAGCCATCATTTGTTCTTTCTGAAGAGCTACCTTTTTTGGATATAGTTTATCCTGTTGCATAATTTAATGCTATTTTTTCACAAAGCTTTATTCTGTTCTTTAATTGCCAAGGGTCTATAGTGTTACTAGACACTTTATGAACTTGAGAAATTATCAGCTATTAATATACTGCAAGTTACTGAACACCATCAAGAATGTTTTGCTATTCTAATACCCCATCTGTGAAAGAAGACACTAGGGAATGCAAAAGACCTACTAACATACACAGCTGTTATTACTATTTTTTAATTTAATGGTTCCCTTCTTCTCTATGGACATTTAATTTAATTATAATTTTTCACAGAATTTGATCAAACCTTTGTAAGTGTTGAAGCTATTGGCTAAATTTTCTCTAAATTCTCTGCTCAGATATCTGTAAGACATCCTTTGCTGAGGATGTCTGTGGATATTTTTGTTAGAAAACCTGGAAGAATAGAAAGATTTACAGCAGGAGTTGGCTGTTTCTTGTTCTTAAGGGGAGCGCCTGTTCAGGGTTAGCAGTCAGTGGTTCCAAAACCTATTTGCAAGCATCTTCTAAACTCTGAGGGTGCAAGAGCAGCTCTGGGGGAGGGAAGTGTTAGGTCTTGACTTTTTTGTAAGATCTGCTGATCAAACTTATTCCTCTCCTCAATGCAACTGTCTCACTTTGCATAACAAAACAAAGAAAGGAAGACTCACTCTGTAAGTGAAGTCTGTTGGACTTTCTGTCCTGTCTGCAGAAAAACATGTAGGGAATTTATGTGCGTTGAGAAGGTTAAAAAAGAAAGTTCTTAGCTATAAGAATATTAATTTTTTTTATAAGCCCCTCAGTAATAACTGAGAGAACACCTTTCTCTAGAAAAGACTTAATTTTTTTTTGGTGTGATTAAATAAAAATAATAAAACCAAATCAATCTACTGAAATAGTCGGCTAAATATTGAGCTGCAAAATGCTGGCTACATAACACTATAACATTCAAAATGGGGTTCAAGTCTCTTGACATCCGAAACCAGCATCTGCATTAAATATACCATACATTAGTCAGCCTATTCAAGACAGACGTCCTTCCCAACAACTGCTGGGTAGCAAAGCAAAAAAAAAATTATAATGACTTTGAAGATACATACACTGTATTATAACACCACAGTTCCATGGCCATGAATATTACTGTATCTATATTACAGATGAATTCTGTGCAATGTGTATAGCAGGTATACAGGTCTCTTTCTTTATTGACTCATTGTATCTTAAGAAATTATTCCTTATGTCTGTATGAAGCATTTGAATCAGAGGAGTTGAAATATTAGGTAAAATGAAGCAATTTATTGAAAAATAAACCCATTGTCTGTGGTGAATAGTTCTTAGCATACTCTGAGGTCCTATATAGTCAATGTTCTGTTTTGCTCTTCTCTGATTCTGTTGCTGTTTCTGAGATCTGTATGCACATAAATTAATGTAATTCATCAATATGACAGATGAATTTTAAATTTAGGGTTGTTATTTTTTCAACAGTTCAGTTGCTCACTTTAATGTCAAGAGTGATGCAGGCTTTACATTATGTACTTTTCGTCATCTTTAATTCCAGATTTATGTGGCAGAGATGAAGAGGAATGCACATATTCCTCAGTGGAGCAGATATTTTTATTTTGTAGAGATCTCCCTCAAACTGCACCGTAAGCTTTTCTGAAGTCGTGAGACCATTCAGGTTTATCTGAATCTCCTAGTGGGTCATCAAAATGACACAGGAGCTACTCAAAGAACTGGAAAGGTATGTTTCTGCTCCTGTTCCCTGCCAGCAGCCCTGCCTCGAGGCAGAAGTTCAAAACTGTTTTTATGACCTAAATCCCTTTGCTTCTGTATACATTTCTTCTAAGGGGACAAGCAAAAAGCATACTCACTCATTTCCTTTCACAGCTGATGATAGTTTTCTTCTATTGTCTCTTATATGAGATGCTGCACCTCTGTTATTCTGCTTCCCCTCCATTCTCTTTCCCTCCCCCTCCCAAAAAACCCCCAAACCAACACAAAAAAATCCCTCCCCCCCAAAAAACAGCCAGAAAAAAAGAAAGAAAAAGAAAGGATTATGAAAACCAGAGAGGAGAAAAGTCTTATCTAAACCTCTGGTTTTTAGCATTTATGAGTGTGACAGAATAACTGTAACCTTTCACAACAGGCCATTTTCCTCTTAGGAAAAAAAACAGACACCATTCTGAAATCTTTGATGGAACCAAAGTGAAGCTCAGTTTTTTGGCTTCCTGAGAGCAAGATCTGGTCACCTGTCCTGAGGCTCTGATTTTGCTGCAGGACATGGACCACAACCATGCTGCTGGATTAGAAACACCTTTTTCATTTTTCCAGTGGAAGCTGCTGCGCCAGCAATGATACCAGCTTTCTGTTTGTTTCGAGTAGAATCTTTCCTTCGTTTCCATTTCACTGACTCTGCAGCAGAGCCATAGCGCGGTGCTGGTGGTAATTTTAAAAGAGTAAACTTTCCACAAAACAACAGCTGTCAGGCTTACAATATGGGAAAAACTCCCCCCACAACAGAACATGTATCCAAACTTGGGATAAACAAACTGAAAATAAGAGAGCAGCAATAAGAAAGCGGTTTGATAGTAGGCTAGAAAAACAACTACAAAATTAATTATCAATGTAAATAATATTTTTATTTGAAAGTGTGAGATACTTTTACTTGTTTTGAAGGGAACCTTTGTTTCACCTAGCAAACTGATTCCTGATTTTAGAGTTCTGTACAAAAAGAAGGCCTTACAGTGTTCAGACTTAAGTTCTTCAATTAAAGACAATGGCCATGCTCTGCATATCCTTACAAACTTCTCCATTAAGTGTTCAGTGGAACTAGCTATAATTAAATATATGCAGATACCACAATAATAAGAGCTTGATTAACTCAATTCTATAGGAAGCTGCATATTAATTTCCATAATGCTTCAAATTAGATGAGTTACATCTGAATTTTAACATTTTCCCTTGCCAAATGAAGATGCTAATCGCACTATTCAAATGTTTGAAGAGAGAATTGAGAAGCTTAGTGCAGACAAAAAATCTATAGTGTTACCATTTTAGCAATACTCATGTGCCCAGCATAACCAATCATGAATGAAGTCCTTTTACTTAAATATTTGGGAAATGTGTAGTACCTCTCAACAAGCCAACATATTTTATATTCATCAGCAGAGAATTAAAAAGGAATGGATGCTTTCTAAATAGATTATCATGTTATTTATTCTTCTTGAGGGAGAAAGTCAGCACAATTTGATTGAATATAATATTAGCTGAATTTTAGATGATGTTTGTCTAAATACTTCTTTAGAGAAACCATACATGTTTTGATGTAATTATTGACTATTGGTTACTTTTTGGCACAAAAGATTTGTTCTACATCTGGATGCTGAATCATTTACATATGAAAACCTATTTGATCAAGCCAACTTAGGATTACAATAATCAACACAACACTAAGAATCAAGATCCCCTTTCTAAGAAAAAGATGTTAGTTTCCTATGCTATTCCTTTGGTTTCACTCAGCTCCTGTAGCTAAAATGTAAATTTTATATTCCATACTGGTTGTTTCTAATCCAGTTTTTGGGGATGCATTGGGTTTGGGGATTTGTCCTGCTTGAAACTGAGTCTGCTGTCTGTAAACAGCTGCTGCTACTTTCAAGATCTTTTCAATTCTGATATTGAGGAAAATATCCCAGCCAATTTAATTCCCAGCAGGTGTCATGGGGTTAAGCACTTCAGAACAGTAAAGTATTGTTTTATTTCTTCTGGAGTTACTAGTTCAACATATCATGTTCTTAAGTAATGTCCAATGAGAAATCTGTTACAATTCCTTAGTGTAAAAACAAATAAACCAGCAAATGTTAGAGAAAGATTCTGTGACAGCAGTAGAGAATTGATGTTTTTTCACTTAGTCAAGATTCTCCCACAAGTACAGCTTGTTTTAATCCTGCTATTTAAAACTTCAAAGCCTTTTAGGGCGCCAGTTTTCATTTACACCTTAGTCTCCTGCTAAGGGAGATGGTGTGATGCATAACGCATTAGTTGAGAGGATGTAGTGATGATTGCAACCCACTACAGAGCAAACCAATTCTTTTTCTACTCCTCTGTTTCTCCTGGCCTATGTCTCAGCTTATTGATTTCAGGATATCATCAGGTGTCAGACATTTATTTAAAAATCATCATGTCTGAACAAGAGCATTACAACATAAGTGCTATAAAAATTATGAAGGCTTTAGCTAAATCTTAATCACTGAATTTCTGAACAGACTGATGATGACAGCTATCATGCTGAAAAATGTCATAATTTATGGCACATGGTATGTGTTCTCTGAAAGACTGTAAACCACTACTGCTTTTACTAGATATTTAGGATGCAGATTGCTATTTTGCACAATTATGGCTGCCACAAAAGATAAAACTTGTACTAAAAATATTTGTCACTATCTAAACACAAAATGTGGGATTTTTTTCCATTACTTTTTCTCCCTCCTATCTCTATTCAATCCATAGCTCATTCTCTTTATGTTATGCTGTCTCAATTTTCTTTCTCAGTCATTCTTTTCTTTGTTCTGTTTTCCTTTACATCTTCATTATTTATTTGGGGAAGAAAAGTTCTTTTCAGTCTTTTTTTTTTTTTTCTGGTTTAGCACAATTCTCAGTTCCCTTTGTTTGTCTCTTTTTTTTCCCCCCCAGTATGATTTGATTCTCCCCTTTTCACGTCTTTGCAACTTGTTCTTCCCTTTTCCAGAACTCTTAGTTTTCTATGTTTTTCAAACCATTTATTTTGCTGCTTCTTTTATTAATTGGTTACCTGTTCTTCTGCCCCCTTCCAATGAAGTATGTGGGGTTCTTTTCAAAATAGTAGACCACTCTTCATCTTAAGCAAAGCTCAAATAACTGGAATGTCTTATATACGACTAAGTACACCTGCAAAAATCCTCAAGTCATCAGCAAGGTCAGTGAAAAACAAGAGTGGACTGCAGATTTGGATGAAGAAAAGCTAAACAAAAGATCAATGAGAGTGTTCGAGTTAAAAGAGGATTCAGCAGAAATAAAAAAGCAAAACTGTATGACAAGGGGCTGTTAAAAATGTCTGTTCTTACCAGAGTAAGTGGACTTTAGATCCCATCTTTACCTAAACTTTCCTGAATTTCATAGTATTTAGTATGCTTCCTTCCAGTTCCTGTCTGATCTGCCCTTCTTCCATTGACTCAACTTTTGCACTTGAGCATAAATAGGCAATTAAGTTAACCTTTCTCGGCCTTCAATTTATATATTGTCTAAAATGATCTAATTACCATTTAACTGTTCTGATAAGGTATTTACAGTTTGCTTACTAATTGTAAAGAGCATCAAGATTATCTGATTAAAGGTAATTTAAATGCAAACTATTATAATTTTCAATAGAACCTGTGCCCTCAGAATTAAGTAGTTCATTATTCAATCATGTAGCTTTCTGAGTTACTTGGTTTACAAAAATCTATTTTTCCTTTAGGTATTGTATTTAAATGATAGAAAATTGCTTTTTGACTTGCCAACTTGTTTTTATTATGTCGTATACCAGTTCTGAAATATCAACTTCTTGTTAAGCAACTGTTAAACAGAGGAAGATTGCAAAACATATACAGATTTCAAGGCTTGTCTTGTGATTCTTTTACTTTATGGCCTATGTGCATGCTGAAGAACAGAGGGCATGTTGCTTTTTTTGCCCTCTACAAGTCAATTCAGTCTCTGGTTGGCAGTGGCAATCCGCTGTGCCAGGCAGCAGTTTGAACAGTCTGGTAGCTGAGTAAGAGAATCACTATCAAGGTCTTGCATCCTGCACTGCCTTCTTATAAGCAGTTTGAAAAAAAAAAAAATCTGTTATTACAATCCCTTTTTTAAGACTACAATATTAAAAATCTTGGCTATGAATGTTTAATGTTGCTTAATTAATTTAAATTGTACCAACCACTAGCTTGCTAAGGTGTTCAGTGAGGACTGAGACACCAAGGGTCTCATAAGTAGCAATTAAGACTGTGAAATGGGAGTTGTGATCAAGAAAGTCGTGCACTGCTGCCTTCATCTCCATGCTTGTTGTTGCATTGCAAAGTTAGTTGGAAAAAAAAAAAGATGCAAATGAAGCAACATATACCAGTAGACCTACATCAGACAAGGCAGGCTACTTTGTTCTAATTGAAGGCCTTTTGAGCTGCCTCATATGTCTGACCGTATGGCTCCAGTTGGCTGTTGTACATCCAGTCTTGGTAGTGTGCTCAGTAGGACTTTTGGGCACTGGGATTCTTTTTTCCACAGGACAGGTGAATTGCCATCTGCATCTGCAGTTGCTCCCTCGGTAGGGATTGTTGCCTTCCAAATACGCATAAATACAGATGAGAAGCAGCTTACCCCTAAAGCCAGTTTCCACTCACAAGACTTTTCCTATTTAAGCGATTGAAGGAAGCAAAAGGTTAGGACAAATATATATCAGTATTCTGCTAACGTGGCATTGAGGTCTGGATAAAGCCCTAAATCTCAGATCTTCCAAAGATTTCTTTGCACATCTCATTCAGGTTCAGCAACCTCACTCGCAGCTGTTTGATATCTCTGTGTGTCCAAGGCTGCATGTCTTCCTGATGGCATGTGGCAACTGCAAAACAGAAAAGATGGTAGCATTCAAATTCATTGATCATTCACCATCTTCATCCCTTAGATGGTTTGCATATAATGAAAAATGGAAGGATCTGCTCCCGCAGTCTGTTATACCATCCATTCCAAGTTTGAGAAACCAAACGAATATTAGTGTGTATGTAATGTTGATTCTGTGAGAGAAAATAAACATTTTAAGTTTCTAATAGGGAACTAAGAATAAGAAGAATATCGTATTCAATTAAAAATGTTTCTAAATTAGTGGTTTATGAATTTTTCTGAGTTTAGCTCAAAATTCAACATGAATTTAACTTATAACTACAGTCCATATGTTGCAGAAGAAATTTATTCTGAGATAAATCCAGTTCAGTGAACTTTGTCCAGAGACAGCAATAAAGCTCCAAAAATATTGAAGTGAAATTTTCTGTGTTAGGCTAGGGACATCACTACATTCCTCAAAAATGTTTGTATAATTAATGCACTATTTCTGGGTTAACTATAGAGTTGCATTTAGACTAAAAAAATTTTGGCTTGCTATAATTGTTTTGGTTTTTTTTTCCTTCTACCAATTGATACAAATCATCCACACTTGAGCTGGTGTAGTGCCTAGGGGGATATAAAATCACATCCTAAGAAGGTCACTGTTATAGCATGTTTTTAACCTTTGCTGCATCAATATGGCATTTGTGACACTGTCACTTTTTAGGACTCTCTTCAGCCTCATGGCAAAAGACAACTTCCAGATGATTTAGCTGTCAAATAATTTTCCTGAAAGCAGCAAAATAACCAGAGAAAGCATGGCACATGGAGGGGCCAACAAGATGTCATTCAGTCTGCAGAAGTCAGTCTACGGCATGGCCAGCTGCTCCTAAATCACATCCTGAAGATGTCTGTCCATTATCATAACAGATACCTTTTTCTGGAATCTAAAATGACAGCTCTATATCAAGATAGATATTAGGAATTTGTTTCTAACTGTAATGGTAGGACAGCAAGGACATAGCTGCCTGGAGAACCTTCCAGGTGGGAGGTTTTGAACTGCAGCTGAGACAAACATTAGCCAAGAGTGATGGAGTCAGCAGTGGCTGAACCTGCCTTGGGGTAAGGAGGTGGATTGGATGAGCTTGTCAAAACAAGAAACTGACTTTGCGCAGTGTTCCTCATCCACAGCTCTCAACACTCTCAGTGTCGTGTACCACATAACATGGCTTTTTCCCAAAGGGCTGTCCATCATCTGGATCACTTGTGCTGCCTTTCTCCGTGCATTTTTACCAATGAAGTAATGTTGTCTTCAAGCCAGTATGTTTTTCCCTCCTGCTGTGATAACTGAAACTTGGGCTAAATAAATGTTGTGTGACTTTTACTTTTGAAAACACAGCTAGACTAGCTCTAAATCACGTTTTTTAGGCCCTGCTAGCAGGTTCTAAATATGGTTATGACTGCAGCTGCACTATTCTTTCCCTGATATGCAAGCCAGTAAAGTTGAACCTATTCATGCTACTGAACACAAGCCATCAGTTGCTTCTGCAAGGAAAACTAAAAGCATATTGGGATGCAGTGACAGGAGCATAAGCAGCAGTTTGAGGTGATTAGCCTGGCACTGTGGTAAGGCTATATGTTCAGCATTGCATCCTGTTTCTGTTCTCTCCTCCCCAGTGCAAGAGGAATATCAATAAACAAGAGACAGTCCATCAGATATCCACCAAAATGTTTAGGGCATGGAGCATATACCTTACAAATAGGGTTGTGGAGCTGGATTTGTTCATCCTAGAGAAAATATGGTCAGGGAAAATTATTTCTTGCCTCTGTGTATCCAGAAAGAAGCTGTAGAGATGATGAAGCCAGTGTCTTCTCAGAGATGCACACTGGATGAATGAGGCAATGCTCACAAGCAAAAGAATTCCTACTAGACACAAGGGTTAAAAATAATGGAGTAGTCAAGCTCAAGATGGTGAGGCAATGAAATTTACTTTTTCTGAGATTTTCAGACCTTAACTAGAAAAGGTCCTAGGAAACCTGATGCTAGCCCTGTCTTAGTACAAGATTGGCCCAGATAACCTTCATAGGTAGCTTCCAACTCAAATCTATCTGTGATTCTAATTCAACCCCTTATTGTGCACTGTAGTTACTCCCTGCCTTTCAGGGAAGAAATGTTTTAAAGAATCATAAAACAGCCCAGGTTGGAGATAATCTGATCTATTTTTTCATGGGAAAGATACCCTAGATGAGATTATGTACCACCCTGTCCCATTACATCTTGAAATCTCCAGTGGTGGGAACTCTGCTACATCCCTGGTGAGGTTGTTCCAGAGACTGGAATGGGCTGTTGCCCATTGTCCCCCTGTCCACTTTATAGCAATCCTTTAAGTGCTAGAGTACTATGATGAGGTCCTCACTCCCTTCTTCAGGGATGAAAGATCACACTCCTTCAGTCTTTCCTCATGGGGCAGGTACTCTAGATCCTTGATCATCTTTACAGCCTTCCTGTGAACCATCTCCAGTTCGTCTGTATCTTTCTTGAAATGTGGGGAAGCAGAACTGAACTGGACTCCAGGTGTGGCCTGACAAATGCTGAGTAGAGACAGATGATCACATCTCCATCTCTGCCAGTAACGCCCCTGTGGATGTAGCCCAGGATCCAGTTTGCCTTTGTTGCTGCAGCCATGCTCTGCTGACTCACGTTCAGCTTGTTGTCTGCCAGGACCCCCAGGTCAGCAAGGCTGCTCCCCACCCACACCTATCCTAGCCTGTATTGGGCTCTTTGGTTATGTCATCCCAGATGCAGGACTTTGCACTTGGTAAATGACCTAGGCAAAATAAAAACCTTTGTATCTCTTGTATATGAGAGCTGCTTCAGCTGTGTGGAAGAGGAAAACATGAGATAACTATGACTCCATATTACAGCTTAGAATAGAATCCAATAATTCCTAGGACTCCTGGAGTGTATTGCAGCATATGATTATTAATAATAATAACTCTTCTTGCTTTCTATTAGGTTCACATTCGTCCTCCGTTTAATAACAATAGCTCTGTTAGGTTAATTTTGAAAGGATTTGATCTAATCTGTGTATGAGCTAAGGAACTGTGGTTATACTGGTAGAAATGAGAAATCCCAGTCTATTTAAAAAAAAACCAACACTGCACTGAGGAAATGATCCAGTGTTAAAACTACTGTTCACCTTATTTTATGGAATTCACAGTCCTTTCCCTGTGCCATATTTTATTAGGAAAAGGCAAACAGCTGTTTCTTATTGAGCAACTTGTTAAATGAGTATGGTATATATAACACTTAAAAGGACATTATAATATGTGTTTATCATAAAACAGAAGCACTCCTCACTGTTGTAACCACTATCCTTTGAAGTCTGAGGACCTGTAATTGTCCAATAGAAAAATATCAGCTATTATCTACTTTTGCTTTAATGCGGAAAGTTATGTCAATGACACTACTTTTAGCAGTTATGCTGCTCCTCTTCCAGAACATCTATCAAAGTCTCAAAGATGTTTTAAGTTTTTATACAAAAGAAATTTCTCTACTTCTGAGAGTTAAAAACTACTTTAAAGTAATTTTTTTTACAGAGAGATCAATCTGTTCTACCGTGGTGCAGTCCAATTAGTACTGCAGCTAACGGCATAGCAAAATTAAACACATAGATCAGATTTTTACACACATGCAAACACGAGAAATATCTATTATATTTTATTAAAAAAACTGCAAAGAGCAATATCCAGGTTGTATTTCTCAGTTTATTTTTTTTTTTAAATTACTTAAATAAAAACCAGCATTTAATCTTGCAGTTAAATGGCACAGGGACTTTGGTACTTCTGTCATACCTCTCTACTAATTCTGGGACATCATAATGTACAAAGTGCATGTCCTTTCACACTGGTTCTGATGTGCTGGATGTACTGTGCACCCATCTCCCAGTCTGTGAAACATCTATCTATCGTACTTGCTGAAAAACTTCAGGTAAATAGCCTGTTTGGGGCAAGACAATTCCCACAGTCTTCCTTCCCTCTGGTGTGTAAGTGAAGAGACAGTTTTGCCATATTACTGTTTTATCTTTTATATACCTTTGACACTCAGGAATGTTTCTAGAAACTGTCACATTATTTTATCAGCACTGCAACAAACAGATCTTTTACAGTCTTTTCTCATAAATACATAAAATATTTTCCATTTTAATCAGTGAAAAGGCTTTTAAATTGATAATTTTTGTGGTAGAAAAAGCAGCATAATTTTTTATACACTTGTTTCTAGCAAAAGTTGTCCATTTTATCTGAGAAGCTTTGGCATTCCCGCAGTGAAAATCATTATCTACTCAGAAAATTGCTTTTGGTTTGTAGAAGAAGTTAAATGAAGCTGAAAAAGTTCAATTGCGCTGAGAATTGGCAGAAATATTTTTCATTTGCTCAGATATGTTTGAATTTTCTTCACATTTCTGACACCACAGTAAAAAGACTGCACATAAGTAGGCATATATACTATATTTGTAACCTTAGCTTAACATCTGAGACAGCAAACACCAGATCTAGCACATTTATAATTTGGTACCCTTTCAATTTGGTGTAAATGCCTTCTACAATGTTATTTAATGTTGAAGCCTACAGGGACAGCTGAAAACTGAAAGCCTAAGAGGCAGTAGCTAAACCAATATGATGCAGTGCCAGCTCACAAGTTCCAGGTCTGGGCTGACTTTTGGATTCTTCTTATGTTGCGCTACCAGGAAAATGAATAATGTTACACTTAAGAAAATTATGACCAATATTTCCAAATGCCAAGTACTTGAGCAGGTTACTCAGTTACTCAGTGGTTTGGGGTTTGTGTCTGCTTCAGTAAAAGGGTGAAGCACAAACACACCCATGTTTTGGCCTGCAGAGAGTACAGGATTTTAACTAGTCTCTCAGTAGTGTTTGCAACTCTGATCTGGGTCTCAATAAGGAAATGGTTCATTTCCATGCTCTCTGAAATAATAAATACAGTCATTTCTAGTTGTTTGACCTGGGGTGGGAGAAAAAATGTATTTACAAGAGGTAAATAATTTTTTTTCTCATTCTGCAGATGCTGTAGTTTATAAACTCTAATATATTACATGGATATGTACACATATGGAGGCCCATATGGAAGATTTCTTTTTAATTATCTTGCATGTGTGCACTTCCACACATTTTATTGTGATGCTTTCCAGCAAGTTATCTAAAGAAGCATGTATCTCTAAGCTTGTGAATGGTCCATCTTATTTCAGCAGCCCCATTTAAAGGAGACAATCAGGTCCATGTCCACATCCTTCACATTGCTGGGCTTCTAGGAGGCAACCCAGTACTGGCTGAAGTGATGAAAGAAATGTGGATCGTGCCAGTGGTTTTGAGTCAAACCTGGTCACCGTGTTTTATGATTTTAGCCCAGTCTGCCTCGTAGAGGGCTGGACAACCAGTAGTAACTTGGAGGCACAGCAACCACCTATGGCAACCTGCATCCTGATCAGCTGCTTCCAGACTGCACAAGCATTGAAGCTGTACACCCTCAGAGACAGTTTAATTTTGTCTCAGGGTGGTCAGCAGCAGTGCATCCATGGGAACAAAGTAGTCTCATGGGGGAGACAGAAGCCTGTCAGCTAACCTTACTCATTATCTAGAAATGACATTGAGGGCTGATCCAGACTCAGATTAAATTAGATATTGAAAGTCTGTGAGTGCAGAGCAAGAACTAAACTCGTTAAACTTATACACATCTTCATAGTCCTCTCATCCACCACCCTGTCAAGATGCCAACTTAGTGAAGTAGTTTGTAAAGCAATGCCATCTTCCTCTGTCCAGATAAAAGTCTTCTTTAAAGATTATTTGAAAAATGTTGAAAGGAGTACTTTCAGGGAGTCCTGAGCATCATTAAAGTGGAATAGAATGGTGACAGTGGATAGTCTAGGGAAAAGACTAACAAGTTACTCAGATCTGATATAACTGGGAAATAGCACCAGATGCAAACTGATTGCTATGTGCAAAGCTGATAGAGCCATAAAGGATCTTGTGTTTAGTGAATAAATAACCATTTGCTCATGCATTAGTGGAGAATATGAACTATTTTTTTATTTCAATTTAGAAGAATGAGGTGAAGTCTTTCTCCTGTTACTTCCTTAACCAAACCAGCTCTATTTTCTTCCAATTTAGTACTGAGCAGCCCAGACGATTTCATTCAAAAGGAGGCATCACTGATAATGATTACTCTCTAAACCTGACTGTATCATAGAAAATGGTACATAGATCTTCCACACCACAGAAAGGAGTCTTCAGTCTGGATGGTGTAATGATTTAGCTGAAGCTTCTTAAAAAGACAAACAAGGATATTAGCTTCTGGAATGCCCCACCCCTATACATCTAAAGACAGACTAAGATGCTCAAGAATAGTTCAGTTAGTGGTCTAGAGATGCTAGAGGAGGCTGCTTGTTTGCCAGCTCTATTGAAACGTTTTCCTACTAATAAATACACCAGTGACACTTCTTAAAATACGCAACAGACATAATGAAATTGATCAATACTTAGAAAACATACCATTTTCTCCCTGGAGCCCTCCACTTTTCTTTTGCCACATCCATATACATTTTTTATTATTTTACATTCAGATTCACATTTTTAAGTGAATTCTGGTACAAACAGAAACAGTGCCAAGACCACTACTTGCTGCATAAGTTGTGGGACATCTTTCAAAGTCATTAGTTGTTATAAAAGGCAAAGCCCTATTCAGTAGTTAGATGTGGATGTTATAGTGAAGTTGCAAGGATTCCTCAGATTTCATGTTGTATATACTAAAATTGGGTGAAACTATGAAGAAAACGAACCCCTGAAAAACTATTATATTTCCTATATAGCTTGAATAAATATGCCCTAAAAGCTGAAAAAAGTAGCAAATAGTCTTTTAATCTACCTAAATACGCCGGTATTAGTGATGGAACATGAGAATGAAAAAGGTATACTTTCTCTACCAACTAGAAGACAGTCATAGCTAATTTAATCCTTAATTTTTATAGTAAGAGGTAATGCATGAGATCTTCATGGACATTCAGAAATGAAGTCAGGTTTGAAATTTGCCAGCTCTACCACAAATTAAAATAGTTTCCTCCTAAAATCCTATCATTCTACCCATCATTAACTTCAGTACCTTACAGCAGGTTGTAATTGAATTACTTTATCACATCATTCCATCACATTGTGTTGACTCAAAAAAATTAAAATGTTAAGACCTTTCTCTTTTACCTTAATTTACCTATAGCATTTTGAGCTGCCCCTTTGCTCTGTTCCCCTCTGGCTCTGTGTTTGCAACCCACTCCCTAAAGGCTGGCAGACTGCAGGTCTTTTAACAGAGATGGAGAGTGATGGGCAGGTTGCAGAGAGGCTTTCCTGGCCTGGATGCTTTCCTCTACTCTAGGACAGCCTTGAATCGGCATGAAGTTAAAAGCAGAGTTTTTGCAACAGCCATGAAAAATTTCAATTTTTTTGTCACTGTATTAAACAACCATGTCTCCATATTGAGTGTCTTCTGCTGTCAGTTGAGCCTGAATGCATCTTCTAATTGCACTTGCCTGTGAAACAGGCCATGGCATAGGCACTCGTCTTTGCTTTCAAACTTCCTTTCTATAGTCATGTACAAATAACAGACTCATTTGGTTTCAGTATACTTTCTAAAGGCTAACTCAATGAGTATATAAAAGGCCTTCTAAGTTATTAACATCAAGCTTTCAGACTCAGGGATTTTACTCAGGAATTTGCATCTCTACAGAGTAGTCTGTGTGCCATCTTTGAAGTTCATTTATTCTCCTCAAAGATAAAGCCTACACTTTCCATCTATTTCCCTTATTTTTGTTTCTATTATGAGTAACTGGAGACAAAAGTTCAGACTCTGTTTCACAGGACTCTATTCCATTTTTCTTGTTTAAAATTCAAGCCTTCTACTTGGTTACTTTGGTGACTATTCGGAATAGACTGCTCTAACATTTTTATCTTCATAGGATTTTCATCTAAATGATCATAATGGCACAGTCAGACAGTCTGTAGGGATTTTCCCTCAGATACCAAAACAAAAAGAGCTACACTTAGAGGCAGAGCAGTCATTGCTTTCTGCACCTGCACTGAAGTTGATGGAAAAAGTTGGTTTAAGGTATGGAAATAGTCTACTCCATCAAATAAGCATTGTCCTTGTTTTCAGTGTTCAGCACTCATTATTTTTTTCTGTTTGTCTGAAAGCTTTTCCTAACACCTTGGGAAAAAAATGATTTCAAGCATTACAAAGCCACAGTAAAAAAATTTCTTCATAGACTAACCTAGCTGAGGCATTTCCATTTCAATCACAGCATAAAGGAAAAAAGTGAACTTGAAACGGAAAATCTATTTCCCTACGACTTTCACTAAGCAGTGAGATTGGTAGTCCCTCTTGCTACCCTTGTTTCTTTACTTGTTTATCCCAGTGCCCCACAGCACCTTGTTTCATCAAGGAGCAACAGGTTGCCTGGTATTTCTACATCTCTTGGCTATGAGTTAGAAAAACTGAGTTTCCTGAGGGCTCAGAGAAATAGGTTGTGAGAAATATTGTGAGAAGGACAATCCTGTGGTGAGAACCCAGCCTTAGGTTTATGGCATTACTGTTCTGCCTTCCACTCAGCCACTTGATACATGCTACTTTGGCATATTGCTGCCTGTGAGTGTCACAGAAAATACTATTTGCCTTGCATGATATCAGCTAATATGTTTATGATATTAAAACACTCTTTATGTTATTTCTGGGTGTTTTTGTCTGTGTGTGTGTGTGTGGGGGGGTGTTGTTGTTTTTTGTTTGATTGGGTTTTTTTTCACTGAGAGGGAGTAGAAAGAAAAATGACATTCTTCTTTCCAGTAATAAAATATTCTCTGTTATACAGGTAAAGGATATTACAGACTATTCATATAACAGTAATTATTTAGGTTTCTACAACTAACTGCCTTAAAAGCTAATCATGATTCTTTCTGAGCAGGTATGTAAAATGTGGAGGACATAAGGAGTTATATCCCCCCTGGTCTTACACACTACATGTGACTTTTAGTAATAAGCAAAATATCCACACAGAAAGAAAGACAATGGATGGGTTATCTCACATCCTCAGAAACATACCATCTAAAGGAAATTAAAGAACCATCATCAAAGGGTGTGTATTTCAGTTTAGGTAAGGAAGGTGGTTTTTTGAGTGAGTCTCTCTGTTGTCTTCATTCACAGTGTTTTAAGTTATATTGTGGAACAGTTTTAGAAGCCTAGGATCCCTCAGTATGAAAAAAGGCATAACCAAAGAGCATGCATAATGCATGTCAGTGACCAGGGGATTCAAACCAAGGGGCTGGTGTAGAGTCAGTGTAAAGAAAATGAGGTGCATATGGGATGGATGATAATGCCTCAGCAACACTGGTTTTGCATTAGTTCTTATCAAAGATGTTACTATTGTGTTTTTGTGGGACTAGGGTAGGCACAGACTGAGTTCTTCAAGTGATTGGAAACACTGGAAAGGACAGGATGCACTGGTGAGTTAGTGAGCATGTATTTCTGCATCATAAAAGCCAAAGAAAAGAGTAGAAAAAGCTGTATCTCAGCACACTGTGCATGGAACATGGAGTTTCTCCTTTACCTATTCAGTTTGGACTGATTATAATACTGCTTTATCTTGCTCTTCATAGTGTCACTTCACTTTCTGATTGCTGCTAATTACTATTTCCTTGGTCCGTTCTAGAGGCTTCCAGCAAAACAACTTAGCTCTGTTGTGGTAATAAGACTGGCACTTGGCAAAACCTTCATTTCATGGGCTCATTGTTCGGTGCTCACCAGGTAAGGTCAAGAGAGGCTCCACTGCTGCCCTGACATGATAATCCAGTGCTGCTTTAGCCAAGGGACAGTAGTTGTGATATTTGGAGACCAGAAAAGAGCTGGAAAGCCAAAATTGTGATTTGTAGTGAACACATTAATATCTAGAGACAAAGGAAAGAGTGCATGCCAGATTTTTTTGCAGAGGTCAGTAGGATGGTTATTTTCTTTCTTTTTTCCTAATACCTAGTCTTATCTTTTTATACTGGAGGAAAAACATCATCCTAAAGGCGTGGTAGGCAAGTTATCATCTAATTTCTGGTTTTATACTTAAAGGCCTGAAGATATAACCATGCAGTAGTTATTATTTATTGTTATGTAATGTTATCAGTGAAACTGCTGTATTTTTTTGCTGCACTGAGAGTCTTGTAAATTTGTTTCTTATTTCTGATAAAGCCCTTTGGGAGTCCTAAATATTTCTAGTATGTTCTTAATAAGCTGGAAGGAGGAAGAGGCAGATAAGCTATAAACAAAGGCTCTCATTTTAGTGTGGCAAGTTGTGAGTCATCATTAATTACTGAAAGCAAGGCAGGCATCAGGACTTGTATTTATGCCACATGGCCCAGGGTTGGCAATTGTGTGCCACAGGCATAGATTTTAAATTGTTCATTTACAGAGAAGGGCAGGATTTATAAATTTTAGTTTAGACAGCATGAAATTAATCTTTTATCATTATATTGAAATTATTCAGCCTTTGTCTCCTAATCTCAACAAGTAGAAACTTACCAAATGTAAATAATGATTGAAGATAAAGAAATACACATGCAAGCAAAAATCAAAAGTAGTATCTTTGGAGCAGAATATTTATCCTATTGTCTTTTTGAACTAGCAACCATGTTTCACATGGTGTGTTGGATTGACAATCACTGTCACCAGGAAATACTGTACATGGACACAAAAAGGGCATATGTTTAACTATTTTTTTTTGTGATTCTGACCACTATCTCAAAAATGAAAAGAAAGAGTGAGCAGCTACTATACATTTTCAGTCCTTATTGTGGAGTTTTTTTGCTTGTTCTTTTTTTCCCCCTAAAATCAAATGTCATTGTTCATTGTTCTCTGAATCTGTGTGTCTCTGCAATATGAACACCAAGTAGAATTATTAATGTACTTTTTCTCTCATGAGCTTTATCAGGGAGTTGTAGTATTTTCTTCACGAGCTGCATTGTTCACAAGGAATTTGCTAATAGATTTCTGTTCAGTAACAAGAGGTAAAAGAAACTGAAAAGGTTTGTTAAAAGATGAAGCTGAAAGACAGTCATTCAGCCTCTTTAGTCTTAACTGGCTGTGTTCTAAAATATTATTCTTAAAAGTGATGTATGATGAACAAGGAAATGAAAATTGGCCATTGAATTATTTCTGAATGAAACAATGAGTCCCCTATGGTAGATTTTCTTCAGCCAAAATTCTGATCATTCAGATGGGATATACATACTGAACAATAAAAACCAAAACCAATACCACCAACAAAACGAACAAATAAAGAATGGGTTGCTGCTTGATGATTGGAATTGCTATCCATTCAGTTCCTCAAATGAGGGGAAGGACCTCTGGAAAAAAAAAAGATAAAAAGTGTTCCATAGGTAAAGACTGTTAAACTGCTTATGGAAAGGGGCTTGAGTCCCAGCTGTGTAGTCCATGTTAATTTAGTATTTCTAAACACTGGAGTTTAAACATAAATCTTGGTGTGTTGTAAGAATTGCATCTTAGCAGGACTAAAGGAAGAAAATAACTTTGCATGCGAAATCATAGAATCATAGAGCATATAAACATGGTCTGTGTTGGAGGGAGCCTCACAGACCATCTCACTCCAATTCCCTTGCCATGGGCAGGGACACTTTTCACCAGATCAGGGTGTTCAGATCCCGATCCAACAGGGCCTCAAACACTTCCAGGGCTGGGGCATCCACAACTTCCCCTGACAACCTGTTCCAGTGCCTCACCATCCTCACAGCAAAGAACTTCCTTGTAATATCTAATCTAAACCTACTCTCTTTTAGTTTGTATCCGTTGCCCATTGTTCTGTCACTACATGCTCTTGTAAAAAGTCCCTTTGTCTTTCTTGTAGGCTCCCTTCAGATACTGAAAGGCTGCAATTAGGTCACCCCAAAACCTTCTTTTTTCCAGGCTGAACAATCTCAGTTGTCTCAACCTTTCCTTTTGTAATGAAACAAATGATATAAATGTATGTTGTGCATTCTTTCAAAATGCACAAATCTACAAAAATTTACACTGATAATAGGCAATGTTGTTCAAGTTAATTCTGTTTTCTCACTATGCAGTTCATTAATACATATGCATAAACATACTTATTTCTTATTAGGACCAAATTCTAAATACGTCAATAAACTGTGTTAAGTTTCCAAAGGATACAATTATTCTGTCTATCTGCAGACAGGTGTTATAATAATGAAGTCTTTTTCCCATTGTGAATTTTTCTTTGACATATGTCATGACTTATTTAAAGTCTTAGTTTGTCCTTATACAGTCAAGAATAATGAAATATTGTTTGGAGGGTCTCCCCAGCATTGTTGCTCAGGCTGAATTTCTCCCCTCTCTAATACATGGGAACAATCTGTCCATGAGACATTCTAAGAAAATTTTTATGTTTCAATATGAGGTTAGTCTAAGCTATCAAAAGACAAAATGTAATTCTTTGTCTCCCAACTTGAGACTCCTTTTATCTAACTTTAGGACCTTAAATATAAGATATTTTGACTTATCCCAATGTGTTTCTAAACCCAACTGAGAGAAAAAGACACCGCCTATTAACTTATTGAAACTTTGTCTTAGTTTGTGTACTAAAGTTTTATGTTTTTAAGTTAGTCAGGCTATACTCCAACACTTCAGTTTTTGGCGCATGCAGGGTGAGGTGAAGAGAATCTCACACCACTTTCTGAAAGAGAATCTGATTATGATGATAAAATATTTTGATGACATTAATATAATTAAGGCAGAAATATGTAATGATATGTTTCACAATTTCTTGTTCATAGTAATTCATGTGAAAATGTGAGTTTATTAACTATTTTACATGGACAGATATTAATCAAGTGTCATTTTGAAAGTGTTGCCTGAAAAGCAGAGCTGTGTTTAGCAGACATGCTTGAGAGTGTGAATGGGAATTAGGAATGTTACTTCTATATATCTCTAGTGACAGTCATACAATTTTGGGAGGAAAAGTTACCTTTTAAAATATTATCTTCTCTTTAATTTTCTTCTGTTTTTTCTCTTTGATGACAATATGACCTGGTGATGAGCATCTTTACAAAATAACTTCTTATATTGTTCTGGTTCATCCATAATTTATACTACATATTTATTCATTTCCGTGAGCAGATATACTGGAACAAGTCCAAATTTCCTATCTAATGCAATATCTGTATCATATTTAGTAATGGACAAGTCCTGGCAAACAAACTAAAGCTTGCAGTTCTTAATAAAGGTTTTTAAGATGCTTGAACTGCTTAGTAAAAATGAAGCTAATTTTTAAGCAAGATTAATTTTGTAAGTAGGTATGATTGGAAATGTCAGGTAAGCCTCTGGGCACATGAAATCATCATCAGTTTGAAACATATATGTGTCTTTAAGTTTATTACACTTTCCAGTTATACCAATCTATCTAACAGAAGATATTATCTCTGCCTATAAATATTCTCCTGTCTCTGCTCTTAAGCCATGATGAGTATTTCTAGTTTTAAATTCCTCTTATAGGGTTTATAGTTGATTCCTGTTAAACTGTCAGAAAACTTACTACAATGTATTTTGTTAATACTGCAGAATGTTATTGTCCCTAGTGGAAATTGCATTGTTTTCATTGCTTTGCTAGAAATCAGAACTGGAGATAACAGAACAAAAGTTCTTTCATGTTCAAAATCTTGACATGATAAAAACAAGTTGAAAGGTGTGCATCTGAGTGTAAAAATGTCTTCTAAATATTTTTCTTTAGCACCCCTTATATATTCAAGACATCTACTTTACATGTCCACGAGCAAATTATATATTACAGGTGTGATGTCCAAAATAAGATGGGTTTCCATATTTTATTGGATCATTATAGCTACAATTGCATTTAAAGCAAAGTAGCATTTACAGCTACCATGAGATCAGAACAATACTAGACTCTCTCAAGTACTTAACTTTTTAATACATATACTTAAATTAGGCAATAAAGTATAAGTTGTACATACTAAAGCAAGCTTATTGTTCAGGCTTAACATAAACAAACTTTGTATCATGACAATGAAATCAGTCATTTTTCTTGTCAAGGAAAATCAAGTACCATACTTACCTATGCCAATTATAAACTCTTTTACACTAGGGAGACTTATTTTGTGATTTAAGGGCTATTTTTTTTCATTAATTTATTATAACTGCTTAAACATTAATATTTAGACAACTGTGTCCTACTCACTTTTAGGCTGAACTCTTATCCATATAGATCTATTAAAATTGGAGTTTTCTGTACCTTCTGCATCAGCACAATCCTTAGGACAAGGGAATTAAATCAGTTCTGCTACACTGAAACCTGTCCTCACCTATGCCAGTAATCCTGATATAGCCTTTGTGCACTTGTTTCTTTCTTTTCAAGGTAGAAAAAAATATTCAATAAAAAATATTATTTTACCTTTCACATTATGTGTTATTACAGGATATATTAGTTATTTGGAAAGCTCCAAAAGTTCAATGGGATAATTAAAAAAAAAAAAAAAAAGAAACAAGTAAGACACCCTTACAATAAAGAGAAATAAACAGTAAAATGTCAGAACTCTACTCCTTTCCTTGCTTTGTTTGAAGTTAAGATAAACATGCAAGACTGCAGAGCAGTTTGCATTGTGTTTCCAGGTTTTTGTTGGTTTTTGTTTGTTAGTTTTGTTTTGTTTTAGTTTGTAGTTCTCTCCAGCATTACCTATACCAATAGAAGACAGCAATTAATTAAAATTACTATAATCTATAAAATCAGAAGTTTCTGCCTTGGAATGTGAAGCAGGACTAAAGTTAGAAATTATACAAATGTGTACTGAATACTTTAGCAAAAATTTGATAATTAACATCCAAGAAATTAGAGGTTGCTAACTGCTTCTAATTCACCCAGAAATATGCAGGGATTTACAAGATTAAACCAAGGACAAGGCTTTCAGTCATGGAGATTTACTCAAGTTGTTCATTAAGCTTTTGAACTCAATTGTTAAAAACCAGAACTGACCCATGTATCACAAGAGGAAACAGTATTTCCAGGAAATGAAGGTGCTGATTCAACAGAAAAATGTATCTCTACCTCCTATTCCCGCAAAGACATCACCAGGGTGGGGATCCCATGGGCTGTCAAGCTGAAATTTTCAAGTTCAGTCTGGTGACCTGGAGATGTAGGGACACTTAAGTCCCTTTACTCAGGGCAGAAAATCTCCATGAGGGGCCCACCTGCTGCTCTCCATGGCACACCGTGCTGAATTTGCAAGGTTCCCTTGCCAGCAAGGGGGAAGTCAACCATGCCAGCAAGCCACCTCTAATGATAAGCACACTTAAATATTTAGAAAAATGCCTGATAATTCACCTCCTTCATTATGGGGAATTGCTGCCTGATAACCATAGTAACAGGAACGATGCAGTCACACTTCAGTGGTATCCACCATAGGGTGAAAATATCTGCCAACCCTTTATAGACTCCTTCTTGAATGCTCTTGGGTCACAGGTGTTGAGGAAACCAATGGGGCATCAAGATGAATAAGAACAGTGACAGTATTACTGAACATGTAATATTGCTGTTATCTAAAATATTCATTCTCAGTCTGAACCACTTTTCTCCACGGTAGTTGTCACAGACCAGTCTGAGAGAAGACAGTTTATGTGAAATATGAAATTACTATCTCACATCAGGAAGGGACTATGTTTATTTCCAAAAAGAATACGAGAGATATACGCAAATTAAAATAAAAGTTAAATATTTGCCAGAAACTATTTATTCTTTTCTAGCAGAGTGGAAGGAATATCCATCTCGGTGTAGGAGCTCTGTATTGCTATGCTCAAATTCTTGTTTTATGGGCAAAGAAGAAGAATACCTTATATACATATGGTTGGAATTGATGGAGTTGATGAAAGAAACATTTTATAATTATTCTTCTAGAAGTGTTTTTAATGTCTGAGAATCCTTGCCACAGAATTTGAGTAAGATGCAAAAAATCAAAAAAGAAGGCTATAAAGAGATTCCAAACCTTTTACAGAATAGAATCATAGGATCATAGAATCTTCAAGGTTGGAACAGACCTATAAGACCATCAAATCCAACCATTTAGCCTATCACTGTCACTTAGACCCTAAATCACTAAACCATATCACCCTTCTCAAAACTAAACAAACCCAGCTCCCTAATCTGTTCCTTGTATGAAGTGTTCTGGACCTTTCACAAGACTTATTGCCCTTCACTGGACAATGAGGAGCCCAGAACTGAATGCAGTACTCGAGGTGAAGCCTTGTCAATGCTGAGCACAGGGGAATGATCCCTTCCCTAGTCCCGCTGGCTACACTATTCCTGATACAGGCCAGGATGCCATTGGTCTTCTTGGCCACCTTGGCACACAGCTGGCTCATGTTTAGCTGGCTTACAACGAGCACCCCCAAGTCCTTTTTTGCTGAGCCACTTTCCAACCACTCTGCCCCCAGCCTGTAGCGCTATATGGGATTACTGTGGCCAAAGTGCAGCACCTGGTCTTGCTGAATCTCATGCCATTGGTCTTTGACCACCTATTCAGCCTGCCTAGGTTCCTCTGCAGAGTCTTCCTGCCCTCCAGCAGATCAACATTCTGACCTAACTTGGTGTTGTCCACAAATTTACTAATGATAGATTCAATCCCCTCACCTATATCATGAATAAAGACATTAAACAGGACTAGGTCCCACACTGACCCCTGGGGGCACCACTGGTGACTGGCTGCTAACTGGATGCAGCTCCATTCACCAGCACTTTCTGGGCCCAGCCATCCAGCCAGTTCTTAACCCAGCAAAGAGTGCAGCTCTCCAAGCCATGGGCTGCCAGCTTTTCCAGGTGTGTGCTATGGGAGACAGGGTCCGAGGCTTTGCTAAAATCCAAGTAGACAACACTCACAGTCTTCTGTTCATCCACTAGATGGGTCACCTGGTCATTAAAGGAGGTCAAGTTGGTCAGGCAGGACCTGTCTTTTCTAAACTGGTGCCGGCAGGGCCTGATCCCTTGGTTGTCCTATATGTGCTGTGTGATCATACTCAGGATGACCTGCTCCATAACCTGACTGGGCACCAAGGCCAGTCTGACAGGACTGTAGTTCCCTGGATCCTCCTTCTAGCCTCTCCTGTGGATGTGCAATGCATTGGCCAACTTCATCTGTGACCTCCCCAGTTAGGCAGGACTGATGATAAATGATGGAGACTGGCTTAGAGAGCTCTTCTTTCAGCTCCCTCATGACCCTAGGATGAATCCTATCCGATCCCATAGACTTGTGAGCACCTAAGTGGCTCACCAGGTCACAAACTGCTTCACCCTGGATTACAGGGGGTCCATGCAGCTCCCTGTTCCTGTCTACCAGCTCAGGAGGCCAGCTGTTCTGAGAATAACTGGTCCCCCTGTTGAACACAGAGGCAAAGAAGGAGCCTTTTCCTTGCCTTTGGTGACTATGTTCCCCTCCACATCCAATAAAGAATGGAAGTTTTCCTTGGCCCTCCCTTTTATTACTGTATTTATAAAAATACTCCTTATTATCCTTTACAGAAGTGGCCAGATTAAGTTCTAACTGAGCTTTCACCTCTCTATTTTTCTTTCTGCATGACCTAACGACATCCTTCAACACCTCCTGAGTTGCCTGCCTCTTTTTTTACCCCCAGAGTTCCTGAGAAAGCTTCCTGATCAGCCAGGCCAGTTTTCTTCCCCACTGGCCGATTCTTAGGCACATAGGGATGGCCTGATTCTGCACCTTCAAGATTTCCTTCTAAAAGTTTCCCAGCCTTCCTGGGTCCCTTTGTTTTGAAGGACTTCTTCCCAAGAGACATTTCAAATCAATGTCCAAAGTCTGCCCTCTAGAAATCCATAGTAGAGGTTTTATTAACACCTCTCCTAAGTTCACTGAGTATAGAAAACTATGCTTCCATATATAATAAATTAAGAAATTTTGTTAAACAATTTTTTTTATTTAAAACATTATATAGTGTTGGGAAATACGTAGCTTTTTCAGAGTCAGCAATAACTGTAGAACTACAAAGACTTCTGAACTTAGAAATTACCTGGAGATCTCCTGATTCAAAACCAATTGGAATCCTTTGCAACTTCAGAAAAGTTTAGTATAATTATCCAAAATACTGCAACTAAATATTTATTTAACTTATTTACATCTTAAAAGTGATATTTCAGGATATTTTATTAAATTGGAGTAATAAATCAGGTGCTAAACTGTCATATGCTTAAAAGTCTGGCAGCAATTTAGTGGAAAGTTAATACAATAGTCAGCCTACAGCAAACATGGTGAACTCTAGATATTTCTACCTCTGCTGTGACAAGATGAGCTGAACAGCTTCCCAATGAGGCTGACCAAAAACAAAAATATACTTCAGTTTTCAGGTTCACTAGGGAAATATTACTCACTATAAAAAATTGTGTAGAAAGATTTGGAAACAGCTTGTATTTTTGTCCTCTGAGTGAGTTACATCTGTGCAAATGCACACTGAATGATAAAAAAGCCATCTACTTGCCCATTAATGTAGCTGATTTGAATATTGATAAATGAATAGCAAAAGCATTTTGCATTATTATATAATCTGATACTAAGGTACAATGATGGAATAACTTCCATTTTCTATCTCTGCTGACAAATCAATGGAAAAATACCCCAAAAAGTCAAAGACATTAAATGTGTTTGTAAGCTTCTGATTTTCATACAGAAGGAAGACAATGACTATGTCATTAGATAACTCTTATTTATTCCAAAGAAATGAGCAAAAACTTCATACTGTCAACTGTCAGTGAATACCTTCTTGATTGCCCTGTTTAGAATGCAGCAATCTCCCCCGGTACACACAGTAATATATCCTGTGTGGCTTTAGAAGAATGTATTAGCACTCATTGCTAATGTTGTTTTTTGGATAGGTTTCCTTCCAACACAGTCAGTGCCTTATACCTGTGTCTAAGGTAGGCTTTGAACTTCTCAAAACTTTTAACAAAAATTCTGTTCTAACAGAGCAAGAACCATTTTTAAAAAGTAAACAATGCTGACAGCAAAATGTCCTTCAGTGTTTCTTATAGGGTAGGACAGAGCTGTAAGAAAAGGTGTTATTTTTATATTGCACATGAAGTAGATCTCCTTTGGAGTGATTTTCCTAAGACATAAATATTTCAAAAATTTAAAGAGAGTTTTCATTTCCTCTGTTTCCAGGTAAAACATAAAACAGACATATAACCCCACCTGCCACATTGCTGCCTGTCACTTGGCACTCAGCATGGGGGAACATAATGTAAAAGAGCACCTCATAAAGCACATACCTCTTTGTGTAATGTTTATTATAAGATCAAAAACTGCCACAGTATTTTAAATATAATATATAACACCATTCATTTCCCATTACACAAAAGTTTGTTTCTCTTTAGTTTATAGTGGCCTGTGTTGTATGTCACAAAAATGACATGTCATGTCATTTATGTCTTTCTTTGTTTCCCACAGCCTTCTCCAGCAAGTCTCACTGTGCAGGGGGAATTCAGGTCGTGCTCAGGAATGCAACACACATCCATGGCCTCAGATACACCTTAAGAGTGTAGGCAGCTGTATCTCTTTCATTTTCAGTTGCTGCTGTATGGTAAGTAAAAATGGATGTTGCCAAGGTTGAAACTAGTTTTTCATGCAGTTTATTTTTCTACATAAATGGGAGTAATGTTGTTGATGAGGCAGGCAAATTGTTTTCCACTGATTATAGAGCAGACATTATATAATCTGTGTGAACAATTGTGGCCTGTGTTTTCTTTCATCTTCTTTGCTGGGTATTTGAATAAAGCGTGAAGCTGATGAGGAGTGCACATTAAAGCAGACTGCAAGGGTTGCTGCTGGGCAGCATGCTCTCTGCATCACAAGCCAGACAGCTCAAAAACAAGTGGTACTTGAGTCAACCACAAGCAAAGGGAGAAAAAAAAATAATATTAAAGAACCTACTGCTGTACATATCTAAAACAAAACTGAGCACACAGAATCACAGAAACAGAATGGTCATGGTTGGAAGGGATCATTGGAGGTCATCCAGTTCAACCAATCTGTTCAAGCAGCAGCTCCTAGGGCACTCAGGATTGTGTTCAGACCATTCTTGAGTATCTCTAGGGAAGAAAGCACCTCAACCATTCTGGCAAACCTGTTTCAGTGCTCAGTCACCTTCACAGTAAAGAAGCTCTTCCTCATGTTCAGGTGGAACTTCCTGTGTTCCAGTGTCTGCCAATTGCCTCTTATCCTATTGTGCAACACCAAGAAAACCTGGCCCCATCCTCTTGGCACCCACTCTTCAGATACTTATATACCAAGGTATGGTTGATCCTGGTTTGAGTTTGGATGGGGACCTGGATGACTTAGTGAGACCTCCTTTAAACTTATTTTCCTTGATAAAATGGCAGACAGAATTCTGTGCTGTGAGTTGCTCCATGCTGTGAGGTTGTTCTAGAATAAGTAAGTCCCACATAATCCTTCCTTGGCATGTGTCCCACTTACTTCACCCAACTTGTCTGTCCTGGACTATTTCTGCATATATACAATAATGTAAATAAAATAACTTATCCTGAGTTATTTCTGTACATAGGCAACAGCTTTCCTGGTAGCTTCCTGCCCACCTAGGTGCATAAAGCTGGCACCTGGGAATATGCTGTGCCCCAAAAGTGTGGGGCCCTGTAAAACAAGGCATACTCTGGAAGAACAGCACCTTCCTGTCAGCGGGTACCAGAGGACCAGCCCTTCAGTTCTGAGCCTCTCTCTGAGGAATGCAGAGCAACCCAAATCTCCACTCCCCTTCACACAAGCAACACATTTCTCTCTGGTTCTAGACAAGTTGCAAAGGGTAAG
The DNA here is from genome assembly GCA_013400415.1 of Scytalopus superciliaris. Taxonomy (NCBI): domain Eukaryota; kingdom Metazoa; phylum Chordata; class Aves; order Passeriformes; family Rhinocryptidae; genus Scytalopus; species Scytalopus superciliaris. Next base: position 241,573 of record VXBX01009031.1, read on the forward strand.
TAAGACTTCTAAGTGGGGAATAACACTCTTCTCTGCTTTGTGTCTAAGGCTGCATATGAAGGAGCACACAGACATCTCAACATACACTGTTGATTATGTATGCAGGAGGCAGTGAATAGCAATGACATTTCTCCAGACTTTTTTTTTCATATCTTTACCCTAGAAAACCTGAAAGATTGAAAGAATTGTTTTGCAATAAGTAGCTTAGTGAATTCCCCAAGAATGTCGAGGTAAAATTACTTCTGGTATCCCCTTTGCATGTATTATTTGTAAGACCTTTCTCAAGAACTCAGAACCTTGTAGGTGTAATGTCTATATAACATTAGTTAACACACTACAGCTCTGACGCAAAAGGTGGCACAGTAGCCTATACTGAATTTGACTATCTGAAAAATGAAAAAAGTTGAATTTTTCAAAGTCTCCAATATCCATAAATGACTTTGAAGTGCAACTCTTCTCCTAGTCCCTGGTTGCATTCTCAGTTCTGCACTTAATTTTTTACACAGCTGTTCAAAACCAAAACATTATGTGAGAAAATTTCTCTTTTATTAAATTTAGTAACTGTGATGGGTTGTTTTTGTAGGCCTTCCTTGGTAACGAGGGTCAAAACCTAGGAAGTATTCCATCCCATGTCTTTATGTAATCAGGTATGTAAGGCGAAGGGGGAGGTGTTCTTTTTCTCTTTGCTCTCTTTTCCTTCTCGAGTTAGCTCGGTGACAGGCTCTCGGTGTTTAGGCCTAGCTTATCTGTGTTAAGCAAGTCCTGCTCCGAGGGCTGTTTGCCTGGNAACAAAGAAATATAACAAGTAGGAAATTTTACTTACAACACATGTTGGGTGCTCAGGCCAGGTAGGTCCCAAAAACACACTTCTGAGTTTAAACTTCTCTCTTTTAAGGTCCCCAAAATGCCACCCCACTTGCGTAACAGAAGAGGCGTTCCCCTCTCCCTGGTTGGCTGTACTGTGCTGGGAAGTGGGGCCTTGGGCACTATGGGGCCTCCAGGACCAGCCACCTGGGGCAAGGGGTTTCCTTAGCAATATTCATGGGCGTTTTTCCCTGATCCCATCCGAGTGGGTCCCTGATGCCAGCTCCAGGTAGGATGAGGCATATTACAACTCCGTGATACATCTTAGAGGTTAGTAAAAAATAATAATAAAAAACCCCCCCGAAAAGGTAAATTCCTGAGTTAGTGTCATCTATTCAAATTCATTTGCTTGTAATAAAACCACCTGTCTACTTCTCATAATTAGAATCTGTGTTACTGTGTTTTACAGCATAAATGGAAGAAAAAAGGAACTACAGAAGAAAGAAGAAGTTTGAAAATTGGTGTGGTCTTTTGATGATGGTTTTTAAGCTCAAGACATACATTGAATGTGCTTTTGCATGTATACAAATCCTGAGGAACAGAAGCTGGTCTACAAAAGCATGTTTTGTTTAGTTAAATATCTCACACAAAATTGCCTCCAGAATGTTACTGTGTTGCTGTTAGACAAAACAATATGTCACAAGGTTTGGGAAATATTCTGATTTCAAACATTTCATCCTGTTTATTTTCTCTATTATGCAAATTTTTAGAAAATGAAAAGAAACTCTGTATAGCAGTTTGTGATAACTAAACAATGTATTTTGTCCATTGTTCTTCAGTTTTCCATGCCAAAATCTCTTGACTTTGTTACATTCAGATATTCTTGAAAATATTAATGAAAAGGAACAGTTATCTGTCACAAAAACCCATCAGTTTGTCGTATCTTGTGTTATCTTATTACAGTGTTTTCATGTCTGTTAGCAACTGATTTTTAACATTACTCCTACTCGTTTGGTGACAGGTTCACTGATGAAAAGACCTGAATACACTTTGCATTTCCCATGACAGAATGAATAGCGGGTAGCGTATGTTTTTAAGATATAACAACAGATATTACAGGGTACTTGCTTTTTACCTAAACATGCAATCCTAACTCTTTGAAATCAATATGTATTTTGCCATTGCTTTTAATGAAGATAGAATCTCATCCTTCATTTTACAGAATATGACAAATTTCTTGCCTTAATACTGCATACATTTATATAATTTTCTAGGACCCCAGAAGTCTGGTATTCATTATTCTTTTAGTTGACTTGTGCTAAAAGATGAAGGAAATGCTTTAGAAGTTTTTTCTTTTTACAACTTTAAACATTTTAGCATGACCACAGGAGAAGTAACATATCTGTTCAAGGTGCCTAGCTGGCTACAGAAAACTGATTCATGTGACACTGTTTTTGTGTCTCTCCTCCCCCTCTGATGGATACACAGGACAGGAGTTGTGTGAAGCCTTGTCCCTGCTAAACAAGGGAAAATGCACACTTCCTGCTACAGCTAAAATGTTGAAGTGTTCCATAATTTACTTGTACAAGACCTAAAGGGAATCTTGCTGCAAAAGCAAGGGCAAATGCATATAAATTTCGTAATTATATAACTTAAAATTCAGTTTTACTGAAAAATGTTGAGTTAACAGTTGAATTTCAAAAAACATGTTTGCTGCATTTAACTCTAATGACAAAACATCTCTAACTGAAAAATGTAATTCTGCACTTTATCACTTTTTTTCTTATTGTGCTATCCCCAAACTAGAGCAAACACAGAAATAAATAAAAATGTATTGTTATTGCTGTTGTTCTGTTCATCATGCTTAGTAATTTTTCTTTCTGTTGCCATCTTATGGCACAGTTGCCTGTAAAACAACAACAAAACAAACAAAGTAAAGAAAATGAAAGAGAAGGAAGATGAGTGAGTCTGGCTTGGCTGAATTCAAACATCTGCAGTTGGTTTTCAATTTGTACTTCATCTTGTTATGTAATCCAATATTGTGATTAGCATCTGTATACATATTTCCTTATTTAAGAAATGTTTCCTTTGTTGCTGCATTCATGCTGCAAATGTTTCTGTGGCTATGACCCAAGGAGGGAAGCCATATCTGAGCCTGAAAGCATTACTTTTCAGCAGAATGGGCTGTTTCAGTGAATAGCAAGAGATAATAATTCGTTTCCATCACAGAAATGTGGAGGCAGTTACTGTCACAGAAACTTTGCACCAGCTTACAGGACAGAGGATGCTATTTTTTATCCTGAAAGGCTGTTCAAAGGAAAGATATTTCTCTTGCTGAATAAACAATAATTGCAGAGGTGAGCAGTGATATTCATTAGTCAGTGCCTGATGGATTGAGTCAAAACCCTGCTACCCCAGCTGAAAACCTGAGGTAATTGTGTAGGAGATATGATAATTTCAACAACAATCAGATAGAGAAAAAAAATCTCATTTTAAAAGAAAAACTTTGTATGTGAAAGATTTATGAATATAACTTTTTTAGAACTATTTTTTTCCACCAGGGAACAATGAATGCAAATTTTTTAAATTCAATTTCAAAAAAATCTTATGTGTCAGCTATTCTACTCTGTAAGCCTGAAAAAATACAGCACATACTATTATCAGTGCTTATGTAACTGTTTTTCTTTCTTTCTATACCATGTGTCTTTGAATACCTATATTAGTGTGGGGAACAAACCTAAGATACATTTTATTTTTTCCGGTACCATCAGGTAGGGCTGTTCCTACCAGAGGCAATACAAGGTCTAGGGAAGGTAAAGAAAGGTATAAGGGAGAATGTGAAGAGCATGAGCTATTTAGCTGAATAAATAATTTCATTAAGTAGGACACAGGATAAAAGACATGAATCTATTTAAGTATAGTTTGTAAAGCAGAGCTAGTTTATGTCCCTAGCTGAGTTAATGATGATGTCCAGTGAATACCAAGAAAGCTAGACTGAGGTTACTGCTGTGGATGAAAAAAGGGTCTGATTAAAAAGCTGATTTAAAAAACAGAACAGGGGAAAGACTCCTGCTCACTTCAGCAGGCCCCAGCTATATTGTTTCTATGTCCATACTATACATAAAATTCCCATATGTCTTCAGGTAGGCACATTAACGGAAGCTGGATTTTTTCAGATTATGAAATGTGGAAAAAACTTTCCTGTATTTACAGAACAACTCTTTTAAATATGTACATTGCACAGTTATGCAATATTTTACCATAACTACATGTTGTTTACATGCTTTAATATATATTCAAACACTTCAGGTGAGTTCAACACAAACTGCTTACATAATGCAACATTGGACACTATTTCAGCACTCATTGAATCAAAAGATTGTGCTGGACATTGCTTCAGTGGAAGGCAGCCAAGAAAGGGAAAGCTAGATCCCCTTAAAAATATGTCTTTAAGCTAGAAAACTGATTGTGGTGAACAGTCTTGGGGTGTGAAATATTCCATGGCCAGAATTGTGGATGGTTTCTCCATCTACATTTCAGGAAATGCAATACTTAGTGAATATTTGCCTAGGTCTGCATATGAATACTAAACATACCCTTTGGGACAGCAAGTCTATGAAGTCGGTCCTGGCCAATAAATGAGGGTATTCCAGTATCTGAAATTTTTTCTGACAGACATTAATTGTTCAGTAATATATGGAATTTGGAGAAGAGTTAGGAAATGGCACAAAGTTATAGGAAGGCCGGAAGAAGTAAACTGCAGTGCAGAAGAGGGGAACTTGCAGAAAGTTTATGCAAAGAAGAATACAAGGAGTTTGGAAAGAGACCTGGACCAGGGTCAGAAGGTTTCTTATGAATATTTGTGTGCTTTGGTTAATTTTCTTTCTGTCGCCCTCCAGAACTATGCATTGTTCTTCCAAAGGAATGCAGTATTTTATGCAAGATGTTCAGAGACTCAGATTTACTAGAGGCTTTCAGTAAATATGTTCTTTTCTTTTTCTTTCTTTCTTTCTTTCTTTCTTTCTTTTTTTTCTTTCTTTCTTTCTTTCTTTCTTTCTTTCTTTCTTTCTTTCTTTCTTTCTTTCTTTCTTTCTTTCTTTCTTTCTTTCTTTCTTTCTTTCTTTCTTTCTTTCTTTCTTTCTTTCTTTCTTTCTTTCTTTTTTCTTTCTTTCCCCCCCCACATAACTCCACTATCTTTCAGCCCAAATCCACGTTTGTGCACACAGCATTACTTTCTCTAATTATAGTCTGAAATGCATCCCTTGAAGTGTTACTCAGTCATATTTTGAATTGCCAACTAAAATAGTTATATTCTACTCAGTATTTGTCTTTCTTGCTCAAATCAAATAATCATGTTTTCTTGAAGGTTTTGCATGTATGAGGATAACTGTTTCAACTCAGACTCTTGCCAGGTGAACCATAGAAAGAACCCTCCAAGTTAATTGCAGGGTATTCTCATCTTTGCAAAAAGAGAGGTTTAGTCAATGTGCTTATTTGCCCTTTAGATATCAGGCTGATAGCCTGCCAAAATATTCTGTCTACTGTCGCTCCTCTCTCTGCACAGACTCTCAATGTCACTTTCCACCTGAATTCTGTTTGTCACTGAGAGCGAAAACGATAACTTAGTAAATTCTGGAATGTGAAATCAGTGCATCAGATCTGGGTAATTTAGATCTGTCCAGAAAACCTCAGGCTCAAAAAACTTCAATAAATTCTAGCATTTCAATAAGTATGCTAGACCCATCTTTTGTTTTGACTGCCATCTCACCACAGGAGAAGTACAGTGTCATTTGTCTACAATGAATGTAACTAAAGTCTCAGATGCCAATTCAGTCTTCGAAGGGCTGCAACTGGATAATTCATTGTCTGCAGTGCACTAAGAAAATAATGTATCTACTTGTCCAAACTGACAGTACAGCTTCTGTATGCTGTCAGACATTTGTTTGCCTTCACTCAAGTGAATTTTAAAGTTGATCTTTGTCTAAACAACTTGTTAAGTGATTCGTCTCCTTTTTCCTCATTGCTGGCATGTGTGCTCTACTGATTTTTTTCTTAAAATTTTTCCGTCATCTTATAAATTACTTGATTGCTTTGTGGCTTCCAGGGAAAAGAAGTACGAAGTCACAGATAGGGGTCTTCCTTCTTTTTTGAAGAAAATATTTTCTACAACCAAAACGGTGTGTATCACATATGAAACAAAATGAGTTTCATGAATGGGAGAGACAGTCTCTACAGAAATTACAACCTCTGAGATGTCATTCTTACTTGTCTTACTTATAAGATATTTGAATAACAATACTGATTGTATAAATATATGCATTCTTCACATCCACTATTAACAATGCAGCAAATAACTCTTGTAGTCTTATTACTACGTGTAATACCAATAGTAGGCATTCAACAGATTCTATCATTCTATGATAATTATTGGAAAGGGATTCCAGACTTGATGACTATTTCAGCACTTCTGTATCAGTAATCATCATAGTAAGAGCTTATGTGAGAAACTAACAGATGGCATCACGAAATGCATCTCTTCTGCTACTGGATTTGTATAATGTCCTGCTCATCTGTTTCTATTTGGTACATAATGTGCTGTTCATGCATTTGATTTCTGGCTTTTTGTTTGATCCTTTAAAATCTGCCAGTAATACAGCAAACCATAATTGATATCTTGGGAGTGAACAAAAAACAGAAGAGAAAGAAGAGGTATCCTTAGAGAGCTGCCCTGAGAACAGTGCTACAGGAACAGACCCTGTCAAACCATGCAGCACCAACTGCAAGACTTTTCAAAAGATGGTTAAGTAGTGAGCAGGATGCTGAAGGTTTTTTATAACCTAGCTGTATCTGTTCCTGAAACAGGCAATTAAGTTGTATACCCAGCAAAACTGTTACTGAATCTTTCGTTCCACAGTACAGCCAAATTTTGAAACAAAACAACAGTCCCAAAGAAACCCCAAGGAAACAAGAGTATTGGTCAAGAAGCAGGGAAAAAAAAACCACAAAAAAAGCAATGGATATTTGAGAACAGTGAGACCTACTTATTATTAACCCATAAAAGTCATGTAGTGGTGGACTAAGAAAATACTGTCAGAATCAGAACAGGTAAGTGTGCTGTGTGTCCCTACAAATATATATGAAGTTAAAATAATTGGGGTATAAAAGTACCAGAAACCAACTAACAATATGTGAAAAATTAACTACACAAAANGTTTAAATATTTCTCCAGAAAACATCCTGTTGGTTTTTGTTACAAAGTGAAATGCAGGGAACTGTGACATGAAATCTGAGCTAGAAAAGGGGAAATAAAATGTGATGAACTGTAGGGTGCATGGTCTCTGTCATTCTTTAAAAAAACCCTCAGTGAAGCAACAACTAAGATGATGAGAAATAGGAGAATGAGTAGTGGGTGTCACCATACCTTACTTCAAGTGTTTAATATAGGCACCTACATATGAGAAAGTCAGCTAAACACCTATTAGGGTACAAAAGAGAAATAAACACTTCTAGAGCAGCTTTGCTCTTACACTAATTTAGATCTATGCATTCTAGTTTTTTATAGAGGTGAAAAATTAATTCCACACTTGATAGTTGTCTTTTATGTACTTGCAGCATCTTATTTATTGTGTTCAGTTCANACAACAGTCCCAAAGAAACCCCAAGGAAACAAGAGTATTGGTCAAGAAGCAGGGAAAAAAAAACCACAAAAAAAGCAATGGATATTTGAGAACAGTGAGACCTACTTATTATTAACCCATAAAAGTCATGTAGTGGTGGACTAAGAAAATACTGTCAGAATCAGAACAGGTAAGTGTGCTGTGTGTCCCTACAAATATATATGAAGTTAAAATAATTGGGGTATAAAAGTACCAGAAACCAACTAACAATATGTGAAAAATTAACTACACAAAACTATAACAATATATAATAAAAAAGAGTGTGATCTATGAATGTAGGCATGTCTAACATCTGATTTAAAGTTATGCAACCAATATTAGACATTATCATATTATGTTAGAATTATATANGGGCGGCGGCTTTACCCACACGGCCACAGCCGCCGGCGAAGCAACAACTAAGATGATGAGAAATAGGAGAATGAGTAGTGGGTGTCACCATACCTTACTTCAAGTGTTTAATATAGGCACCTACATATGAGAAAGTCAGCTAAACACCTATTAGGGTACAAAAGAGAAATAAACACTTCTAGAGCAGCTTTGCTCTTACACTAATTTAGATCTATGCATTCTAGTTTTTTATAGAGGTGAAAAATTAATTCCACACTTGATAGTTGTCTTTTATGTACTTGCAGCATCTTATTTATTGTGTTCAGTTCAACAAGGTTTATATACCCACAAGAATAAGTCAGAAATAACTGTTCACTTTGGTTTCAATAACTGTAAAAGCATCGATGCTTAGCTCAGTGTATGTGCAGGACAAAGGGACAGCAGAGGGGAGAAAGTATATAAGCAGAAATTTATTTACAGCAGAACAGCTCAAATGATTGGTCTGCATCAAATGGAAAGCAAGTAATTTACAAGGACAGATGGTCATCCAGATGAGAAGCAATGACATGAAGACTAAGAGAGAGAAATATAAATCATGGAGAGCTAGGAGCGCAATTTAAAGATGATCTCCCAAATTTAAATCTTGAGCTTAGTAGTTAAAAAATACTGCTGTTCCAAGTGTACTGAGCAATGAACTGCACAGGAATATAAATTAGTTTTCAATAATTTGAGGAATGAAAAAAAGCATGAATAAGTTAAGTGATATTTATTTGTTAAAAAACTATCTATTACCATGTCATCAAGTTTTATTTATTTAGTCCATATTGTCTATATGATGTCTCCAGTCAATGTTATCTGTGATGTTTAATATTACTCTGCAATTTTCTTCTTTGGTGAAAGAAAGAGCACATTCCAGAGTTATCATTAACATGCACATTATGTAGCTTCCTTAGACCAGTACAAATAGCAGCAAATGTCACTTAATTCAGAGCAGTTCTTCTGCTGGAAAATCAGTGTGAAAGTATTCAGAAAAATAATTATGTAAAACTAAAACCAGTTTATTCAACCAAGCAGACATCAGGTTTATTCATATTTGTAACTTCATTAGTGCCTGAATTAAGTACATTCTTTTCTGGAGCCTTGTGTGCATTTGTGAATTAATATAACTGTGGAAATGTAAGCTAAATTCTATCCCAACTTTTATGTCATTAATAAAGTAAATTACTTAATTGAACTTCAGCCATCTAACAGTTAGACATCGAGACTGTTCAATTCAAGACAATATTAGGTATCTAGATTTTGCCAATAACCATTGAACATCTCACCTTTCTTATCCTAGTTTATTCAAATATCTATCCTGAGGTTAAATAATGATCTTTGGAGGCTTTCACTGCTGTTAAAGCTAGACTGGACAACAAGCTTCGACTGACCTTTAAAGGGCTGAAATTAAGTGAGAGAACTCTCTCCTAGATAGTCATTCTATAAGCTGTTCCACAAGGTTTTATCACTGTACCCATTTCAAGCCATAGAAAAGATGGGTTGTAGAATGTGCCTCCAAAGGTTCAGAGTTCAGATTCATCACAAGACCAACATATATGAACTAGATAACAAAAAAGAAAACAAACAAACAGAAAAAAAGCCAGTTTGACATGCTGGTATTTGAACTGAATGAGTAAATTTGTCATTAAAAAAAGATCCAAGTTTTTGTTTAGAAGCTGCAAATTCCACATCACATTTTTGTATAAAGGCTGTTTAGAGTAGAAGCTCAGAAGTTGCATTTTCTGGACTAAAAACATGAAGAAAAATTAAGTACAATGATTTCCATGTAAAACTCTTTGAACAGGCCAAAGCAGTTCAACTTAGCAACTGAGATGGAAGAGTCATGTAACGAGACAGATATGTTTCTGTGTATATCAACACTTGGTCATTCTCACTGAAGCATCCGTTACTGCAGTTTCGTTTTGCAACTAAAGATCCTCTTCTGGAAACGTCCTCCCGGAGAGCTGGAAAACTGCCGTCTTTAAGTCAAGAGGTCATCACATTGTGCCTGAATGCCTGTTATAGGGGAACAGCAGCCACACAGGTGACAAGTAGAAGAACATGGTGCTAATGACAGTAATTTCAAGAAAGAAATTTTCTAACTCAGGCGGAGTTTAGAAGTATACTGCAAAAGGAGTGATTTTATGCACTCCAATTTCCTCAAGATTTTGATACTTAGTGAGAGGAAAACTGGATGAAGGTAACCCCTGTTGCTTGCTGGTAAGAACTGTACTAGGGCCATATAACTTTTTTTACAATAAAGTTTGTGTTGTTTTTAAAGTAGTTAAAGCTGCACATATGACAACATTTATTTCAGTCCCAAGACCCTGTATCTCAGTAAAAGCTTTCTGCACATTTAGTTGCAGGTTAATTTACGTTTCAGAATGCAACCGTGATTTCATGAAATATTTTAAACATCTGCAGTGAAGCAAGTTTTGTTGTCTCTGCTAGATGCCTTTGCAGAGAACTGCTGATACTCAGATAGGACAATTATTCTCAAGGAGATTTCCTTGGGTGGTCAAATTGCTCCTACAATGGCACAGGAACACTTCCACTACCACCCTGCTCCTCCCAATTTTCAATATGCACCTCCTCACAGTATCATCATTAACAGTGTTGTCATCCTCTCTAACTGAAATTAATATTTCAGGTAGGCTCTTGGCCTGCCATTTGTTTGTGGTTGGCTGGATGAGCAGCAGGGACACTTAGATATATTATTTCACACACATTTTTGAGGACTTGAGTGCTGAGGACCAAAGATTTGAGTCTTTCCACACACATTCAGCAGTTTGCCCTTGATAACAAGTTGGTTGTCCCTACCCTGCCTGCCATCTCCCATGGCACTCTGACGTCTGTTTCCAAAAACAGCAACATACGGACAGTCCCTTCCACTGGCCACTGCTTAGTATAAATTACCAAATAGCACCCCAGAAAAATTACATTTTTAACCTCACACTCTTGTTCCCCAGGCTGATGTCATGCTGTTCTGTCATAGGCTTTTGTTAGGACAATAAGGTAGCAACCCTCAGCCCTTTTCAAAATAAAGATTCTGACTGCCAGAGGGATTGCAGTAATTACACTTTCTGATGTACATTCAGAAGTTGATGCCAGCATTTGGGTTCAAGGTCCCTGCAGAAGGGTTTTACTGCACGACAGGGATCTGTTGACCCCAGGGAACCTGAAGGAATTGCTTTTCTCTAAGACATTTATTTGTATGATTTTGAGTTTCTAATTCATTGCTTCACAGGAATAGCTTCTCAGGGTGAAAATGATGTTTGGAAAATTACCACTGCCTTTAAGTCATTGAATTGGATTGACTCTGCTGAGAGAAGTGATGGTTCACTAATGATTTGCATATATACCTTAATTCTCCTATCCAGTCATGTAATCTTTCTAAGGAATACTGTAGTTACTCATCATAACTTCTAATATTTTTTTCTTTCTTTGTACTTTTGGCAGCAGACACTTCAGAGACTGGGTGGTTTTAAAAAGCCTGTTTTCTTCACCATTGTTAGACTTCACTGTAACATGCCTCTGGCTCCTTGTGTCTTTATTTTAAAGTTACTCTTTACCACATTGTGTGAAACATGAGTAATTTCTAGCTCTTCCTGCCACAGAGATGAAAACTCAGGAAATGTGAATTTTTTCAGCCAAGTTATTGTTGTTTGTTACAGTAAGGCCTAGTTTTTTGCTTTGGCTATGAATTCACATAAATTTCTCTTTACTTCTACTGCTGAGAACTAGGAGAGGGCTTGGTTGAGGACAACATCTCATGTGGGAGTTGTCTGGGCTTAACATCAGGCTGAGACTCAGCTGTCAGTACAAAGGTGAGGGAGGCATCTCCTCTATCAAATAGTAATTCTCCAAGAATAATGAACCAGCAAACTTGTCAAATTTCATTTCCTCTTGAAGGGCACTACTACAGTATAATGTTGCAGGCCTTTTGTATAAATTATATTTGCCGTATAAGGCTAGTAAATAAGTGGCATTAAGGGATGCTTGCCTAAACTCCCTTCATATTTCAAGTTGACATTAGCTCTGGCCTTCATTGAAAATCTCCTAAGTAAATTAAATCTCAAACTGCTTCCTGACACTGAAGGAACACTTTGGTCCTGCATACCCAGCAGCATCAGGTTGTGCAGTCCTTTGTACTGTTAAGAAGAATGTCTGCTTGTCTTAGAGATCTCACCTCTCAGAGCCCATGAGCTGTGTTTTTCTTTTGCCCCTAGAAGTTAAGCCACTGGTATTTTGCTCTCCTTGAAGTCTGGTGGGACAACCTCTGTCTCTATGGCTCTTTCAAATGATGGCAGTGATTATGGGTACAAGTCGTTCCTTTGGTTCCTCTTGTATTGGCAGAGTCAGCAGAACTGCTCTCTAATGTGAGTAAGTCTTGTGTACCTTCTTCATTCACAGAGTGTGTAAATTTGTATTCTTAGTGAAGTATCTTAGTCACGTCAACAAAAGAGACCAATAACCTCCTGTAGGACACTTCAGACTCAGCTCACTCCACCATTTCTTCTGGGTCATTAAGGGTTCTATCTTGAAGTCTGACAGCTGTTGTGAATCTTGATATACCTGTCCTATACACCTAATGGCAACAAGCTTAGTTGCCTTAGCATTAGATTTTTCATTCCTTGAGTTGGCCATCTTAGACTTAGGCATTATTTAGACACAACTCTAAACACCTTCTTTTTCAAAAGACTTTTCCTCAAACAGGCAAGCCATCAGGATTAAATCCCACCCAAGACTGTACCTATCCTGACACACCATGGAATTTAACAAATGTAGCTGTATATAGTACAGCTATTTAGATCCTAGTTTGTTCTGTGGACAACTTATTCACTCAGCAGAGAAAAACAGGCATTTCTGGGCAGAAATATAAATATAAAATAGGTCAGACAATTACATTCTCGATTTGGGGTAAAATGAAACTAAATAAATTTCAGAGACTATTTCAAGGGCCTGATGCCAAATTTGGATGATGCAAATGTCACATAAGCCTCTGCCTCAAGTCAGTGAAAATATCATCACTTCTTAATTCTTACTAGGAGTGACTCAGAAGCTGAAATAAAGAAATGGGCAGAGAGCTGCCACAAAGTCAATAAACCCCACAAACCTCAGGAAACTGGATTCAGTGTAGTCTATCTTTACTTGCAAACAATGTACCCCTCCTACAGACATTCCTGAGAGTGGGCCTCCTGCTTGGTCATCAGTCAATGAAGCTGGAGCAGAGGATGACAAGCATAACAGCAGGTTGGAGGAAGCAGCAGTGCTGATAGTTAATAGCCTCTGCTGAGCCGTGGAGATAAAGGTGCACCTTCTCACCCTTACAGTAGGGGACAAGGTATCTTTGTTGCATAGAAGCAGCTTACATTGTCCATAGAATAAATTGCTAAGTGGGCATGGCAATTTGTTCTTAAAAACATGATGCATCTCTTTTTTTTGTGTAAACAGCTTTATTCTGTAGAAGAGGAAAAGGGAAAATTTCCTTTATCCCTGAGGGAAATGCTATCCTACTTCTATCTAATGACATCCTCCAAAATATTGCAACAGCAATAGTCATTCCAAGGAATAGATAGGGATTTTTAAGGCTCTGCTTCAAATGTTCAACTTCTACATGTTAAAGGACAAGGTTATCAGAAAATACTCAGCCATCAGCTTCACTAAATGAGTCTCTTTTTTTGAATTCTTAAATAAATTATCAGTCATTCTGAATATTTTAGGCCTGACTCCCCAACAATTACTTTAGTACTCCTGCTTTTCTTCTACAAGTGGATGTGTGGCAGAATCATACCATGTCAGAGTAGCAACAAGAGAAAGGTAGCAAGACATCTTCTGCTGTGAGTTAAGACAGTCCCCACTGACTGATTTGAAAATCCAGACTTAATCCATTACTGTTTTCTTTACAAAACAATTTTTTTTTTTGTCTTAGCAACTTATTAAAACAAATTATTCGCTAAACTAGACCTTTTGTGGAAATGCTTCCTTATGATCTTTACATGTAATATGTTTGCATCATCCTACCCCCAGAGAGACAATAATGGTGATTTTAGTGAACGTTTGGGTTGTATAAGATTTTGTTTCATCATCATGGCTGGGCTTCACGAACGAAGATTTGAGAAGGGTTCTACCCACGTTTGCTGCAAGCGCGCTGGTGGCTAAAAAGGCCAATGCATGATAGGCAAGTCAGGTCACAGAAGGCACAGTGGAGTCTCCACAGGCTGTATTGGCGAGGCACGGTTCTTTCTGTGCTGTCTTTTTTCTT
>VXBX01009031.1:255738-316685 GCA_013400415.1 Scytalopus superciliaris
GAAGAGTGGACAGTACAATGGCTCTGTAGACCTTGATCTTTGTACTTTTCTTCAGGTGTTTGTCTGTTCCCTTGATTTATAAACTTTGAAATCCCTGAATAAATACCAGGCCAGGCCAGTCACAGGAGTACAGCATTGAGAGCCCAGTGGCCCTTTTGTAGGGGCTCAGTGGGCTGCCTGGGGGTTGGTGCAGCTCAGGGACTCACCTGAGCTTTGTCTACAGGCACAGGACTTCTTGGGACCATGACTTATCAGGCTCAAGGCCAGAACTGGCACGTGTTTCCTAAAGAGTTAGACACTACCTCTAACTTCCCTGCTTGTCTTATTCACTTTCTAACTGAAAGGTTGTGGATTTTTTTACAATTGGTCATTGCTGGAGGAGTGTTTTCAAGCTCTGAGTTATGTAGCAATTGTTCACACTACGTACATTTGTATGTTGCAAGTTTTTGATTCCTTCCAGAAGTGTTTTAGTTGTATAGGCCTACTTCATTCATAAGGAAAAAAACCCAGGCTGTTTGCCCTTTGAATTAGACTGCCCATTTGTTGAACATTCCCTATTGCCACACTTACAATATGTTTTGAATTAATGATAATTCATTTATGATTTTTCTCCCTGGATAAACTGTTTATGCAGTTGACATGGTGTAAAGGTCTGAACAATGACTTCTAATACCCATTTGACTCTTAGTTCCTGTTGACAAGTATGATCTGTTTTCTTTCATTTGTATGTTCCCACATGACATACTTGGGCATCCTGTGATGAGTTATATATCTAATTTTAAATATGAAAATAAGTCATACAACCTTTTGTATCAGGATTTTTACTTGGTAAAAGATTGAGTTGCCAGATGAAGGAAGACAAGCTTCATTTGCCCCATCTGTACTGTTGAACATTGAAATTTTATATTTGTTCATTGAATAATTTAATGGGCAGAGCATCAGAAAATAAAAATATGTTTCTTTATGTAGCTTAAGAGAGTCCCTCCCTTTGTTTTGTTTTGTTTTGTTTTGTTTTGTTTAGTTTTGTTTTGTTTTTCAGAAGTTGTGATGTAGAGTAGTTCAATTACAAGAACACTGCCAAGGTCACAGTTGGGTGCATTGCCTCAAAGGGAAGCTGGAAAGTATATGTCTCTCACGCATCCACTTCACCATCATTAACATTTACCAGACATAACTTTGTTTATATTCTACATCATCAAGTCGCCTTATCACCCTGCTCAAATAAATTCAGAAACTCTACTAGATTTGCCATTACACTGTCACAGAAGTCTATATTAGTTGCAGCTTTATTCTCATATTCCCCCCTGTGATAACAGCAGGGCTTGTTATATGATGCATTTTCTTTGATAAGTTTTATCTCTTTTTGAACAAATAGTATTTGTGACTCAGAAGCCTTAATAATAGCTTGAACTATAAATGCACAATAATACCACCTGAAGTTTTCTTTTAATTTAATGTGAAATATCACAAAGAAGGTATTAAAAAAAAAGTAAAAGAATATTTGTGAAAACTTTTTGTCCAATTAGTGTTTAATTTTCATTTTATATGTTTGTTTTGTTTTCTTGAATTGGAAGGAATAAGAACTGTCCATGGTGTAACTGATCTAAATGTCTCATGTTAAGAGTTTCAAAAAAATCTGTTTCTGCACATTTTCAGACCAGAGCACTATTTAAGATAGACATTAATGCCCAGATAGACAGTAATGCTCCAACAGATTACAAGTATACCCACTTAGACAATCAGGCACACAGAACTGAAAACTTTAAAATATTTTCTTTCATTAAAATAAATCTTTCATGACAGATATTCTTCAAAGGGAGCATATTTTTTTAACATGGATGTCTCCAATGTCCTAGAAATATTTTTGACCAAATCCCATCCATGTTACCTCACTTTCATCAAAGAAAAACATATCAGCAGAACTTAAGGGAACTCTCAGGTGAGGATGGTCATGAAAGTAGGACTTGGGAGGAACAGCAAAATTATCCAAGCATGATACTATCAAGAATACAATTATGTTGTATAGAATCTACTCTGTTTACAACCTTAACAATTTGCAGAGAGGTGACTGCAAAAATTACTAGAACTTTATGAATGTCTAGAAATACAGTAGGTCAAAGAGTTTTCCATGAATAAACAACTGGACTGCCCGACAACATGGAAATGTCAATGAATTATTTGACAGATTTCCTTTTTTTTGGTCATGATTGGGCTGGGCAGTCACAGGAATATTAAGTGAAGTATCTATTTTATGAGAAATCTTGCTTCTACACCATTTGAAAGGACAAGGATTGGAAACATGTCAGTGAGTAGGCAATGGTACCCAGAATTTTGTGAACTCTTTCAAAAATATGATCAAAGAAAGACATGTACTTCTCTACAGAGAAATGAAAAATAAATTTGCTTCTCTTATACCCCACAACTGAAGACTTGAAAGAAAAAGAAGACCGTAAATATTCTGCCTGAGCTGGACCTGGACTTTAATGCTAAACACCAAGGAGCTATGGGCATTTGTAAGTTCAGAAAATAAATGTTTAATTATCATCGGGGCAGCAGGTAGAGGAGAGGAAGGAAGACTGCAAGTAATGTAGGATTAAGGAAAATAAATAGCTTTCACTCCTAAGTGCAGAACTGTAAATCCATTCATAGATTAAATGGAAAATGACTGATCAAGATATGTATTAAAATTATTACATTTAATTAATATAGTGATTTTTTTTAAAATATAAGTTTTCATTATTATTTATTTGTATAGCAGGTATGGCATGTGTGGTCTTCTGAGAGTACCGAAAGATACTGTTCTAGCCACTAGGAGTTGAACTCAGTGAGTCTTGTGGGGCCCTTTCAACTCAGAATACTCTCTCACCTGGAAATATAAAAACTGCCTTGATCTTCCAAACAGATTTACATCCAAAAATTCTTAAATAAGAGTATGAAACAGATCTTTTCTTGCAAAAGAAACTCTGTTGGTAGCCTGAGTCAGGGCTTGAAATCTTACTAGGCAACCAATACATATAAACAAAAGAGAGTTTAAGACCATTTGAAAAACGGTTACATTTTGCAGACTTTTTCTTAGAAACTCTGTTTGTCTTTGCCATTTTTAAGAAGTGTATTAATATTTATATTCTTCTAAGAAGAGCTAGTTTTCAAGAATCACAATTTGAATAAAAGGAGATTTACCACATCTTTTTCCTAATAGATTCAAATTTTCTCAGTTTGGAAGAAAACTAAGTAAAAAATACATATGAAATGTGGCCTTTTTCCCCTACCTTTTCTTTATTTTTGTGTCTATATGTTAATCTATTTGGCCCATGACTAAAAACAATGTCTAGGTTATTTTACTGTCCTCGAAATGCTGTCTTATTGTTGTGCTTGGTTTGTTGAGTTATGAAGGAATTATCAGAAAAAGTTATTACTTTTGCTTTGCCCCTTATATTAATGCTATATTTCAGTATTCTTCTTTGACAGACTCATTAAGACACCAGGGCAGGCTGGAGAGCAGTGTCTCTTCTCCTGCATTTAAATATTGTGATTCTATAGCAAATGCTTCACTGCCAATTACAATTTACCAAAAGAAATTGTTTTTAAGTTTTAAACCCCTGATTTTCTCTGACTGCATCTTGGGTAACAAAGGCAAGGATAATATTTTGTCAGATTTCAGAGTTAAGTGAAGCCTTTTAATTCCTGAAGCATTTTGCCATTGCAAAACTTACCCATACAATTCTTCTGAAGGCTTTGGAGAGCTTGGATTTGCAAAGACACCACCAACGTGGAATAATGACAGCACCTTTGATCACTACCTTGCTTTAATTTGAGCAGAACTGTACTTTCTAAGGAAGCTGAATTTACTGAAATTTTTTTTCAAACTTCTTTCCTTGAATGAGACAACAATTTTCTGTCATTCTGCACTGCAAGGATTCCATTGTCCTTAACAAGCTTTCCATTTGTTCAAGCAGTATTGAGACAATATAATTGTATTATATAATTACATAATAACCCTTTCCAGCTCAGTATATTAATTCACAATATTTGTGTTCTATTTAAGTATTGCATCTCCTATCACAAAGAAAATCTTACATGTTCTTTAGATAATGACCAAGTAAATCAGGAAGTTTACATTTAAAGCTGAAAAGCAAAACACAGTTAGTCCTGCATCCTTCAAAGGAAAGACATATCTAACTGGCATAAAATCTAAATTAAGTAATAAACCAAACATAAATATTAACAAAACAGATAGGAATCATATTAGACAGCTAGGCATTTCCCCAGTTACAATATAAGAACTGAAGGTCAAGGTGTGTTTAGTAGTTGCTGAATGTGCATGGAGTATAATTCTTCAGTTTAAAAAAAAAAAACCAGACATTGTGAAGACATCCATTTTGATGTGCAGCCTTGGAGAGTAGTTGTATTTGTCACTTTCATACACTGCTTGCTCACACAAGAGGGGTGTTCATGTGACAACAACAGCCCTGGAAGAGAATCGGTGAAAATCTGTGGAGATCATGCCAATAATGAGAGATAGATGAATATGCACTGGCAACAGTATTTCAGCTTAAGGTTGTTGAGGCTTCTGCTACAGAGGCATTAGAAGGTCAGCTGTGAGATTTAGATTGGTGCAATGCTTTGAGTTCATGGCTACAGAGACCACTTGAGGTTTCCATTATGATGCTTTGATGAGGTGATTAGTCTAGGAAAATTACTCCATTTCAAACCTGAATCATTAGAAGAGTCATTATACATTATGGGACATTACACTATGTTCTGACACTGTGATTATTTTAGTATTGTATTCACAGTAAAATAAAATTAATGGCAAATGACAGACTCTAAGGAGAACTTTTGCATAGCATTATAGACAAAGACAGAGAACCAATTGACACTTCGTTATCTAGTACATCAGGAATCAGAAGAACTGTTAGACAGTTAAAAGAAAGAGTCAGAAGAAGGTAACTTCCCTTGCACAGGCTGGCTAAAGAAATGAGTGGTCATGGAAAGAGACAGAAAAAGTCACCATCATTAACAAAAATCAGAACTTTGAAGAAAGAAATCACGGAATTACCAAGTGTCTGCCAATATTCCGGTCCCAACTTTATGTCTGAAAACAAGATCTATGGCCCTCCTAGCAGATATTTGACTTCTTGCTTCATAAAGATGTCAGTTAGCAGAGACTTCAGAGCAATCAATTCCCAAGCTCCTCTACTTTCATCAGCTTTGATAATGTCTAAATTGAATCTTTTTGTCTGTTATTTAAACTCATTGTTTCTGCTCTGTATATATCATGTACCCTCCATATAGGACACAACTTTTTGGTGTATTTCAAAACTAGTGGTCTTTTCTCTATCAGGAAAAACAATCTCAATTCATCCTATCCTTTCCAAAAGGTAATCTTTTCCAAGCTTTGTCATTTTTATCAACATCTTTCCTGACAGTACTCCAACCTGGACCTATTTCTCCAGCTAGACCCTTTAATTTCATCTGTCTGAAAAGAAAATCAGAAATTTAAGAAATGGTTATTTTTATGCACAGAAAAGAATGACTAGTTTAACTGTTGAAACACATTTTGAAAAAAAAAAGTTTATTTAAAATGCACTCCATTTGCACATCAACACGGTTTTAAAATGGCCTTGGGGTCAAGGGAAGAACTAGTATATCTGATATTTCCAGGTTTAAGAAAAATGTGCACCTTTTTGAGATGTTTTTATTTTGCCTGGAACCTTTTAAATTTTCATTGGTATAACTATTAATGAAAAATGTGAAATTGCAAATGAAATTGTAGACACCTTACTATCTAACCGTGTGTCTGTTCCAAACATTCTAAACAATATTGGACTGCCACAAGTGTCCTTTTGGAAACAAATGTTATATTTAATATATGTCATCCACCTTTGTGTAATTTCCCATACTTTGGAAGGGAAATGATTTGTTAGGGGACAAATTTACAGCTGACAAATATGTACTTGTTAAAAAAGTCCAAGAATACCTCTAAAATTTCAGTGGGAGGTAACAAAACTGAGTGAACAGTGCACAATATGTGTTGGCAATGTTCATTTGAATTGTTCATACATATCAACTCATTCAAAATTAATTGCAATCACACAGAGGAAATACTTGATGTCATTGTGCAGAGCTCAATAAAAAAATATGGTTTAATGTGCACCATTCACTAAGAACATGAAGAAATCGCTAGAATACCTAGAGTATAAAATGGAATGGAAAATAATGAAAATTTCACTGTCTTGAAAAAAAGGGATACATGAACAATAATACATATATTGAATCTGCTCCCAAAGAATGGATGGCTCAGAAAAAAACCCAACAAAGATGAGTATTAAAAAAAAATCTATTAAAAATGCTGAAAAGAGAATTTGCACTGAAGCAGAGATGCACAAAAGAACACATGGTAGAAATCATTGAGGCAATGATTGTGCTGAGAGGGTAAATAAGAAAACTCTACTCATCCTGTTCTTACATAAAAAAGGAAAAAGGAGTTCCAACAAAAGAACAATTGAAAGCAAAGTCATGTTTACTCGAGACAATTCCCTGATATTTGCTGGCTATGTCCAAAAGATGGGACAAAGCAACATTTCCCAGATCTCAGAATAAGACTGTGCAGCTCACAAAGGTCCCACCCAAAGAGTACAATAGTCTATAGATTTCTCCTTTGTCTCCCAATTTTCCAGAAGAGGCAGAGCCCATTATGTTGGTCAAAACCCATCCATCTTGTCCATTTGAGTGGCAAATCTGTTTGGTTGTGGGTGAGCAGCTGCCCTACTATCTGCCAGTAAGTAGCACTAGCCATAGATACTGTGGCAATAACAATAATACAAACATAACAAGAGAATACAAGGTGATGAAATAAACACATGTGGATAATGACAACATTCAGATTATTATTTCTACTAAGAAGGAGGGAAACCTCATTAGCATGATTGTATGATTTTACTATATATTATTATATTATTATGTGTGTTTCAGACCATTGTAATTGGAAATGGTACAATAAGATTTGTCTGCTTAATGTATTATGAAAAATTCAAACAAATTCAGATAAATAGAAGGTTAAGAATTGCTGTTTCAGATGTCTAGGTGATATGAACTTCAGAGACCCATTTTGCCCATCAATCTGTTGCTCAATTTTCTTTTAAACATTTTGATAGTGTTTATTTCATACCTGTCTAGTGACTAATGAGGCAATGTTCACTTAACAACCAGTGCTGCAGATGGTGCCCCTGCTGGAGCTGAAACCATGTGCAGAAATCTCATTATAACTTAAGAAACCGAACTCTTGCTTTAGATCATGCTATTATGAAAAAAATTAAGTTTCATGTGATGTTAACATGCTGGCATGGTGACAAAATTGTGAAGGCAAGCAAATGCTGTGCTAAGGCTTTCACAAACTACTTTACTCTTTGTCCCAAAGCTGGCAGCAGGCACGGGCCCATGTGCTCCCAAAGGAGGAGTTCATTTATCGTGAGGGATGCTGTATTTTCCAAAAAGCCTAAACAGCAAGTTACTTTAACAAATATCTTTCTTTTGTTGTCACTGCCTTGTGACACTTAAAAGAAATATAAGCTGAATTATTCAGTCTCATGTATATCAGCACTGCAAATTTCTCTCCAGGGCTTTGTGGAAGACCACTGTCTGAGCACAATAGACAGATTTTCCCCAGCTTACACCAAAAATGTGCTTTCCCTACACCCAGTGCTGCTCATGTTTTTCACATGAAGTGACTATGCAAAGAGGAATAATTTCTGTTGATTTGCACATCCACAGACCGAGAAAAGCTTAAAACCCCCATGATAATTCTTGCTTGCTCCCTGAAATAGCCACAATTGTAATGACAAAAGGTTCTGTGCTTGTCTGGAAGAGTTTAAAATGACAGGCCTAGTACTCTTAATTGGCACATAAGCTTTAACAGGCTTATATAAAAGGTTTTTTTTACAAAAAGAATGCTGTTTTATCTCCTATATTTTTGAATCTTACATAATGCCTCACATTGCTTCAAGTAGATTTCATTAGTGAAACGTGTAAAGATCATCATATTTCCATTGGGAAGTTTCAGCTCTGTCATGCAAGTTGCCTAATACTTAAAATAAGCTTCTTGCTCATAGTTCTAGTACTTAGATTTAGTAATTAAGTTGCATCCCAAAATGCACCATACTGCTAATTTAGGGTATTTCTGGCTTTAGGGGCCTGTGTGCTAATTGTAGAAACAAATTTATTCACAGTAAATTAAGACAAACAGGAAGGCCTTCAGCTGAACTACTGTGGAGAATATTTGCTAAAGCTGAAATGGATTAAAAAGCTTCAGTAAGACTTTGTACTAGCATCTTAAATGAAACATGTTTCAGAATTTAAACATAAATAGATAATTCAGTTTTTTTAAAAATACCTAGGGAATATCAGCTGAGAGTCATACATGCTAAATCTTGAAGAAATGTTACTGCTTTAAATGCTTTAAGCTTTGCTAGCATAACTGGCAGAGTATATTTTTACTTAATGGAAAACACAAAAGTCTGCTAAAATGTTTAAGTACATATTTTCATAACCCATGAGAAAGCACACATGCTTGCACTTGATTTTGTAGAGATGCATACCTATATTTAACTTTGATATTTTGGATGATCGTTATATTTTGATTCACTGTTACGCAACTGTAGTTAAAACATAGGTACTGCTTGTAACAGAAAACTCCCCACTCAGATACTGCTATGCTTGTTGAATGCTTTTTTATATCATCAAACTTCCATTATAAAATCTGGAAATTAGATAATCACATAATAAGAGAAATATTAATACCTGATGTCTTATCCACAGATAAACAGCACATATAGAGATTTAAGCATCCTGACAATAATCTGGCAACTATTGCTAGTATTCCATTAGTTCAACAAATACTACTTTTTTTTGGATCAAAAAGTTTTCTGAATGAAATCAGTTCCTACTTGGGATTTTCTTGTTCCTTTGGTAAGTACTTGTCACAGTCACGCCTTGCCATGCCATAAAGTCATGTCATATGTTTTTCCATAGTAATAAGATTACTTGGTGAATCAGCTACAAATGTGATATACACGCTTACATTATTTAACCACGGGACATTATTTAACCGAAGGACACAGAGATCTCCTTTTCCTTTCAGCCAAACAATAGATACTTATCAGTCCAAGGAGCAAAGAGGGTTTACTGTCTTCTGGATATACACCAAGCCAGTTTAGGGATGCAGCCCAGCAGTGGGGTGTACATGGGCAGTTGAGGAGGTTGTCCTGTGCCCTGAGAAGTGTAGGGAGGACTTGCATCCCCTGGTCACAACATCTCCTTTCTGGGAAATGCAGTGCAGTGCTTGCGATTAGAGTTCAGACTCTCCCTTTGGACTACTTTTCCTTCCTTATTTAGCAGCAATATCTGTTCCTCAGACTAGCAAAAGTGGACAAAAAAACTAAAGGAGAAAATAAAAAGGGTGCATGGCTGGGTCCTTGCACTAAATTATAAGAATAGATCATTTAACTTTTCTTTATGGACAGTAAAGGCCATCCATGTGTCTCTGAAGATAGCTAGCTGCCTATATGAAACATATTCTCTCTGCATTTATAGACCTTATGATTCACACACTAGTTTTAATCAGACTCTTCAGAACACCCAGTTTCCTGATTCTGAAAAAAAATCTCAGTTTCATACTCTGACTATCCCTCCTATAGGTAGAGTTTTACTCAGAAATCCGAAAGGTTCCTGCTCTAGCAAAACTTGCAGAAATAAAGCCAAAGGAGATGCTACCACAGAAGACATAGCTCAGTTTTAGGCACTGGAATTTTGGTTATTTACAATACAACTTGTTTCCAAGTTCCTCTGTAGTCTGTGGATGTACTCAGGATAGCTATTGTATGGTGGTATCTAAGTTCCCATTTCTTACCCTCACGACATGACTGAGTCTTCATGGTCTCTAGAAATAAGTCGGTGTAGTTGGTCTGACTTCAGTGCAACATTTAGAAGAACCAACCCAGATTTTGTTAATTTTGAAATATTTCCTTTAACAGAATGAGTGCAATTAAAAAAAGATTTATTAAATTACTGTCCGGTTTTATCTGCTATTGAATGAACTCACTGTTCAGAGTTTAATTTAGTTACTTTACTTTTCAGAGATTTATATTAAGCCTTCCTGATTTGTTGAAATAGCAATTTGCACATTGTATAAGCTGTTTATAGATTTCAGCTTCTAGAAGGTTGTTAGGGATATGAATCTATTTTGCCTTCAGGCATGTCTGTCAAAGACTGATCTGAAATGAAAAAATAATTACATACTGTTTCAGATTACGTTTTGATGGTATTTCAGATACCTAATAGAACTGAAACGGGCTTTTTTCTTTAGGGCAGAATAAAAACAGGAAAACCACTTTGTTCCAAAGGAAGGAGTAGATTCACTTATACTTCTGTTAAAAAACCTGTAATCAGGATTGAAAGTGCTCTCTGTGAAGACTATGGGATATCATATCTGAGAGAGAGAATTGGTTTGATTTATCATCTTCCCCTTTCAAAGCCTAACCAAGTGAAATATCTACAGCACTTCAAGAGAGGATTACTTCACCTAATCACTTGCCCCCATGGATAGTTCAGCAGTGTTGCAACCATAGAGACGTGAAAAACAAGCAGGTAGAATGTAAAGCCTGAGCTGTGTTTGGCAATACGCATAGGCAGCTTGTCTGCCTTCACCTCTTGAAGAGCATCTCTGCTATGCCTGCATTGGAGGGAGCTCTTCAGCTCTGGCAACACAGGAGCAGCATCGCCCTCACAAGCTATGATGGTGAGTTGTGTTTTGCCCAGAGTTTCCTGTAGTTAGAGCACCCATTCACTAAAAAACACAGAGGGAAGGAGAAAATGAAAACAGTTTTTGTCATTAATTTCAGTTTTCTGAACTTGTTTTGCCTGATTTCAGGTTTAACAATGGTAGGACTGATAAAAGAAAAAAGTATAATTAGAATCCAGTTCAAATTCAGTTTCTTGGAGAGAAAAGGTGAACTGGATGGGTGAACTGTGCAGTGGGTGAAAAGCTTTCTGAACTGCTGAGCGTGATCCAAGTGCAACTGGCATCTGCTTACAAACAGCATTCTCAGAGGCCACCACTGAACCCTTCTCAAGCTGGAGAGATGGGCTGACAGAAATCTCATGCTGTTCAACAAGAGCGAACGCAGAGCTCTGCATCTGTAGGAGAATAACTCATGCAGCCTCTGCACAGGCTTTAAAGCAGCTGGGAGGGAGTGAACATGGAGGGCTTGACAGGTACACAAAGAGCAGAAGTCAGCAGCAGGCCAAGGTAGCAGTGAAACCGAGCCCTCATCAGGGCAGTGCTAGTATATATGTGACCATTTCAAATTACATGTAAGGAAAAATGTCCTCACACAGAGAATAGTTCATTACAAGAGCAGGCTCCCCAGAGATGATATGGAACATGCGTCTTTGGAGATATTCAAAACTCACCTGGTCAAGGCCATGGGCAGGACCCATTTGCTTTGAGCAGGAATCCAAGGACTCACTGTCTAAATTATTCTGTGTTTCTACATCAAAGAAAAAAAAGCACAAGCTAAGCCTTACTGATCCTGTCTGGGTAGGGAACCTTGTCTCACAGATCAGGAAAATTTGTAGCAATGAAGCAAATACTGAAAGAGGTACTGGAATAATGGAAGAAGGTAATTAATAATCTCTAGATTATAAAAACTGCAGCCTGAAGAATTTTTATGTCAAACAAACTGTTGGCAGAAATGGACCTAAATTCTATGAGTTTGACAAAATTTTATCTGTTTACATGAAGCGAGCTATATGATGAGCTGTTTTTAAGTGGTGATAAGGAACTCCAACAGCTTATAGGACATATGAGAGAGATGGGTCCAACTGCAGAGATAAGACTGGGAATCAGAAGACTCCTCACAGAACTACAGCATGCCAAATATTTTTATAAATGCTTTGAAAAAGCTCAAATGGAAAATACTGTACAAATGTAATAGAATACTACTAATATTATTGTACTCAGTATAAATGTTGCTAGCAATAAAAGGAGATGAAGAATACAACCCTGTTATGCCATAAAATTAATATTGAACAGAATTATCTATGAACAGAATCTTTTAAGAAAGAGTCTCATTAAGGATCAGCTATCCTTCATGCTATACCAAATGATTAGTAACCAGATAAATGTACAGAATGTCATGGATATATTTAATAACAGAAGTGGAGAACAGACAAAGACACCACAAAGAAAATTTTAAAATAAAATGTAGCTATACTGGTAGATTGTGGTTAGCTACTATCATCAGTTCCAGAAACTGTTGAGTCTTTCCAGTGTCAGTCTATATATAGATAAGATTTTCATTTTTCTGAAAAACATAACGGTCTTTTAGTCTTTTATGTTCTGAAGACCACAACACTTTCTCTTATAGTCTTTGTGGCTATGGACTATCACTTAATGCCTTTTGCTAGAGCACATAGGTCTGCTTAGTCCTTCATTTCCAAGTTCATGAGACTTTGGGGCAGCAAAGAACAGACAAATATGAAATGTGAAGATCTGATCTGTGATAGTTACCTATGAATTTTAGGACATCAGTGTTTCATCTGGGATGAAACTTTAAGACATTTTGAAAACCCATATTTTCATTTTTGAGTTGTTTCATACTATTTTTCTGTGCTGCCTACCTAACCTGTGCAGCTTTCAGTCTGAATAACTGTGTCCTGCAGAAATTCTAAATAAAGAGACACTCATCCTACACAAGCTCAAAACTAGTCAGGTGCTATTTTACATCACTGCATGGATTTCTTTGACAAGGCCCAGAGATGCACAGAAACAAGGGAAAAATGTGAAACTGCAGAAGTTAAAGTATCACTGCAATAATACTTTAAATTTTAAGTATGTAGCAGAAAAGAAGAAATAATTTATGTTTCCCAAATCTTCTAAACTGACAAATTGCAGAAGTACTCATGGCCTTTCCTGAGTCCCCTTCAGAGGATTTAGGTGTTTTAAAAATGAGCTTGTTTTCTGAGGTCACCTGCCTCTTTCTTGCTCCTGTCCCAGCAAAAGTCAGCAGCAGATAGAGAACTCTGAGCTTGGAGAGCAAATGGACTTTGCTACCAGCTCTGCAGTGCCTAGGAAAACCAGGTGGTAAGCAAGGAGATTTTGCAGCCTTTTACAAAGCAGGGTTCACTGTCAGTGTGAATCGCTGAGTATTGGATAGAGTTTAGTCTATGATTTGCTATGGCTGACACCTGAGTGACACTCCTTTTGAATCTGCATTTCTATGAATGATTTTAGAAGGCTGTGTTTTGATTTGTGCTGCTGAAATTGATGTGCTAATCTTTAGTTACAGAATTGTCGTTGCTGATTTTGGATAAAATATAAATAAGCATTCTGTTCCCTGGAGGAATATGTTTTCCTCTTCTATTTGATACCTGACATTGTTTCTGCTGAAATTTATTTGCTGCAATTTCTTCAGTAACTGATTTCTATGATGTGGTTTTGTTTTAGTGTTTGAATATTTTTTTTTCTGTGTGTGTGTGTGTGTGTGTGTTTTGATTTACTCTTCTCTTGGTTCTTCAAATCATGCTTACCAAGATACAAAAAAGTATGACTTTAAAGCAGGGAAAGTAGTGGTGACCATACAAATCCTTTTAAATCCAGTCTTCTGGGTCGTGGAGTAATACTTCTGATTGGTGAAAAATCTAGACATGCTTTTGATCTCTCTGTAGATAGAAAATCCTTTATGAGATTTGCATAGGACTTGGCATTTTCATTTCATGAACATTTATTTTTGTTAAATATAGGATGAAATTATTTAGGTGTGTGTGGATATTTCCTCCTCATAATCTTGTTTGTGCTTTGAAAAACTTCTCTAGAATATTTAGCTATGATATTATCAACAAAACAGAGTTGAACTGTGTATGACCAATGACTGTGTTGTGTATCCTCTACGGTCAGTGTTTAGTAACTATTTTTAATTCAGAGAGATATTATATATTCCATTCAACTGTACATAACTTACATTAAAAGATTAAATAATAGTCATGCAGCACATAGGATGGAAGGGATCTTGAATTTGTGTTTTGCATTCATTTGTGACTGTTCCTCATAGATTCTGAGCTCTCAAAATAGCAGGACTGCAAGCAAAGTAGAGGGCACTTGGAAGTGTTCTGCTTTCTGCTGGCTGTATTCTTAACCATCCAGTCTTTCCAGTGTGCTTTTATTGCCTTTAAGAGCATAAGATATTCTTTAGCTTCTTTGGCATAGCTGGAAAAGAATTAAAATGGTGATGAAAAAATGATGCCTACAGCATTGGCTAAATAGATAGATCATCTCCTACTTGGGCATACACCAAAATCCCATCCAGGATGGAAAATGAAAATATACATAGAAGAAGAAATTAGAAAAACTTTTGACTTAGAGATGTTCAGGAGAAGGGCTTAACTGGAAGATGGAAGACTGAGGGTATGTCTGATATACCCTGGAGCATGGTGTGCCAGCACAGGGCAACTGAGACTGCAAAGACCAAAGGGAAAAGGGCAGAGGGAGCCAAATACGGTTATCTTCCTTATACTGCCTCTCATGTGGGATCTTGAAGTGAATGAAACATAGAATCGTAGAATAGTTTGGGTTGGAAGGGACTTTTAAAGGTCATCTAGTCCAACCCCCTTGAAATGAGTAGGGACATCTTCAAGTGTATTGGCTTTCTCAGAGCCCTCTTCAACCTGCCCTTGAATATTTGCAGGAATAGGGCATCCACCACCTCTTTGGGCAACTAGTTCCAGTGATTCACTACCTTTTTTGTTTTCTTCTGTTTATGTAGTCTGAATCTACTGTCTTTTTAAAAAAATCCAAAAAACAAACAAACAAAAACCTTTAACCCTTGTCCTATCACTATATGACATAGCAAAAAGTCTCTCTCTAGCTTTATTATAGGCCCTGTTTAGGTACTGGAAGGCTGCTGTAAAGTCTTCCTGGAGCCTTCTCTTCTCCAGGCTGAACACACCCAACTCTCTCTGTCTCTGTAGAAGAGGTGCTCCAGTCCTCTTATCATCTTTGTTGTCCTCTTCTGGACTTGCTCCAACAAGTCCATATTTTCTATGCAGTGGGGACCCCAGAGCTGAATGCAGTACACCAGGTGGGGTCTTACCAGAGCATAACAGAGAGGCAGAATCACCTCCCTCAACATGCTGGCCTCGTTTCTTTTGATGACGCCCAGGATGCACTTGGCCTTCTGAACTGCAAGTGCACATTGCCAGGTCACGTCCAATCTCTCAACCACCAACACCCCCAAGTCTTACTTGCCAGGGCCGCTCTCAATCAATTCATATCCCAGTCTGTGATGATACTGGGGATTACGCCACCCCAGGTGCAGGACCTTGCACTTGGCCTTGTTGAACCTAATGAGGATCCCATGTTGAACCTCAATGGTCCCCACACGGGATTTTGCTTCAAAGGAAGGAAAAGCTTAGGAAAAAAGTGTTTTACTCTTTCATAGTTATGCAGTGTGGGCGGCTAAGGACCTAGAAGCAAACTGAAGAATTAGGCTATATGCTAGTACATATGCTAGGTGTATCCATAGGCATCCAATTAGACCTTGCTTTGGCTCTACAGTCACTCAATTTCCTGCAGAGCACAACAGCCCTGATTCCATGACATATGGGTAATTCTAATCTCATGAAATCTGCACATGAACTCTGAAATAAAACCTGATATAACAACTGAAATGGCCACTCAGGATTAAAATTGCACCCTCTGAAGGATCTCATCGTGGCACAGGGAACTGCCAATAATTTCTTTCTCTGAAGTCCCGCTGTGACATCACCTGCAAAAATTGTATGCAATTCAAAGCATTCCCAAAACAGAAAGATACTGTCAGGAGTGTAGAAAAGAGCAACAGGAAGTGTTATGAAGACAGACAGATGGATTAAAAAAGGTGATGTGGAAAAAAAGAAACTGTAAGAGGCTACCTATGTTTGAATGAGGTTAAAAGAGGGAAAAGATGGATCATCACTAGGAGCAGCCTGTTGCATTGCTTTTGAACTGGGAGTTTCATGCTGAATATTAAGAAAGAAATCCTTGGCATTATTTCTCAGGGAGCCATGTAGCAGCATTTACACTCTGCTCTCACCCATCCTTAGAACTGCACTAATAAATATTGCAGTAATGTTTTGCATTTGTATCATAGTAAGGACCAAAAAATATTTCCACAACAAAAAACATATCACTCTCCCACACTAATTTCCATATAGCAAATTACAAGAGAAATACTAACACTACATCCTCACTGGACATAGCCAGCCAAATTATGCTCTCACAAATACTAGGTCATTGAAGTCCATGCACACAGACAAAAGCTGATTGGATCTATAGCATGAGATACAAGTAAAGCACTAGTAGTTGAACATTTATACCCCTTAATGAGGTCATATTTAATATGCTGTGAGCATTTCTGGGCACCTTAGCATACTAAGGTCATTGTAGAAAGGAAGTGACAGCAGGGTGCATTCAGTACTGTATAATGTAGAGACTTGAGTGTTTCAATTTTTTGCTGAACATTTGTGGAAGTAGGGCTGTGTTAAAAGCAAAAAAGAGAGTTGGAGGGGCATTGAGGCACACAAAGACTGCCACCAGAGAGACACAAAGACTGCCACCAGTCAGAGATAAGAGCACAGGTTTGTCACTGCTACAATGTGAATAAAAACTTAAAACAATGATTTTTTAACACTGTGATTTTTAAAGTGTGATTATTAAATATAACTGCAGTCAATTTGAAATAAATTATTGATGACTGGAACTGGAATATTAAAAGCTACTCACGTCAGTGCTTTCCACCCATGGTGCAACAGCATTTTGTCATGGGTTCTATGTGCCACTTTCAATATAAATTGAGGGAATTCTGAGGACTATAAGGGCTGAAATCCAGTTTAAATTGCAGTCCTTTGGAACACACTCTCAATTCTCAGGAAAAAAAAAAAAGTTTTAGATTTTGCTGCAGCTGCCTCCCACTCTCACCCGCCCCTTTGGGCACAGAAATCCGGACACACAGTAGGTTTATCACAGTCATGTTCTCATGTTCTCTTCCTTTGGCTGAGGACAGAAAAAAGAGGCTGAAACACTAGCCCGAAGTCTTCAGCCATGCATTGCATTTCTGCATCTGTACTAAATCCTAGCACAGACTTTAAGATTCTTGCTAATTACAGAGCAGTTTTGTAGAAAGAGTTTAATTATTTATTATTTTACAATCTAAATAGATTTGGTTTTAGTATTAAATCACTCTTCCAGTTTGCTTTCAATGGTTAGCTTTAGTGAGGGCTACTTTGTTGCCCCTACAGATTGTTTTCTTTTGTCCACAGATATTCTGATTCCTTTCAAGATGCTATTGATTTCAGTGCAGTTTTCACCTACACTGCTTTAAATGCATTGTGTTCTTTAGAAGTACAGCACCAACAGTTGCTGATTATTTGCAGGTTGGTGCATGGAGAGGATGGAAAGCTTCTTGCTATTCTGCAGAGAGCCAGTATCATACCACCATTTGTGCCCTTGCAAATTAGATGCTCAAATACTAAAAATTTTAGGGTCTTATTTTGAAAATTAAATGGGAACATTTTTAACCTTTAGTTTACCATGTCAATAATATGGGTGTTACAGTAACTATCTATTCATACAATATGTATCTGTAAGTACAAAACCCCAAGACTTTTGTTTCAAATGGGCCAAACTGATCTTGCGACTGACACCAACCACCCTTTATAACGAGTGATAGAAGTCAAAACAACAAAAAGCAGATAAACACATATGCAACCACTGTCAGTCATCCACAACAAATCATTCACTTAGAAACAGAAAGGGGATAAAATATTTACCATTTACATTTAAAGAGAGGAAAAGAAAGTCAAATGTGACAGAGAAATATGAAGATCAACACTATCACATAAATATACCTTCTGATACAAAGGTCACGAGTCTCAGATGTAGTTCAGAACAGCTGATTGCAAATTGGATTAGTTGAAGATTTAACCATCGAGGTGATTTGTATTATGTAAGCTGAATATTTAGCTCAATTAAAAAAGAATCTAAAACATAAGATCTATCATTCATACTCCTAGCAGAAAATTATGTTAGAGCTATGGTGTGCATAATTTTTTTTCACATTCTCATCTTTATTTCTATATTTCCAGGGGTTTGAAAAATAAATATGAAGTCTTGTCAATTTTGTGTGAAACACTGGGCCTAAAATGCCTTATGTTCCCTGAGAGGAGACACTTTTGAGAAGTAGGTTTTATGATGACTATAAGTTTATACATCTATTTCACAAGGTGGAACTCCTATCACTAGGGCTAATATTATTCAAAATAATGAAAAGTCAATTTCTTATGGTAAAATTTTCAGCAGATATATTTTTAAAAATTGCTTGTTGTTCTAATTGCTACATTTATTCATTTGAATGCAATAATGCATAAAATCAGGCAAATCTCTTTTTGCAAATATGTATATATTACTTCCTTAGATTCATCAGAAATAATTTTTTTTCTTAAACATAAGACATTTGTCAGTATCTCATCTTACAGGTACTTCACAGGAGATTGTATATTTTATATATTGCAACAGTGACACAGCTTTCAGAAAAAAAGTGCAGATAAAAAGGCAGTACATATAGCTAATTGCTCTTCTGAGGCGAATTAAATACTTGAAAATAGAGATGCATGAGCTGAGACAGGGCAGCTCTCCCTAGTGAGCTGTGTTAAATTTTGGAGAATTGCAATGAAAAGGAAAAATGTCAAGGGGAAAAAAGATACAAGTGAAAAAAAAAATTCATCTTCCACCAGAGAAAATTATGAAACAGTCATAGTTTTCAGTTATGCAAATTCCTGAATAGCAATTGCTTTAGTGCTCTGATTTTTGTGTTAATAAACATGAGCTTTTTTCAGATAAAATGGATTTTCTCATTTGAAAAAGATACTTGGATTAAATAGTTGCAAGCTGGAAAGATACTGGAGAATATTCAATTATCCTTTGATTCATAGATTAGTTATTCTTATTAGTCTGGAAAGACTTCAGATTATTCATTCTGTTTTGTTGTGCTATATATTGTCTGCATTTGATTGCTAATGCATGATGAGTGTTTTCCGTAATTAAAAATCCTAGTTGTTGTAAAGAACAATGAAATATGCATAATTTCCCTTTGTCTTTTTTTTTTTTTTCACCTAACTCAAAGCTGTTCATACTTTGTAATTTAGGACAGGTAAAATGGTCTATAAATTTGTCAATGATAAACAACCACTGAACTTGATTTTATATTCCATTTAAACCCATAAAAAAATCTTTCATTAGTTAATCAGATACAACTGTCTTCCTGACACAGCTTGATTCAGTGCTGAATTATGTTGACAGCTTGAATCAGCTCCAATCACCTGATTCCCTTATTGGACAAACTGATGCTCATATGCCTACTTCTTCAAAGAGATATTTAGTCTGGAGAATGAAGTCCAGGTCGGCCTCTAACCCAGAAGGATGCTGGAATCCATTTCTGCCATCATCACACTGTATTTTTATGGTCATAGTTCCCAATGTTAAATTCATTCTTAACAGACACTCATAATCTGATTGCTAGAGATCATCTTGGCATATAGATAAACACGAGGTTTGACAGCAAGTTATTTTATCAGTGCTTGTGACAGCTCTGATGCAGAAGACCTGGAAGCTTTGCCCTGCCTGTCCTTTCCCACAGGGCTACAGAGGCCCCATTGAAGGATCCCCAGTGTGGTGGCATCCAGTAGAGGGATAGAGGAGATGACAAGCTGTGAATGATGCTACAGCAGCCTTCCAATTTATATTCTCTTCCTCTTCCCCAAAACCCGCCTCAGTTAGAGGTCTCCTGCAGAAAACTACTGTATGAGGTGAGAATGATTTCTTTGGCACCCATCCCTACACAGCTTCCTAGCTATAGATTGAAGTTGTTGGGGCTATAGATTGAAGTTTTTCTATTTGATGTTATTTTCATACAGGGTCCATGTATGAGGTACTGTTGGCATTCGTCTTTAGTTGAAAATGTTCAGTACAAGCAAAAAAGTTCTAAATTTGCAATAAAGATCCTGAAACATGTAATGGCTGTTCTGGGGAACAAAACTGCTTGTGTTCATGAGTATGATAAATAATCACAATCTTGATGGAAACCAATACTGAAAACCAAGCTATATTGCAGAGAAGAAGTGGACAAAATAGATAAGATTTAAATTCAATATGTCCAGTATCAAATCTCCAGCAGTGACCTGAGAATAAAGGTGAATGCTTCAAGATCCATATCCCAAATGTTTTCTAACTGTTCTGTCAACTTGACAGTAACTTGGGCTTATTTTCACGGTGTGAAAATCAAAATGTGTGTGACATGATTTGAAAGTATGGCGTGAAAGCATGCGAGGTTGACTAAGGATTAAATGCTTCATGGGGGGTGCTGGAGACCAAACTAAAGCAGCAGTAGAAAAGCCTGATGCAGTTTCACCAGATATTCACTAGAATCCATATCGCTTTTTGAGAAGGGTCCAATAATTCTTTTAATCACACCACTTTACCTTTGGAGACAATTTCAGAGGTCATGGTAGTGAAGAACCTGTGAACTAATGAGTATTAGCAAC
The DNA here is from genome assembly GCA_013400415.1 of Scytalopus superciliaris. Lineage (NCBI taxonomy): Eukaryota > Metazoa > Chordata > Aves > Passeriformes > Rhinocryptidae > Scytalopus > Scytalopus superciliaris. The sequence continues at coordinate 276,370 of VXBX01009031.1, forward strand.
ACACAGGACTGGGATCTGGGAATGAGCTGCAGAACTAATGTCAGCTTGGCTTTGTGATGCTCAGATAAAAACTAGGAGTAATCAGGAGTCACCTTAGGACTTCTCATTGGTCTACAGTAAACTCAGTTTTGCCACTCTAATTATGGGGGCAACATTCACTACTTTGGGTGTGGTTTACCTTCCAGCTACAGAAATCTGGAAGATGGCTATCTATACCTGAATAGTTTCCTCTTCATTGCTTGTAGGGAGTGATTGACTTTAATGTACACATGAGGGAGGCAAAGTTGCCTGTTGAAAGGGAGCACCGCATTGTCTGGACCCAACAACCTCATGCTGGCATGCAGAGAAGGAGCTGCAGGTTGGGCAGGCTGGACTGCTACATCAGTTTTTACTAACTGCATTTATTAACTAACCAAAAAATAAATGTTTACAGGAGGAAGAATGTGTGACTGCTTTAGCTGGTATAAAGTTGTCTCTCACTGAATAGCAGTTGTTGAGAAAGGCACAAAGAAAGTCAAAAAGTATAACATTTTTAATTTAGAAAAGCATCACAATTACAGGGGCATATAGAATGCAATAACATATTTTATGTTTGCTACTCACTATCTCAAAGCAGTTTAAACAGCCAAAGAAAATGAACAAACCAGAAAGATTTACAATGTTTGTTGATATTCTTGCTGCAGGCAAAGAGACGTACCAAATTTGGTTTAGGCGGTTTTGAAGGGAATCCTTTAGCTGAAGTCTAGGCACACCATATTTTATTTCATTTCACAGTGGTGTACACACAGAATGAAAAAAAAAAAACAAAAACCCAAAAAAACCCCACCAAGGGTAAGGAGAGATTTCAAGCATAATTGCATATCATTTTAATTAAAAATGATAATGATCTTTCCTTTCCATAACTGTATTTCCACAAAGTTTCTTGGTAGAGGAAAGAATTGGTAAATGAGAGTTAATGATAAGATGCACACTAAACAAGAAGCTTTCTTCTTTTGGGACAGGTTTAGAAACATCAGCTGAGCTTCCATTTTAATATCTAAATATGAGGAAACTGTTCCTTGATTGCTGTGATTCCACACTCCAGTGGAGTATTCCACTTGGAATATGAGAACATCATCAGGAAGCCCTAAACCTCTTAACCCAAGGGAAAATAAAGCAACTGCTTGTATTGATCAAATGTTCATACAGGAAAAATACTAAACCAAGCTCATTCCTCATATATAAATGTTTCACAAATGCCAGTACACATATTTCTTTAATAATCTTATAGAGCCAAGCATATTTGATACTTTATCAAAGTTACTTTTTCAAAGCTACTTCTTCTTTAGTATTCCTGTGGATCAAACCTTGAAAAACTGAAATGATACATTACAACAAACACACAAGTAACAAAAAAATCTGTGACAAAACCAACTTTTGAATCCAGAATTACCCCAAACTCCATATAAATCTTATTTTGTTTCTGAGATCTCCCTTTTATTCTTCCTTACTAGTTTAGCTTTTAAGACTCTTGCTAACTGTCAAATAGGAAAGACTGATATGGATGCATTACCTTTAAGTTAGCCACATACACTTCAAACATCTGTCTTGACCAAGTAGCTAGGGGGTCTTTTGGTCCCCTTGAGGCTCTCATAAGACAGCTGGATAATTACCTCATGCAAGCAAAAGGCTCCATTGGAGCAGGGGAGGCCTCACATCTTGAAATACACATTTCCCTTCAGCTGGATCTGAGTGTCTGCAAAGCCCTTCACAGCTACAGAAGTGAGTTATAGACTACTCATCTTAGTCTGGTCTCCCTTCCTTTTCCACAGACATGCCTTGTTTTTGCAAAGTGTTTCATATGGTCATCACATTTGTAAAGATTCCCTTTGATTTCTCTTCCACCAATGCACTAGAATGAGTTTTCCAGCATTATCATAGTAAGGGAAAAGTAGAGTTCTGAGGAATCCTGCAGAATGTCTCCCCTCAAAAAACATGCAAACACTTTCACGGTCAGGAGACAGCCTTGCATTTGTGTATGAGCACACTGCCACCATCTTGCAGTGCAAAGTCAGTTACGATGATTGTAAAGGTCAATAAGTTATCACAACAGGGGACATAAGGCTACCCTGCCCCTCAACCTCACCACCTTACTACAAGTGATCATTGAAAATAGCATCAACATCCTGTTTTGTCAGCCTGTTTGGGAGAACTGAGGGCTAGTGCATTTTCTTCTTGTGCTGATAGGCATCTGTCCTGCATCTGCTCTTCCTCTCACATCCCATTTTGTGATTTATTTTTATTAGCCTACCTCAGACAGTTCTTTACCTACCAGTGTTTTTGCAACTCTGTGGAGCCACACTCTTATCTCTGTTTTCTTGTTCCAAATGTAGTGAATTCTGAAGCATATTGATGGATGTCCCTTTGCAACTTGCTTATTTAGTGTTCTCTTGGAAATCTTTCCTGTAGAGACTATAGAGGGGAAAGGATAGAATTCTTCCAGGTTTGACTAAGAAGACCATTTAGAAACAAAATTGTGTGCAAAACCTAGTATATATTTTGCAAAAACTATATGGAACTGAAAATGCATTGTCCTTCAAAAAGTTTTAATAATACCAGGACTTAATTGGATCTTCTAAAGCATGAATATGAGGAAAGTGCAGCCCTGGACTTGCTCCTGTTGCCAGCATTTCCTCTGGATGCCCGAACCATGGAGTGCCACCTCAGCTAGAGACTCTTCAAGATGTCTTTGTTTCTAAACTCTGATAATGATGGATTTCACAGTTGGACAGTTTTTTTAACAGATTGCTGATATCTCAATTAGCAAATCCTAACTTTGAATAACAACATCTAGACATGGGATTTAAGCTTCTTAAACCAAGCTTCTGTCTTTTCTACTGCTTCCTGCATTTTACAGCTTCCGAGTCTCTGGACCATCACTTCATCCTGCATTGAACATAAGCATCAAAAGTTAGTTTTAGCTGAATCAAAAAAAGGAGCTGTGAATAGGGAAAGGGTGTATTATCATCTCAGCTGGATCAATTTTACAGTCCCCTTAGTGTTTTGTCACTTACAACAGCACAGGTTCAATACTGAAGAACCCAAAGTGAGGTAAGTGCTAGGTCTTTTAATTGGGTGGGGGTGTTCAATCCAGCACTCACATAATACTGGAAGCTGTTTGATCATGAGCAACAGTTTTGTCACTTAAAGTGACATCCCTTGATGTCCCTCTTTATGTTGGATTAGGCCACCCTTACATTTTAAATGCTACTCTCCCACAAAATATGGGAGCAGTTGAGGTATTGAAAACAGAATGTGGTTTTACTGACATAGGCAACCACCTAAAGATGTGCTGCTGCTGCTCACATGGCAGTCACAGGTTGAAGTACATCCTTTCATCACAGGAACATCTTCAAGAAGACCAGAAAGCTCTTTTGACACTCAGCATTTCTTCATGGAGACACCTGCTTTGTCTTCGATCAACATTCAGTAGAAAACTGAAAAGTGTTGTAGATTAGAAATACACAGTGCAGCAGCTCCTCACAAATGGTGAAGTGGCTGATGAGCTAGTAGTGATGGTCATGAAATACACATGTGGACAATGCGTGCTGAGTGGAAATGTAAGCTATTAATGTCCGTATTTCATTTAGGCTTTTGTATATCCATAAATGTTTCTTCAGAATTATCTGCACTTGTAATGTGGGATAGCAGAATAAAGCATTCCTAATTCTTGTGAATGCAAATGATATCAGAGTGAAGTCTGTTATTTCAGCATGAATATTGACACATTTGATTTTTCCCCCTCAAGGCTAAACTTTACTGCTAAGTAAGTAGAAAAGCTAAAAAGCAATTGCTAAGTATATTTTTTTGCTGTACATAAAATACTTCTTATTTTAGTCTTGACTAAAATTTCTGATTTTCCCACTGTGGTGCTCAGGACACCACATCTGATGATACTCACTTTCTCACAACACAGTGAGAAAGGAGAAAGACTTTAAAAATCAAAAATATGGTCAGCACAGACTCTAAGGAGAGGCTAAATTTAAACAATATCAAGAAACACGGTAATGCTCAGAACTGCAGGATGTTGTGGAGTAGAAAGTCTAAAAATAGTTCTGGCTCTGATTTTACAAGCAATTTCTCTATAGTGTTGATTCAGACATAGACTAGGATTTTGGATGTATCTAGTATATTGCTCTGTGTGTCTCAGTTGGCTCTCTCCCCTGCATGGCACCACCACTGCAAAGAATTTTCTTCTCTACCAGGTCTCTCAATCCTTGCAAGCAGATCTCCTCCTGGCCCCATTTACTGCCAAGGGATCACAAGGAAGAGGCACAATGACTCTGGCCTCACACCATGTTTCAGATCAGCCTCCTCTTATCATGGAATCATAGTGAAGTTTTGAGCTGGCTTTGCCATTTTAGCTTTCTCCAGAGATCTCCAGCATCACTGATGGTGAATCACAATTTCATCCAACATTAGAGAACACTGCTCTTAGAGGCATTCCTCTGTGTGGATAATTTCTTGCTTAGGACTTCTAACAGTGCATATAATTTGAGCTTAATGAGCTGTGGACAACTTTGAGAATTTTTTAATCCTGTGGAAAGACTGCATGGCTATTGAAGAGCCTGACCACAAGAACTGCCCCCCCAAAAAAAAAAAATAAATTCCAGAGTGCCAAATATCCATACTGAGAGATGAACTGATTGAAGGAAAACATTTTCTTGAAATTGGCCTCCTTTATGGATCTGCCCTTTCCCTTCTGGCTCACAGACACAGTGATTACAGACAATAACCAGCATTACTAAGGAGGAGGAACAGTTATAATAAGGATATAGATATCCTTAGATAGATCCATCAGCAGCAACATCTAAATAATTCACAAGTTTTTACAGCCATGTATTTTTTTTTCATCTTGCTTCTGCTAATGTAGTTAACATTAACTATAGTTATTTATTACACTACAGTGACAATTAGCTGTCCTTTTTTGAGTTTGTGATATCAGGACTATTTTACTACACTGTTGAAGATCCCCCATCACTCTGCATGCACCTCCATACAGTCTGACCTCACTCATTCATTTTTGGAAGAGGATTACTTTACTTGCTAGTTCTTTTAATTCAGCACCCAAACGGATAACATGAAATGAGTCAAAGAGGTGAAAAAAAGTAAATACTGTGCTAATTCTTCACTGTCATTTATTTGGACTCTATCGCAAAATGACACCTGTGTGAACTCTTTACTGTGAATAAATTAGCATCTCCTCAGCATAGAAAGAGCTGGATGGTAGGAAGCAGCTAACTCACCAGCATTGGCACAGTACTGTCAAGCACGCCTTTCAGAAGGATACTATAATTTCCATAAGTCAGTAGTAGTTTTTGTTCAGATTACTTTGCAAAGTAATTTGTTTTTGGTTTTGGTTTTTGGTTTGTTTTTTTTTTTTTTTTTTCCCGGTGATGTCCTAAACATATTTTAGTTCAATTAATATTTATAACATTTGCGCAAGAATTTTCCCCTGTATTCAATTCAGTTCCACTTGTTCTAAATCTGAAATCACTCTTTGCTATAGTGACACAGTGCACAATGTTTGCACTGTCTCAGCTAAATGTTTTGGTTATGTTTGGTAGTACCTCAGCAAAATAAGCACTTTCTATTCATTACCTAAACTAGTGACTGGAACATTTTGGTGCTTTGTTGCTCTTTGTTTATATGCACTGTTGTACAGATAAACATATCTGCTGGACTTAGCAGAAGTCAATATTTAATAAATGGCTGTCTTACAGGAACTTCATCTAAACTGTGAAATTAATAATAAATGTTTTCAAATAGATGCTTTCCAGCACAAGGCATTTTGAATCATTTATAAGTTGGGTTCCTTCAGTAAGTCTTTTCATATTTAATGCATTAAGTTGGAGTATTTATTGCATTTCTGAAAAGAACAAAGAATGAGGTTCAAGGGGAAAACCACCGAGGGTTTTGATGAAAGGAAGGCCGTGTATTTTAGGTCACATACAACTAAATGGGGATAGACTGTGCCTTTAGGTAGAACCTTAAATAAAACCATATGCATCCCATCCTCAAGCAAAGGCTTAAGTTTTGCATTCACATCTGAAACATCACTTCTTCAGCACTCCTTCATTATGCAAAGCAAACATTTGAAGAAGCTCTTGAAAACTTATGGTGGGCTATTTTCCCTAGCACAGACAGCAAACAACTATGCCTACCTACCTGTTGCCTGAGTCCTCCATTTCACTGGCTTCAAGGAGGATCTAAGAGCACACCTCCCAGAACATTTATGGACTCCTCTGGTGATCCCTTCTGCCAGGACTGCTCAAGCAGGTTGCAAAAGGGTTATTTAATACCCCTTTTTATAAACTGGATGAAGGCTGTGGGCAATCTGCCTCATAATGATCTTAGAATCACAGAATCATAGCACATTTCAGTTGAAAGCGACTTTAAAGATCACTAGTTCTAAAATCCTTGCCATGGTCAGGGTAGCCACTCAATAGACCAAGTTGCTCAAAGACTGCAAAAGCAATGTTTTCTTGAATTCATACCTAAAGTCAAACCTTCAGGGAGGCTTGGCATATAATCATGGCAGGGTTTACTGAGTCGAGGCTAGATATTTTGACCACTTAGTGCTCATGTGTAGGTCCATTGAGGAGGCTGATGAATCACAGAATCACAGAATAGTTTGGGCTGGAAGGGACACTAAAAATCATCTAAGTTCAAACTCCTGCCATGGGCAGGGACACCTTTCACTAGATCAGGTTGCTCAAAGCCCCATCCAACCTGGTCTTGAACACTTTCAGGGATGGGGCATTCATAACTTCTCTGGGCAACCTGTTCCAGTGGCTCACCACCTCACCGTAAAGAAATCTTTCCTAATATCTATTCTAAACTTACTCTTTTTTAGTTTGAATCCATTCCCTCTTGTCCTGTCACTGAATGGTCTTGTAAAAAGTGCCCTTTCGTGTAGGCTGCCCTCAGGTACTGGAAGGTTGCAATTAGGTTACCTCGGAGCCTTCTCTTCTCCAGGCTGAACAAACCCAATTCTCTCAGCCTTACTTGTAAGAAAGATGCTCCATGCTCCTGAACATCTTAGTGGCCCTCCTCTGGACTTGCTTCAACAGGTGAATGTCCTTCCTGTGCTGGGGACCCCAGAGATGGACACAGTGTTCTGGAGGTCTCACTAGAGTGGAGGAGAGGGGCAGAATTCTCTCCCTCAACCTGCTGACCACATTGTTTTTTATTCAGCCCAGAACACAAATGGATTTCTGGAATGCAAGCTCGCATTGCCTGGTTGTGTCTAGCCTCTCATCCACCAGCATCCTCAAGTCCTTCTCAGCAGGGCTGCTCTCGATCTGTTCATTTCCCAGCCTGGTGATACCAAGGTTTGGTCTGACCCAGGTGCAACACCTTTCTCTTGGTCTTTTTAAACATCATGAGCTTGTCCAGGTCCCTCTGAAGGTTCCCTGCTCATCCCTTTCCAGTCTGTCTGTGCCCGTCCTTGTTCCTGAAGGACAGCTGGCAAATGTGTTGCACAAATGGCTGCTTCTGCAACTGACTGGGCTTGGGCGCCTATATGGCTGAAGCTGAATTACACACAGCTATTGCAGTGTGAGGAGCTTGTAAAAATCAATGTTCAGGTTTGCAAGCACTTCACAGGTACAGGGTGGCCATGAGAAGAGCTGGAGGCTGTGATCCATGTCACGTACTTGGATAACACACTCTGATAACAGCATTTAACCTGAAGAAAATGTAAATATTTTCAAGAGCTTTAAAACACTGGCATTTTTCATCTGCCTTTCTTTGGGCATCAAGACAACTAGCAGCTTGCATTAGTAATTATGGATTATTTAATTTTTGAAAGCTAGAAAACATATAAGCATGCACTGAAACAAAATCAAGACACCAAAACAAAAATGAAATATTTTTTCACTTAAGTGTAAGTTATGGATCACTTTTTTTGCATCCTACTGCAAATACATGCTGTAATGTACATGTTTGTAATGCAGGTCTTCTGGATGAGTTTGCATGATTAAATTTACATTTTTTTTGTCATAAAGACAAATGTTGCTAATATATGCAAGATGTTCTGCATCTGTAACACACAGACTAACCTTTACTATTAGCAGCACTCTGCCTATTTATTTTGCTGCGACACCCATTTGTCTGAAATGCGTGTTTATGCTGTGGTTATCACTAACAAGATTAGGATCTGTTCAAATGGCCTGATCTAGGCTGCACAAGGCAAATGGATAGCATGAGTTATATCTTAGTCTGATACCCTGCAGATTCAGTAGGCCCCACTATGATACCAGGCCCTGATATAATTTTATCTTACATTAATACAAGGCAGTAGGATGCAGCTGTGGATGAACAAGCTCCTTGCCTCCCCACTGATGAACCGCATAGTGACTGTGGAAAAGCAGCAGCTCAGTTCTTCCATCACCAGTCCTGGACTTGAAATACTTCTTTAACAAAGCACAGAAAAGCCCAGGACCACATAAGAGTCAAGGATTACATCTGTAAAGCAGAGGAGATGCTTCCCAGAAGGACAGAAAAGGAAGGTTGGATGCTGACAGAGACTGAGAATTCAGAAATACACAGTATTTGATATCACTGGCCTTGCAAAACTCTCTAGTCACTGGACTGGCACATTCCTATGAGACTAATCTTCCCATGCACAGAAACACAAGTCCTGATTTAGACATTGCATCTTCTGCCAAGCATTGAGGCAGCTGAAAGTTCAGTGTCTCAAAGCGCAGCACTCTGGGATCCTACAGGCCAAACTAGATATTTCTGTTTTCTGCATATATATACAAAACAGCATATGATGTACCAAAACTTCTCTAGGCACTGTAGCTGAAATTTGTCAGAGACTTAAAATGAGTATTTTTTTCTCAGCAGCCTGACTAAAACACAGTGATCATTCAGTAAAGATCTAGAGGTATAGAATTCTTTATATTGATTAGATAATTTCATCATGACTAGATAATAAATCACTGTATCCAAGTGTTAATAATATTAGTTTGCAACAGATGCTTTTCATTGGTTATGTGACTTTCTTGCAATTGTGTTTTAATTAAACACTCTGGATGTATGCTATAAAAATAGGTTGCAGACATCACTCAAATTCATACAGAATCATTGGAACTTTTTCTTCAATTTTCAATTAAGTTTCCAAACTCCTAAGATCTTTACCACCTCTGACCAGCAGCAGTAGTGATACTGTAGGTTTTCCTGCCACTGTTTAAGTAAGCAATTATGCAAAAAATATGTCTTTGAGAACAATCTATTTCTGGATTTGTAATATATTGGCGGTAGAAAGAATACTGTTTTCACTTCTGTTATATAGAAAGCAAACTATTTAAACTGAGGGTTTGAGAAGAAAATGAATACAGGATTCCATGTTTCACTCTCTGTAACAAAATCTGATGTAATCTTTATGTCTCCCCAACAGTTCTTTTCAATAGAAGGAATATTTAGTAGAAAAAAAAGGAGTTCCACCTTCCAGTCTTCCCACTCCACCCTCTGAGTTTAAAATTCTCTCAAAATGTAAAAATTAATTTTTCTTTCCTAATGTCTTCAGACATTAGACCCCACAAATTCTCTTATTGAGAACATTGGTAGGCCAGGGCAGCAACAAAGGAAAACTGGAAACAATTTTTATCCCTACTGTTTACTCAGAGTTGGTCTGAATTGGTGCAAATGGCTCTGCAGTTTAACAGCAGTGTTCTAATACAACAGTTGCTTGAGTCATTGCTTAATTAAATATTCACTTTACTTATTCTGCAAGGCAACATCTGCTTTCTAGAAGCTGTGTTAAACTATGATCCAAAGTTATCAGTTTTAGAGAAAGTAGCCTCTGCCCAGATGTCTGCCTCCTCCCTGGTTGTCTTCCTTACCCGNATATTCTAACCCACACAAGCATATGTTTTCCTGACAGAAAAATGCAACTATTTTTCTCTTATTTCAGTTTTAGGAGACAGAAGAGGCAAGTGTCACACTATTATTTTCTCTAAGGAGCATCATATAAACACAATGAATTGTGAACATGGACTAATTTCAAAATTGCTGTGTTCTCTCACAGAGTCTATGAAGAATATAGTCTAGCAGCTGGAGATAACATTAGTAAAGTGCAGCAAAGCTTATTACATATAAAGTGAGAAGCCAATACCATCTTTGTAGTAATTTTCTTATACTAAGGAAAGAAACTATCTTGTGTGAAAACTCTTCTTTGATTTTCCCCAGGGCTATGAGAAATGAACCATCAAGGATTTAGCCATGGTGGATTAAGATTTTATGGCTTCTGAGCGCCAGCCTAGCCTGACTAGCCATCTGCCAGGGAATGCGGTTTCTTGGGAAAGAAGGAAATTGTAGTTCTCTAGGAGGGGAAAACTATCTGTATCTCAGCTGTATTCTGATAACTTCGTTGAAACCCACCCTATGAGAAGTTTAAGGCATCATGAGGGTGTACAAAACAAATACCCCATTTTGATGCTCCTCCAAGAGCAGTAGTAATTCCCAGGGAAAACCATAATTTCCTACATGCCACCTTTTGTCCATCAGAGAGTGGGAAGGAAAGGAAACGTGCTTCCAACAGATTTTCTAAGTCACCATCACTCCATGTGTGAGGCACTCTGAAGGCTTGCTCTGGGTTAATAGTGCAAACTATGTTTAGATGAAGGCTGGCATTTTGACCATCAGAACCTGCTTAACCAGACTGATGGTGGGGATTTTTTCTGGGTGGTGTAGTGAAGCCTGGCAATAACTTGATCACAAAAAAACCTTTTTTGCCTTGTGCCGCCATCAAGCAGCAACATCACACAGTAGAGAAGGTCTCCCCCAAGAAACTATAGGGCTTTGGGTTATTTGCTTAAAGATGAAAGTAATGAAGGCAGTGGTTGGAAAAAAAAAACACCTGAATTAAAAAGGAAAACAATGCTGCCATCTAAAAGCTTGAAAGCGGGGAAGAAGGAGGATACAAAATCAGGAATGAAGATGACATTTGCTATTGTATATTAATAAAGTACAAAAATAATTCAGAAAAGCTGAGGAGAAATAATTCAAAGAAAACAATGAGTAAGGAATTTATACTGAAACAAACAAACAAAAAGTAACAAGAGAAAGCTAGAACTTCCTAATGTACAGCAAATATCAAGGTACATCATGAAAAATAAAAATTTTTGCTAGATTTTTCATCACTGAGAAAATTTTTAAATATATATAAGCTTTAAAGCATAGTCACATTCAAGCTCTTTGACATGACAAATATTAAATGGAAACTTAGTGAAAAAAGATCTTATGTTGATCTCTAAACCTGAGAAATACTGATCTCTTTTCCCTTCACTTGAGGGCAAAATCCTGCCTGGAATGAATGAGAGTTTTGCTATTCGATTGAGGAGGACCAGAACCTTGCAAGTAATCAGTGCAGATATACCCTTTTAAAGTAATGGGCAAATGGTCCACATCAGTCAATATAAAATACTGTGGAATTCTTTGGTAGATTTGCCCTGCTGACAAAGAGCTAAGAATAATTAAATTTAATTTATCTAAAACTTGCACTGTTAAGCCCCTAAAAATGCTCTAGGATTCCCCATAATTAAGATCCCAGCAGACCCTCAACTGAGAGTGTATGCAATAGGCATGGGGATTCTAACCATCCTTTCCTCCTGTTCCCAGTTAGTACCAGCTGATGACACTAATTACACATGAAACTTCTGAAACTGGCACAAACTGAAACTGCATCTCCCAGTGCTCCTCCCATCCTATCCAGAGTGATGGAACAAGTTTTTAGGGTTTCCTGGCAGATGACTAGTCACAAAGAAAGCACAGGAGCAGACACAGGGGAACCTTTGGCTCCAGAACTCCATTAACAACAGCCTGCCAACTGTTCAGCATGTTCTGATGTCCTGTGAGCATCACCAGAAATCAGTTATTTGGCATACAGAGTTCCCATTCAACTGAGTTCCATTGATTTTAAAAAGAGTTTGGATGACTTCTAAGAGCACTGCAGGCAGGCATCTGGCAGCTCAGGGTAGGGGTGAAGACATGCAGGGCAGAAACATCACGGTGAGGTGGACAAGAAGAAGGCTTAAGCAAATGAGATTAAAACCCTTTTAAGTCTGGATGACCGGAATGTTTAATTTATACTTGCCCAGAGTTTGGATTAAAATAAATCTATTTTCAGGTTACCTTTTGCAATTTTATTTCAGATCCCTTATCTGAAGCAAAGCAGAGAACAGAGTAATGTTGACACAACTGAAGGCACAACTGAATACAGTGACTTTCTTCAGCATGTACTGTAATGACATTTTAAATCCAGCTTCTTACAAGATGTACTCTTTGATTGTATCTAGTTTGTCATTGGCTTCCAAAATATGTAGACTTTCTGGGAACACACTGAAGAATAATGACATTATACATAAATACATTAAATAAAAAAAGAGCCCAAAATGTCAGAAAATTGACATCACATATGGCACAAATTTTAATCCTGTTAAAAGTAATGCGAACAGTGAATTGCATCTTCTTTTATTCTAGCTAATGACCATTCATTATAATGAAAACATCAAAAGTTTCTGACATCATCTCATCATATTCTCTTATGCCAGTAGGGCAGACTTGCCAGGTTTTTTTGTGGAACAGGAAACCATGTGGAAGTCTGGATTTAAAGGAGTGATGATCACTGTCACAAGGGATAGAATATAAATGAAGTAAAGATAATATCCATCCCAGGTTTAGTATTGCACATTATTAATCATGAATGATGAGACAAAACTGCATAGCCTACAGTTGTTTATATGCAGGAAAAACAAAAAACCAAAACCCCAAACAACAAAAAGCAGTGATAACATTCACAGGCACAGAAGTATCTTGTGAAGAGATAACCTTACATTACAGGATAAGTAGTAATTGGGAGAAACCACAGGAAGGAAGATTCTGTTTAGATAATAGGAAAAATTTATGTTCTTTTGCATCTCTGTTTCCAGGGTAATAGAGATATAAGGATTTTCATAATCTGGCTTTTACTTTTACAATTGAATTCTTAGTTTCACAAGTCATTTGGATTTATAGCTCCCAAGATCCAAAAAGTCTAAGTCCCATTTATGGGAACTGCAGATATCATAACCAGGGTAAGAGAGGAGCTCCTACCATTGCCTGGTGAGTGACAAAAAATAAGTAAACCAACACACATATGCCCAAACATTCTTGCATCAAAACAAAATGTGTGTTTGTACAGACAGAACATACAATATCCAGATATTATATCCCAGTGTGTAGGGTAATAATGTTCTACATTAGCGGCAATTACTAATTTTTTACATAAGCATGTGTATGCACATCTACAGAGGCAAAGGTGGAAATAAACAGCAGATATTTAAAGACAATCTTGCACTATCTGTGCCTGCTTTTAGTATAAAAATGACTTATCAATGTTTCTGAATTTCGGTGAAAGTCCCAATAAAAAGTATATTGATAGCAAGACATTTTTTCATGTAGACATCTCTTTAGAAGTTGGAATTCCATTTTTTTAAATTTTATTGTTCATTTGTTTGGAGGAAGGGATGAAGATTTTCAGACATAATTATTTAATTGCAGACTTGCAGTTGCCCTATTAAAGACAACACATAATTAAGACAGCAGAATATTGATAAACAATGACTTTTCTTCAGTTGTGAAAAAAGAGGAGACTTATTTCTAGCAAAATTTCTCCATTGCTTTTAATGTGTTTGTTGAATATATGCAGTTTAAAAGCCGTAATTGAAAAAAAAAAAACAAACTACTTGTGTTTTTATAAGTAACAATGAGCAGAAAGAGTATTCAAGTATTAGCCATGTGCCAGACCTAAGCTATGTGGTTGCTCATGTAAATACTTTGTAAATAGTAGAGTAGTGAGTCCAAAATATGAAGACAAATTTTCTGCAAAGCAACCTATATAAATGGGATGTAGAAGAAAACAGTTGTGCTCGGTCTGAAAATCTCTGAAGGAGGTTAAAACCTCCCCAGTAAAATGAATGTATTTTGGCCACAGTTCTCAGTAACCAACAATAAGAGGCGAAAAGGAAATGCTGCCCAGGCACTGAAGAGAGTTTAGCTCAAGAGGATGCTCCCTGGTCCTGCACAGCACTGCCAAGAGTCAGTGTGCCAGAGAGGGGTCTCATCCTGCGGCTCAGCAGTGTCCTGAGTGCGTCTTGGCAGGCTGGAGCTGCAGAGGTATGAGCTCTGTGGCAGGTGCACAGAACTACACGCAATGCAAACAGAAACGGAAGTTGTGGTTATCATATAGACTTGTTCACATAAATTTGAGTTACTATGTCTAGGTTTATTAAAGGGGTTGTCATCAGAAGCTTTTCCTTCAGCCACAGAGAATATCTGTCGCCACTTCCCCGCTGCTGGGGGAGAAGCAGGATCTGTGAGGAGCAATGGAGGTTTTGTGCTGGCTGCCACAGTGCTCACACTGAACCAAGGATGTGTGTTACCTAACGCTGCTGGGCAGTGACGCTGAAGAAATGTTTTTTTTCTCTGTTACCATGGTGATGCTTAGATCAGACCACTAATGAGACGTCTGATGGAGCAGGCGATATAATACCATATGCGGCAGGCTGGATGTGGGACAATAATCCTGTATATCAGGTATCTACTTACCAGAGCTCTTCTAGATGACTTATGATAAAGGTGGCAAAAGGGATATCTAAGCTGTGGGGTTTTTTTTACTTCAAGAATGACCTTTAATCAAAATTGGCTATTTCTCATCCTTTTTGAGCTATTACCTGACACTAATGCCATCTGTAGTATTATTATAGCCTCCTATTCTACTAATTCAAATTTTATATTAGTCAATTAATTCTTAAGATCTAGGAAAAATCACTATGATAAGAACATGCTGCACTGAGGTCTCGAAAGAAAACATTAAATCTTTTCTAAGGTGTAAATTCTTTTAGCAATCACATGACTTCAATGTGTTAGCTTATAGCTGGAGCACTTCTAGCTTCCAGCATTTTTAATATGGTTTCCTGGAAAATCAGGGGAGATAAGCACATGTGTCAGTATAATCAAATCAGGTCATCTGTAGTGGAATAAACAGAGAGAAAGACTCATGTGTTCATTTTACTAGTATATACTATTGCAAAATAAGTGGTATAATACATATGAAAATATTTTACATATTATTTTTTGTACTGTAAGACCAGATTTACTTTTTTTTTTTTGAAGTAGAAGAGCATGGAATCACTATTATACTTTGAATTTTATAGGTAATCTGATACGCAGCAGCCTTCTGAATACAAAATCCTATGTGGGTGGACACAGAGGTATGAAGCTGGGATTTCAGGCAACATAGAGGGGTAGAGGTTTTGAAAGCAATAGAGATGAAGCAGAGAGAGGAATGAAAGCAGGAAAAAAAAAATCACAGCAATTTCTACTGTTGCAGGTGATAGGCACTTATGAACTTCAGTCTGAGAAGTCTCCCTGCTGCAAGTGACCTTATGCACATAATCCTACAATCAGACCCACTATGGACTAGGGAATGCTTGGGCAATAGCAGCCGTATTTCTCCAAGCAATTTTACACAGGCTGCTTATCATTCACACTTTAAAACCAGCGATGGCCTATTTTGAATTATTCAGCTTGGGTAATTACTCTGCAAAATGCTAAGGCATAAAGTTTTGGTTCATTATTTACATCAAATGAACGTATCCTAAGTATTATCTGAGCCCAGTTCCACTAGATACATGTAAAATATCTATGATAACAGCTATCCAACCAGCTACTGAAGCCATTGCCCTCTTGGGGGAAAAAAAAAAAAAAAAAGGACAAGGAACACGTTTCTAAAATCTAATTCTTCAGTAATGATAGGTTACCTCAACCACCTGCCTGCTATTAAGTACATATCCTAAATCAATTATATAGCTCATTACACAATCACTGTTCGGGCCATCTAGTTAAATGCATCCAGATAAACATGCAGATAAAAAGGAATGCATCTCAACTAAGAAACTTAAGAAAACTTCAGAAAAGGCTAATTAAGAAAATTGTCTGTTCAGTAATGAGATATAAAATTCTTATTACTTTTTTCCCCCTTCACTTAGAAACAAAGTCATCCATAACTCTTAAAGAAAGGCTATAAAAAGGCACTATGGAAAGCAATTTCTACAGTGAATGATTTTTAGACTCAGGTGTTTGGAATACAAAGACTAGATCACTGTCTCTGTTGTAAGGGTGCACTCCTGAGAAGACATTCTACATGTGTTAGGTTAAAAAAAAAAACAAACCACAACCCCACAAAATATTGGGGAAGTAGTTCTCTGTGGGCTGGGTTTTTTTTTTGTCTTGTGAATCCTATTAAAAAATACCTGTCCAATTATACTGAATTATGTGATTCTATGTGTTTATTTACTGTAGAAATTGGTCATGAGGTGTGAGAATAAGAACAAACTTGGTATCATAACCATCTCATTCCTCTCAAATGAGTTTAAATAGGAATTTGAAATATCAGAGGCAGGCAAATCACAGCTAATTTTCCAAAGAAATAATCCAGGGATCATACTTCATTATTATTACTAGCTGTTATGTGCATTATAATATCATCTAGTAGCTTTACTTATGGACTTGGACCTCACTCGTTGCTATACATGTTAACTCTGCAACACACTAATAGCTGGAGACAGGTAAGAAGGAGGAATATTTGTGCTGATTTCAACAAGTGCTGAATTCTGCATTCCTAACATCAGCACTGTAGCAGTTTCAGTTCTTTTTAATAACGCGGCAGTTAAGAGTAAATAACAGAAAATGTTAGCCTTTCTCCGTTCTTAGTCTGGGAAATATACACTGACTGGTTTATGTTGTGGAAAATGTGTTTGCAAAGCTAAGAACCACCTTTCTGCATTTCACGGGGAATTTTTGTCAAGTTCTATAAATCAAACAATACAAGCAACAATTTAGTTCTCTGCACTCAGCAATTGCTTATGCTGTTACCTTATGTCTAAATTTTCAGTCCAGCTTTTTTCTTTCCCTCATTCAAATAAAAAAATTTCTTCCCAACATTTTTCCCTCAAAACATTTGTTAAATATGTACATCAGAATTGTACAGGGAAATCCTACTAATGCTCTGACTGTGCCAGTCTCCAAAATCAGCATTATTTCCCTCCTTCTACTCATTACTCCCTTGCCTATTCATCCAGAAGCTGTGTTCAGACCCGCTGTCACATCCTCTATCAGTAATTGGGCTGCTTTCTCCCTTGCAGTCTTGGATAATTTACAAGTCATTCCTTGCCTTATAAGTGTGCCATCTCTGCTTCTGCAGGTACCTGCTTCTCTTAGAGATCTTCAAATTTCTCTGTGTTTAAAACCTCCTTTTTTTAAAAAAAGGAGTCTGTCTTATCACATAATATAGAGCCTTCTATGTGATGACTCTCACACTGCTCTTCCACAAGTCCTTGTGGCATTTATACTCACATTTTGGGCAACGTTTTTTACTGACATCTTCACTGATGAAAACCTCAGTGTCAGGCTGGTCTTAATCCTCCCAGGATCTCTATTTTAAGAAAAATACCCATTGGCAATAGTTTTCTCTCTTTATTATCCATTTAACATGAATTTTATTAGTGGTCTAGAGTGCTAATGTTCTCATGGTGATACCAAACCTATTGAAGTTTATTATGTTGTCGCTATTAACCAATTTTCTAATCTCAAAGAATCAAAAAGGGATTTACTCTTAAAAAGCTTTTGTTGAACTGTTATGTTTTGATTTTATTGTCAGCTATTGCTTCTACCAAGCTACAACCTACTCCCTTTAATTTAGTTGGGTCAGCCAACAGTTCTTTAGGCCCTTGATCTTTTCAAATTCAGGGAATTATTCTGTTTCTCTTTGAATTTCTGTGATATATTGAAAGACCAAAGATTATCTCAAACAGATTAGATTCAACTTGTCAAAACTGGCTGATATTTAAGATCTCTCTCTCTGGACAGATGTGAATTACATGTCTCCTGGCTATTATAGAATTGGAAAGGGTATAGTCTTCCTCTGAAAATAAATGACACAACTCTGTTATTCTGCAAATAAAAAGCAGAAAACTTTATTGAACATATATACTTTTTTCATAATTTATGAAAAATTTTACTCTTCTTCATTCCTAATATACCTTCAAAAATATCATCCTTACTTCTCCTAACATGGATTTTTGTCTGTGTTTAGCTTCACTTCTATCTGTATTGCATTTAGTAAATTCCAAGTAATATCAGTTCCCCTCTAATTCCACTTTTGGGTATTTAATACAGATTGTATTGGTTTTAATGTTCTCATTTACAATTGTTATAATTGGATTATCTCCACACTTTTCTTCTTTCTTGCTGAAATGATAACTTCCTCCTATCAAAACCTGACCCTCTACATTTTCTTTTCCATAGTTTGTTCCTATTTAAAATTTTCCTTTATCATTTTTCTTTCAAGACTTTTCAGTAAAGAGAAAATTGGTCTGGGATTACTTAGCTAATACTTCAGTTCAAATACATTTTTGATTCTGATTCTCTGAGGTAATCAATAATTCCCAAAGAAGTACATTGTTATAGAATTCCACTAACCACCACCACTATTCTGCTCTGTTCTTCTAAGAAAGTAATCTACAATGTTATTTTAACAAGTTTTACAGATCTGCATGACTTCAGACTTTGTTGTTTTCCTTTTCTCTGCCTCACATCACTTTAAAAAAGGAATAAAGTAATGATTTGCAAGGGCTGCTTTAGACTGCCTGGAATATGTACACAGTGATAGCATCTCAAGAGACCCAAAGGACTACAGAACAGGGATGGGATTTTCCATTTTTTTGAGAACTGTAAGTGCCTGAACTTGCATTTTCATTATTCTGACATGTGATCAATATTGGAGGGAACACAAACAAAAATCTAGGTAATGAAAATTATATACTGAACTTGGGTTAACCATGTTTGCATCTTCATAATTGTGGACATTTGGGTGATGAACAACTTGACACCTGAAAAACACTTTTCAAGGCAAATTTTTATTTCTTCAATCATTTCTTCCAAACATCTCCCAACAGAAGACACTTGTGCCAAGTTAAGAGCTCCCAGCACAGAGTCTAAAAGAGAAATAAACCAAATTTTGATAACTAGAGATAACCAGCAAGACTCTGGCATGCCAGGCAAACCTGAGGAGTACAGGTGAGTGCCAAAGATTACTAAAGATTTGTTACAATACATTAACATTTAAGAATTTACACAGGCATCCCAGATGTTCTTTACAGCTCAGTAGAAGGAAAATGAAGAATGTGTGCTGCTGACTGTGCTGAAAGACAGTCAGGGGGAAGAATATTATTCTGTATTGAACAGGTAATTCAGCCCATCAGCAAGAACCCTTCTGGAGCAACTGGCATACAGGCAATTGACTGAATGAGAAAGCAGCTCCTTTGCTGGGACTGAGCTTTGCACTTTGCATTGTAGCAATCTCTGTGTGTGATCATTAGTGGAGGGGATGGTGTGCATCCTGTGCACATTGAAAAACAGAAAATATCTTTGAGATCCTTCAAGAAAATGTGTTGAATGGGGAATATAACCCCAAAAAACTGTTCTAGATCTAAGAGATTATTAACCACATTAATGCAGTTCATTGAAGAAAAACAACAGCCTTCTTTTGTAGGATTGCTGTATTTTACCCATTGTAACATAATGCAACATAATAAGACAACCTACATAGGAACATCTAGTCCGGAGCTTTACAGGCATTATGAATACTACCTGTCAACAGCAGCTCTTTAGTTGTCTGTGACTATGGAGAAAATTTGAATCTGACTATATCTAGATTGTATTAAAATAATGTATTTTTTCCTAGTAATGATAACAATATATTGTTGCCTGCCAGTAATTTTTTTTTCCTTTTCTTTTTTTTGGAAGCTACACTCAGCCTTCCTATTAAAGAGTCAAATTAATGAAGTTCTGCTCCTGGTCATAAAGCTTCAATCATCCAGCCATGAAACAAAACAATGCCTGATCATGAAGTTATAATGCTACAGCCTAACCAACTACCAGTCCTAACAGATAATGTACTTCATGAGTTACAGACAGAAAAAGGATCACTGAAAAGAGCTGCCTAATTATACTGAATAAGCACTTAATGCACGGATGTTAACTTTACCTTTTTTCTTTTCTTTTTTTTTTTTTTTCAGGGAAAACAGAAAAACTGCCCTATCTGGGAGTTTGCTCCTCAGAGATTTTTGTCTATTTGTGTGGTGAATAAAAGGCTCTCCTTTTCTTACTGGCTCCTTGCACAGACAGACAATTTTCACGTGTACACACATCCTCAGGATGGGGGAGAGAACTGGAAGGGTGAAAGGGAGAACAGTTGGAAAGTCATGGGTTGGGATAAAGACAGTTTAACAGGTAAAGCAAAAGCTGTGCATGCAAGCAAAGCGAAGCAAAGCAAGTAATTGATTCACCACTTCCCATAGGCAGGCAGGTGTTCAGTCACCTCCAGCAAAGCAGGCTCCATCATACATAATGATGACTTGGGAACACCAACAACATCACTCTGAACATCCATCCCTTCCTTCTTCTTCCCTTAGGTCTATATACTGAGCATGTTATATGGTATGGAATGTCCCTTTGGTCAGCTGGTGTCAGCTGTGTCCCATCCCAGCTCCTTGTGTCCAACCAGCCTCCTTACTGGTGGAATGGGGTGAGAAGCAGAAAAGGCCTTGACTCTGCATAAGCCCTGCCCAGCAACAATGAAAACATCCCTGGCTTATCAACACTGTTTTCAGCACAAATCCAAAACACAGTTCCATAGTAGCTATTTAAGACAAGCTGTTTAGCATGGGATGCCCTCCTATAAACTCTGCTCAGAGTCAATGGAGAGAATTAGGCATCTCCATCTAAAATAATCACTCATAAGAGAGACTTTCAGATGACCACCTTAAATTTTACACCTGATTTGTTTAAACAGTAAAACCAGACAAAATTATTCCTATTTGTAGTGCCTTTTTCTGGTTGGTTCTGTTCACAAAACAAAAGTAATCACATCCCACAAAAGAGTTTCATATTCTAACAGTTAATGACTGTGAAGCACTTCAGTGGAGAGGAACATGATAAAACTGATCAGAAACAATTATTCTCAACTGTCTAAGAATTAGAGTTCTCCAATTAAATTTCCAACAGGATTGCTACCTAATGATAAAGTTCCTTGATAGGATAGTTTTTGGCAAGGTGAAATTGAAGAATGAATAAAAGAACAAAACCTTTTAAAGACTGGATATATATATATATATATATTAACAAATGCTTGGTTCTTCTCCATGTCACATTTCTAGGTTGCTGGGAGACACTGTCTTAAGTTTACAAGTTCTTTTGTCTAGGTAAAATGTAAGGTTGAAGGCAGGTGGGGGTGGAAAACAGATACTAGCAATTAGTAATTTCTGGTCCAGGTTCTGGACCAGAAACTCTTCAATTACTGAGTTTAATTAAATGCCTGTTGTAGCTACCAATAGATAAAACTCAGATGGGATGGTGTTGACTGACACTCATCTTTGGTCATATTCCTTCTGCTGGCAGGATAGGAACATAAAGGTTGTAGAGGGTGATTTGTTAGGCTCATAAGAGGAAGAAAAATACCTTCAGAACCTATTCTTCCCCCCCTCCCCCAATTATTATTAAAACTGCTCTTTTTCCTTAAAAGTAGGCTAATATACAAAGAATTCATATTAACATTTTAAGACTTTAAAATATTATACATAGATACCATACTGTAGGACCAAAGAAACTCATTCTACAATGAAAGTCATAGACAGACTGACATTTAGGTAAGTACCTGTTAGATCTGGCATTAATTATTCCTATAAATAAGCTTAGCTGTGGGACGGAGATTAAAATTTTGGCCTTTACTACGAGATGTGCTGTTTGCAATTTCTTTTATAAGGACAAATGAACTTTCATTTTGTACAAGAAATTTATCATGCAAGAGACAAATATATATTTTAAATGCTCAAAATATGTTACTGATTCACAATTTTTACCTTTGAATATTATAAAAAAAGAATTAATTTTGAGACCCAAGACTTCTGAGTAGTATTCCACCTTGTTTTGTACTGTGCTTTTCTCATTTTTAGTGAGTAAATAATTGAGTCTTAGCTTTAATCTGAACAATCATGACAAATCTGGGTTTGCTGTCCATTATAATATTACCAAAGAATATGTCAGAATTAAAAGAAAGGTGTACTGTGTGGAAACTGATACAAAATATGCTTCAGTATATCTGTGCCCATTCATTCCTCAAGCTTGTCATGTACATTGCTGGTTATATTGCAGACACATCTATAAGAGGTCATATTTCATTTCCATTTGGTATTCTAATATTCTGTTGGCATAGTAATATGAAAAATCAGAGTGAAAGATAAAATGAATTTTCAGAAATATTGAATACTCAGGATCTAGAAGGTATTTTAGTTAATAAAGCAATAATCTCATCAAAGGAGTTTGTTAACCTGGTCTGCAAATAATATTGATATGTTAAAATATATTCGTAGAGAATCAAGTCCTGTTACATTCTAGCTCTGGTAAGTAAATTCCACAGAATGGCATTCACACAGTGTGAACAGCCTCAAAACTTAGTATGCTGTTTTCAAAATCATTCTTTAGTCCTAAAATTTAAGTACCAGTAATCTTAGTGGATAATGGTCTTGATTCATGGGCAGAATAGGAAAAACCTATGCACAGTAAGTAGATATTAAGTAAAATGACTCTTTCAGGATGTAGAAAGCTGGATCACATCCACCCTGTTATAAAGAGAAGGGGAAAAGAGTCACCTTGCTTGCTTTCCTGGCCCTGGGCTCTGCAGGGCTGTCCATCTTCAACTGAAAGGATGCAGAAAGCAAACTGCAGGTTTTGTTCTCCAAGGCTGATAAGGTTTCCCCACTAAATTGTTGCAAGCTAGCACTGAACTTCAAAGCTTCTGCCCAGCCATGGGCAGCTTTGGTCCTAACACTGTCTTTTCATTCGCTTGTCCATCTCTCTGTCTCCAGAGGGGTGATCTGTGGCTCAGTCTCATGCACAATTCCCCTTTAGTACACAGAGAACCAAGTGTTTAACTCAGTACTTTGAACTTCTGACACCTAGATGTGCAGTAAGAGGGACATGTCTCCTTTTGGGTAAAGTCTCGAAACTCAGCTTTTACAATTCTAAATATGGGTTCCAAAGCACTTTTGAACTGATGCAGTTTCCCTAGCCATGTTAGAAGCTTTTACTTTCCATATGTTTTATAAATCCTATATATTACTTTTATATAAAGATTTCTTTCATGCTGTTTCATACCACACAAAGTTCCCTAGTCAGATGTTCAAATTACATATTTATTGTTAAAAGCTACTTTGATTTTTTCAGAGCACTTAATAAAGCTTTTTCACTTTTGTGTCTGTGTTCCAGTGCAGGAAAGTCCTACCTTTGTGTACAAAATGCCAGGTGTTTGCTCACATTGCAGAAGGCTTTCTCTTATGTTCAGTGGCACATAAGAAAATGTAAATTCACTGTACTTTTCTCCTTGGTAACACAGAGAATATTCTGGTCAACACAAAGTTTTTTGGCAAGTAGTTCTGTCCCCCTGCTTGGCTGGAGACTTAAGGACAGGAATAACCAAGTCCCTCTTCAGGTCAAACAAAGTGAGGGAGGGAAAGTGGTGTAGCATTTCTGCTACTGCCTGGCATCTTGACGAGCTTACTATTCAATGTTACTTTGTGTGAACTTGGCAAGAGGCTTAAATCTCTCTCTGTCCTGCTTTCTGTCCACTTCCATTACCAGTCTGTAAAAGAAGAGCCTACCTTTCAAGTTGTTTCCTGAGGGATAATAAACTGGAGAGCACTGCAGGAACTCTACCTCCAGTGGAGAGCCAGAGCTTTGCTGAGGGGAAGGGGCAGGTTGTGCTGAATCAGCACCTTGGGACCTACTGAAGTCCCATTGGCTTACATGCTGGAGTGCTCTGCTGAATTATAGCCCAGGGCAGCCAGCTGCCAGCCCTGCACTTCCTGATTAAAACCAAAACAGTTTCTAGACGCTGCTCCTGTGCTATGAGCAGTGTCATTGAAGGTCCCTCTCTTTTCCTGATTATTCCTCTGTGCCTACAAAACTCCATCCAGAGCAACAGGACTGCTTTAGCTTGAACAAACTGTATGGAAAGAACTATATTTTCTAATTATGTGCCAATTTCTTTTATCTTGCTTTTCTCATTCCAGAAGATGGTGTGGCTTTAGCAAACATTCCAAGGTAGTACAATTGCCTATTAAATAGGACTCCCTGTTGATTTCAATGCACTTTCAAAGTGCTTCAGAAGGCTGACAGCACAACACGGCTCAAAGGTGCTTTTTACTAATGCATGGTTTGGCACACAGAGAGATAATAATGAAGGAAAATCTGACTGCTTCTTGAACATGGGTATCAGCACTGGCATTGCTAGAAAAAAATAAAATAAACCTTTCTTGCTAAACTAAAATTTTTGTGTCCTGGAAATACTGTACATGACACTATAATTCTAACCAGGTCTGAGAAAATGGAGCATTTCCTATTCTCAAATTTCTCAGAAAATTAATGCCAAACAGACCAGATAGTACCTAGCAGTGAGAATTGAGGGAAATATCAGAGTACTTAATGGTCTCTCAGAGGCCATGTGATGTTTTCCAGTGCAATCCTCAGTGCAATCTCTCACATCAGAGTAAGATATCTGAATAGTTTCAGATGCAAATACATGGCAACTAAGGCACAAGAGCAAGGAAATGCTGGTGCACAGTTTTTGGGGAGGAGACTGCTCTCCTTAAGACTGCCTTTTCTCAAGACAGAAATGGTATTTCAAGAAAGAACAGTGGTCAGCTTGAGAAGATAAATCTTTTTACATCAGCAATCATCCTGGCCAAGCACATCTGCTATCAGCTCTGGATTCAGAGAAAGTTTGTGTAAACTAATCACTTGACTCTGACCACACTGAGAGGGAGAAAAAGGATTTGACAATTGATTGGTTTCATCGTTCTGACACTTCATTTCTTACCACATAGGTTTTTTTAAGTTAAACACAATTATTTGGCTGTTCAAACACCACTGAGGTGACCTCATTATGGAACAGTCTTGCTAATATCTATGAGGAGTTACTATCCAAGTTTCAAAAGTTACTGCTGATTTTATGTGCCCATTATTTGGAGTGTCTTATTTCATTTTAAAAGAGTTGTTTTTTACTAATATGTCCCTACTTTTACCCTTTAAAGGTCAAGGACATCCAGTTTGGCAATTCCAATTATTGGCAAAAGGATTTGCTAATAAGCACAGCTGCTGCTGAGAAAAGTAGCATCCTGTCTAGGTGAGGCTTTCAGTATCATAGTGATCATTTTGAGCATATGGATTTAATATATACACATGACAACCATGCAACCTGTGATTTAAGAATCCCTACATACTCATTAACTTATTAGACAGTTATGCTGCATTAGGTACAATTAAAAACCACAGTTGTCTAAGAAATGCCGAGTTATATATCTACAAGATAGACCATGTTAAATGCACAATGGGCTCCAGAAAGTCTTTACATTTATACATTTGTCTGAAGTTCTGATTTGAATTTTTGCCATCATTCAATGAATTGAACAATCTGTGCCATTTTTATAGGTTCATTTATCCTACAAATATTTGTAATAACCCTGAACTTCAACAAATTTCAAACTTTGAATAAATCACTTCTGTTTTGTATACCAATATATTTTCAATTATGAGCTTTAAACATGTAACACTTGCCTTCCTTAATAAAGTTCTTAAACACTTTTCTTGACTTCACACAAAATGGCACTTGCGAAAATCTTGAATAAATATTTTAAGGTAGTGTCTCCAGGCTTGAATCAAGTCCTCTTGTCTGAACTCTGTAGACACAGGTCAGGAATATTTTGAACATCTTATCCCCTATTCAAGATTTTATATTTGTGTTTCATAGAGCACAAAATATTTGGTCTTAATTCAGTCAAAGTTTAGATGTATTATAATCCTTCATCTAAGTGTTGTGTTTGTATGCTAAAAATGTATTTCTTATTTTGGAGAAGTGCCACAAGGAATCAACAAAATCTACTGCCTTTCTTTCTCTACATTTTCTTGACTTCTTGTTTTTAGAAAAGAAGAGCAGTGAAGAAGGAGCCTATTCTTTTCCTCTTTAATTTAAATCTGATTTTGTGTGGCATGATAGTGCATGAGACACAGCCTGAAGCTAAATATTGATAAAATCTTGTATACAAACCTTTCCATCAGTTTACTGAGTCTCTGTGAAAATCAAGCTGTGTAATCAAATTCATCAGAGCAATGGCACAGGAATTCTGAGCAATAACAGCATTAAGTGGAATATTATAAATACTTGCTCTTAGTATGTGACCAGAAATCCTGCATTATAATCAACTAGGTGACACAACTTCTCACATGAGAAAATTTTACAAGTAACAAAGACATCAGTTAGTCCTGTTGTAAAGAAGGTAAAACAAGTTTGCCTTTTTCTGAAGTATAACAAAATATGGAACATTTCAAAATATTCTACAAAATTAGCACCTGACTTTTTCATCTGAAATTTACACTGTAAAACAATCAATGTTTTCTTCTGGAACTGCCAAGAAGGAATATTTATTTGCTGACTGACCGTTTTTTTCAAGATCTCTAAAAGGAAGGTGATAAATGTTGACACAAGGGCAAAATAATTACAGATTGCTAGAATTTCATACCCCTGCATACATTTTCTGTCAAAGTTTCATGTCTTGAAGTTTACTGTAATTTCTGTAACTTGAATTGTTTCCTTGGTCAGAATGACCTTTTCAGAACTGTTTTATGCCACTTTAAACCTAAAACTACAACTTAAGAGACAGCTGACAATGCAGTTTGACCCCTTCCCCTCTGTGCAAAAAATGGTTTATGAGAGAATCAAACCCATAAATTTCACGATGAAAATACGTTGCACACTATATCACTAATGTTTCTCCAAACAGACCCAGACAGAGGGCTCCCAATACTTCCACTGATCACAGGTTTCAACATTTAGTGTGACAGGCAAAGCAAGAGGAAAACTTCCTGATGGCAGGAAGCAAATGGATTATTCCTTATGCCACAAAGATTTACTTAGACTAAAGGGCATGTTCCACACTGTCCCTGAATGGATTTTTCAGGACGGATGTATTGCTTACCTAATCCTGACTGCCAATGATGGCGTTTCCTCTAACAAATATTTTTTACTAGTTATTTTGCAAAAAGAATGATCAGTGTCATTATTATGATTAGTGATGAACTGCAATCAAATTTAGTGCTGCTATGCTGGCTGATCTGGAAATCGATATTTGCAATACTTGAGCTGAGAGTTTATGTCTTAGAAACCAATTATTATAGGTGGATAAGACAAAAACATGTTTTCAAATATACCTGGAATTTACCTCAAGTTATCAAGGCTTCTGCTGAGCAGAAATGCTCAAATACTTCCAATTTTTTTTCTGACACAGTTAGAGGACAGTAATACCAGCATGCCTCTGAGAAGTTTTGTTTGTTTGCATTGATTAAAAAGGACATTCGGAAATTTCAGTATGTTACATCCTTATTTGGTCAGTAACTGCAGAATTTGTTCTTTCACTTTTGGATCCTGAATATAAGTGGAGAAACTTGAGGAAGCCTCCACGTAAGGGTTTTCATGT
This sequence comes from Scytalopus superciliaris, assembly GCA_013400415.1. NCBI lineage: Eukaryota > Metazoa > Chordata > Aves > Passeriformes > Rhinocryptidae > Scytalopus > Scytalopus superciliaris. Next base: position 304,044 of record VXBX01009031.1, read on the forward strand.
GTCTGAACAAAGTGAGTATTTAAATACCAACTCAGTGTTCAAATGCTGTTCTGTTTTATAAATGTCCCTTGCAATAGCCACGTAACTCAATGTTTCAAATGGGTTTTCATGTTTCTTACAGTCCCTGCAGAAGTGCTAATTCAAACAAGTTGCCATTTAAGGCTGCAGTGCCCCTAGGGAATCCTCAATGGCAGAGAATGAAAATAATAATTTGCAAAGTGTAGCATTTTCTCTCATCAAAAATGGAATTTTGTAGAATACTTTACATTCTCCCAGTTGCCCCAGAGGAAGCCAGCTAAATATTTTCCATGGTATTTAGTGAAAGCAGGCTTGACAACATAATCCCCAATTTCTGCTCACAAGTAAGCTTCCCCTGTTTGATCACCCCTTACCTAAACTATCAGTCTACTTATCCTCCTTTGATCCTTTCCTTTGATGGGACTGCTGAGACTCCTCTCAGCAACACAATATGTTCTAGGGTCTATATAATCAGGCATAACACACTTTTCATGATCAAAAGGGCTCTTTGGTGCCCATAGCTCTACTGTTTGCCATGGCCTTTTCTGACAGCTGAAGATGTGTATCTAGGATGCCTTTCATTCCCTTGAGGGACTATGAGTATTGGGGGAAAAAGTAGGCAACATTTTGGTGAGTCTCAGAACAGCATTACAGGTCACTGAAGCTATAGGTGATAGGGGACTTCACCTCTGAGGTGACTGAGTCACTGATCACCCTCTGCTTCAGTTTTGAAACCAGGCTCACTCCACTGCAGTAAAAAAGGTTTGTGAAAGATAAGGAAGAGTAGAAAAATGGAACTGTACATGCAGAAGAGAAGGAGAGGCAGAGAAATTCAAAAGTCTGAGAACAAAGAACCAAATCCTGAGCATTGTTGTGTAAAATTTAGAAACAGTGCAATGGGAGTTACTAAGGAATTTCTATAAAAAAACAATATTCAATAGAGGTGGGACTTGATATTCAAGTCTTCTCTTTTCCCCATGTTGCCATGAGAAATATTAAGAAAAGTAGCAACTGAAAGAAAAGAAAGAATGGCTTCAACTTAAAGAAATAGGAGCTCCATAAAATTTAAGAATTGACCTACAGAGAGTCAAAATAATTTTGAGGGATTAAAAAAAGTGAATGCGGAAGCTCTACTAGAATCTTCACTTAACTTGTGAAACAAAGGATAATGTTGTCTTTTATCTCTGCCTGTTGTGTTCAGACAATAAGATGATTATTTGCTAGAGGTTGTAACTATGAAGAATATTGATAGAGGTTTGTTCTCAAGAGAAATAACATTTGTGTCAGGAAGAGTGACAATCTCATTTTACACACATCAATATTCCTTGCTTAGTGTGGTCTCCTTTCCCAGCACAATACATTCTATCAAAATAATTTATGTTCAGTATCCTGTCTATTGAATTAAGAGTATTTTCAGCTGAGGCAAAGCAATTTTATGAATCATAGCTTTGCATTCTTGCGAATACTTTTTCACAACTCAGCACAGTGCATATGTAATCACCAGTATACAATAATTTTCTTATAAAAATATTAAAGGAGAAGATCATGTGTTCTAATAGCAGTGTAGTTTGATTTGTTTATTTATCTAAATACCCATACAAAAAAGAGTGGAACATCATGAAGGTAGAAGTGCTAATGATAAACAGAACCTTCATTCACATGCCTCAGAGCACTTTGCAAATGGCATGGTATCTTCCCCTCTTTTGCAACTGAAAAACAAAGAACTTGCACAAGGTCTTCTTGCAGGTTGCCCATCACCATGGACAGAGCTGGTAACAGGGGCTAGGAGCTATCAGGACTATCGGCTTTCTGGCAATTTGGAAGGTGAAGGCACAGAAATCCAAACTTATCTTTCAGGATCATTTATTTATTTGGAGACAGCATCAGTATCTACTAATCCCAAGAAATGTGTTTCATTATATGAAGCGTAACCTACTCGAAGCAAGTAATTAGTTTAAATGTATTTTAGATGAATTGATAATGTCAATAAACACTGAGGACTTTGCTTACTTTGTTTTGATTCAAATAGGGAACAATTCAAGTACACACTATTCTAAATTGTCTCTGAAAATATCTTTGTATCTATTTTGACAAGTCTTTTCTCAAAGCTCAAATGTTCCCATCAGGATGTTCCCACCCACGACCATGTTGAAAAGACAATACAAGGAAAGAATCAGAGTCTGCTTCATGAAAATGGATAAACTTATTATATAGCAACCATTTAACAGGAAAATCAAGATAATTTTTTCTCAGGTGTTACAATTTTACAATTTTTAAACTGCTTGTTTAGATTTTTAAAAGAATCCTGAAAGCACAGAGTTGAATTTCCTTGCTTTTAATCTCTATTTCATGTGATGTTTTTAAATGCCAGCACAATAAAGTAAAAGTTAATTCCAGTTATGTTTCAAATATACAGTCTGATGAATTGAAAGGTAGTGATAGTCCTTGTTTCTAAGCTTGTTGGCAATAAAAATTTGTTACTTTAAATTTTTTTTTAAATATTCATTCTGATTATGTATGTGCAGCTTTAGGCATTTTAAGATATCACAAAACAAAGCTCAAATTTCTGAGAGAAGTAAAGTGTTTTCTAAGCTAAAGGAATGATTAACTGGTTGTTACGTGTGATTTTTACTCAGTATTGTTACCATGTTCTCTACAGTGTGCAGCCAAAATGAGAAGAAGCTTTAGATGCACAAGGAAAGTGAGAGGTTCCCTTTTCCTTCTGAGTGAATTATTCCAAAGTCTGTGAGGCAGTAAGAAAGCTATTTTTCACCCACAGCAGATAGAAATACATAAATTATACTTGGATGATATCAGCACCAACTTATTCCATTGAGACGAAATGTAAATAAAACATGCCTTCATTCTGATTTCAGTTATCATCAGATGAAGTTAATCTATTAAAAGCTGGACTTGATGATCCTTATAGGTCCCTTCCAATTCTATGATTCTCTTATATAACCAGAGTATAATTTTCGCACTAGAACTTGGAGCTTGAATTACTACCAAATGAAGAGGTTTTCTCCTACTTTTATATGGGCTGTGGTTCAACAACCACTACTAAGAAAACCAGCTAACCTGTACACCAAATGGTAATATTTGAGATAAATCCATACTTTGGATAAACCCTGAGGAGCAACAGTATGGTTATTTTTGTATTTTAAATACTTGCTGTAAACACCTTTCTGTTGCCTGAAAAGACACATTTTTAAGGCTGATACGTCACTGATTATTTCTTTGAGAAAAGAAAGGACCATGGTAACAATGCAGCTACCCTTTGGACAGCCTGCCAAGATGAGCATAACTTGTAGGCTTCATGTTCTCCTCATGTAGGCAAAAGGAAAGACATAGGGTGTGCCCAGTGTTTTACATCATAGATGCCAAAGACTGGTCTCTTAACATGAGTTCCTAGGTGGGATCTTTTCCTCTCTTTGTTTTCATGAGTCTTCTCAACTGCAGATCTGGTCTGGAAAGTGTGGCAAGTGTCCTTTGTTGCTTGCACACCATCTGTTGTTGTAAGACCAAGGTACAAATGCTTCTCTTCATGCTTCTCTTCAGCTAAAAACAGAAAAAGCAGATGAGAAGAAAGAGCATCTTATTTGCTCTATAATCCCCCTGTACCAGGACTGGGGTTCCTTGTCTAACTCGTTCTTGCTAAAGTTAATTCATGCAATTTTTTCATTTGGATTATGATTCTCCCATGATGATGGTGGCTTTGCCCCAATTTTTGGTGGAATACACTGGAAATAAATCTCTGAAAGAGCTTCTGAACAGGCACAAATTACAGCATTATGGACTGAAATCCTAAAACAGAGTATCTGGGTCTTGTCATGAAAGCAACTGTTTTCCTCTCCTAAATCCAAAATAAACTTGTATATAATTGTTGTTTTTTTAAGTCCTACTGTGTCTTTGCAGTGAAACTAAAAAGAGCAATGAAATCATGAAAAGAGGAGACATGGTTGTTATCTATTTTTTCAGCTTTCACTATGACATGATTAACTATATAATTAGTAGAGTCATTAATGAAGTTAGAAGAGATCACTCATAAGTGTTTAAAGCACTCTGATCCATTGCTGTAGAAGTCTTTGAAGGTTAATGCATGGGTCTCATTGTGAGGTACAGAGATATTCACAGGAGCATAAATTTTCTCCCTAACATTTATGGATTTAAGGTGCAGATTAGAAAGTTAAATTTCCAAACCTTAATTAGCCAAAAGACAAGCCACTGAGGCATATCCCCAAGGAGGAAATCAGTATGTAAACAAAGTCATTTGACAGCAAGATGGGGGCAGTAAGACATCCCACTTTTCTGCAATGAATACTTTTATGACATTTCAGTATGCATGCACAAAATGCTGGGATTCTTTCTAATGCAAAACTGCACTTCAGACCAAAAGGACTAAATTCTTGCCTTCCATAAGCAAGTAGACAAGCTTTAAATATGTCTTTTTTCTTTCAAAAACTGTTCAGTTATACTAAAAATGCCTCTAAAAAAATTCCAATTATAAACAAAATAAATACTTTCTTACCGTGCTCTGCTACCCCTATCCAGCATCTACTGCTTGTGGGTTTTTTAGACATTTGCACCCTGCCATTTCAGGACTGGGCTCAACTGAAGGGTACTGAATAGTTCAGACTCTGAATTAGCTTTAGGTTCTTGACAGAGTTCCCACTTGTGCAGTCATTTCTTTGCGCATCATTTGAGTTTAAAATGGAAAGGTCACTGTTTGCCAGCCGTGGGAGAAAAGCAGTTGAACGTTTTCTGAGTAAACTATTGACTAGCTTTAAATGCTGTTCAATAACTGTAAATTTATACTGCCTCCAGGAGCTGAGACTGAAAATTAGAAAAGAGCGTGTGGGCTGTGTGCCATAAGAGGGAGAGAAAGGACAGCTGGAAAAGTTCGTCCTCGTTCTCATTTTGGGTGAGGGTACCAGTCTCCACCATAAAATTTGCATTAGCTTTTGCACCTTATGATGATCCGGATTCCTGTGGAAGGCCTCACAGCCTGAGTCTCTACCATGGGATTCCAATCAGTGATGCCTGTCCTGCATCTAACCTGCCATGGATGCTCAAAGGATTAACTGTGCTCACCTTCATCCTTCCTGCCCTGGGAAGGGGACAGAGAGAGACAAATTTGCTTTTGTTTTCACCTTTATAACCCTTAAAAGCCTAGCACAAAGGTTTGAATTTTCAGCCTTTTAATTAGTGTTCAAAGTATAGTGGAGTAGCCTTGGTGGGCTACATAATTAAGTGTTGATGTTCCCAGGTAGACAAAACCCAAATTTCTTATGAGAGTTACTGATACTCTTTTAGACCAACAGCACAGTGGGAGGTTTCATGAACCAGTAAATGGCTATGCTTTTCTTCAGATACAACTGATGATCTCATAAAATAAATTATTTACCCTGACAAATCTTGCCTCACCTATGTTCAGAACATGATTTCTTCACTGAGCTTCTTAGTGACACTATAATAAAGAACATATAGGCTTTTAACAGCCTTGCATGAGAAAGGAAAACAGCTCATAATAACATAATGACCGATGAGATAGTCAATGAACTTTATTGCCTCAAGAACTGAGGCAGAGTGAAGTCAAATCAAATACAGGACAAGGAATTAGAGCTAGTAAAACCAACAATACAAAGGTGTGAGACAATTAAATCCTGGACTTTATGTTATCAACCCTTACACACACAGGGCACAAGGGAGGGAGTTCCTGAATAAGCAACCCTTATTGTGAACATCAGCGTGAGGCCACACACACTTTCCAAACCAAATCAAACAGAAGCTATATGCCAGTCAGTGCATACTAGATCACATTTTATTCCTTGTGTGGTGTGGTGTCTGGAAGCAGATAATCTGATTTGAAATTCCTTAACAGACCAATAAATCAAAATTCACTTTCAGCTCTTGTAGCTAGGCAGCAGAATACCAATCTCTCAGAAGCAGAAAGTGCATCTATGTTTTAATTGGGAATTATGTCCCCATGCAGTATATTGGATAGATGGTAATTTCAAAAATCTTATAATCACTAGCAGACTAGTTTTGGCCTTCTTTCCATACACACATTAGAGAACAAGAGCATCTGTAGCTGCAGCAATAAGAAAACTCTGCGAGAGATTTTACAGTTCAAGGATAAAATCAAAGTTTTTTAAAAAGCCTACGATTGTGCAAATATTCATGTATACAATAAAAAATAACAAAAGACTTTATGATTCATTTTCAATAAAAGAAATATATTGCTCCAGATTTAGCTTCTGGCAATTTTAAAAAATTCCTATTATAGTTATTTATAACACATTGTAGTTTTCCACCAAGAACCTTGAATTGTCCTCTGCTTGAAATATACCACATAAAGGATTAACATTTTTAGTTACATGATGCCATGATGCTGCCATTTTTCTTTTCTAACCCAATTTGAATATACTTTATATTTTACTACAATTGTCTGCAACATTCAGTGTGTTCTTAGTTCTTGGTAAAAACAAAATAAAAAAGGAAAACAAATTTATAGTTCTATTATCAGAAAGTGGAAACCGTTTTTGTTTCCTACAGTATATAGCATAAGAAAGGAACTGCTAAAATTCACTGAAAACATAATTTTACTGAAACAATGGTCTATCTAAACATTTGGCCAGTCGAACCCATATTAACCTTATCATATTCAAGATTTGATTCTTCCTAATTTTGGTTCCTCTATAGCAGGGAACTATGGCAGCATCTTCCTAACTGAGGGCTGGATCTCAAACTTATGGCAATTAGAAGCAATTAAATCATTAACTCAGTAGCTGACAGCTGCTTCTGGTAACATTGTTAATAAATTCTTGAGTAAATCATAGGAAGCATTTACCTGGTACGGCCATAGCATATTTTAATAAAACACTCAAAGCTATCTCTGTGTGTGAGGAAAGGGGGCATATATTCTAAGTTTTCTGCTATCTATATAGAATTCTATGGTAAAAAAAAATTGAAAATTAAAAAAAAAAAAAAAAAGGAGCAATCCATGCACTAAGACAGCTTGTCATTTAATGTGGAGTTTCCAGGTTTGAGACAGATTGCCATTATCTGTGAGTTCTGTCCCACTAGCAATTAATGACAGTGAAAGTCTGCTAGGCAAGACAAAATAGAAAATGAAGAATTCTTTGTCAAGAATGTTTCTGCTATTTTTGTAAGAACTGATTACATGAAATTTTACCATAGAAACCCATTTCTTTCAAAACATTTGTTTTGAACTCTACTTTCAAAACATTTATCCTTTAATAGAAATTCTGTATTATAAAATGTAACTCTATATTACAGTTAGCATGTTTAAACTGAGTAGTTGAGATTTTTCTTTAATACCTAAATGAGCAATGGTGTATTCTGAGGATCATTTTGTTTTCAGAAGACTTAAAAGAAAGTTGTTGCTCTTAAAAGAAATTTTACATGTAAAGGAAATAATTCTTATTATGTGTTATTACTTAGTATTTGCTACATAATAACTTTGGATGCATAATGTCAGCTTGGGCAATTAGTTGTTCTCTGAGCCAGAGCTTGGACTACATAACCTCCACCGGTCTCCTCCCAGTAACGCTTCCATGACTCTGTGAATCTTAAGAGTGTTCTCTGTTATTTTTACCTCAATTGATTCTGGCCAGGAATACAAGAAACATCCAGTAAGATTGGTCAGAATAAGAATTTTCCTCATTGGTTTGGAGTGAAATCCTCATTAAAATTTCAGGAAAGAGACCTTAAAACATATTTAATTGAAATTAAGATGGTACATGGAGTAACTGGAACAAAAGAAAAAATAACTACTATAGTTCCAGGACTAGAGCATAAAGGTCCAAATTCAGAAAAGCAATAATTGAAGAAAAGCTGGCATTTTTGGCTGGGGCTGAATGCAAGGCACGTTAAAAATGTGGTCAGTGGCACATGCCAACACAAACAGCAAAAATTGCTGTTAATGATTTGAAGAAGGATATCTGAGGTAGGATAATATGGATATATCATACAAGACCTACTTTATCTTTTAGCCCCCTTACAAGGCCTTCTCGAAAAACAGTGTGCAAGTACTGTTACTTATTCAGTTTCTTTGCATGTATGTACTAATGTTGTCCACTGAGTCAGTCCTAAGTAAAAAAAGTATGCTATATTCAGAGTCTTTGCAAATATTTATTTTTGGTTTTGGTTGGGTTTTTTGTGGGTATTTTTGTTTTGTTTGGGTTTTTTTGTAAATGCTGAGATTAATCTTTACATAATTAGAGAATTTGTCCTAACATGGGAAGACTTTGAATGGAAAAACCACTCTAAGTCCCCTGAAACAAAAAATGCTATGAAGATCAGTGAAGCACATCTAGTTCTCATCTTCTTCCTAAGGTAGTGGACTATCAAATTTATTTTAGAAGTGTGTGATTTTGCGAAGACCAGAGAAATGATCTCTCTACTTACAGAATATACCACCCCACAGTATCAGAGATGGGAGCTGAGGAACAGCAATTTCCCTGAGTGAACCATGATGAGCCAAGCAGGAGGACAGAACAGCTATTAAGAATCTGGCACTTATCCAGGACAGGGATTTCAGCTGAAAATGGAGGCTTGCATTCACTTGTGTTACAATTCCCTAACCACATGCTTACTTGATAGAGAATAATTCTTCATCAGGAAAAAAATACCTACTTAAGAAGCTTTTAACTTTTCACCAAACCACTGAGTCAGGTAAATGTGTAAATACTGGCTGATTAAAATGCAAATGGCTTACCTGCTAAACTGTATTTGTGCATGGTCTACTAAAAAAACTGAATTTTCTAGTGACTTCCTGTTGGTAGAAATGTATGTATTTTCTGATATTTTTTTAGTTTTGCTGACCTTTGCCCAAATTTGATTGTAAAAACTGTAAAATCTATTTTAATAAAAAGTACCATCTACTACTTCTTTAAAGTGTGCATTTGGTAAAAATGCCATTTTATTGGAACCAAATATTAATAATAAGTATATTTCTAAAGAATACCTTTGGGAAGGTTAAAATTTTATATTTTCATTTTAACCCTCTTTACTTGGAAAGATTTTACATTTTTTTACTTATAAGGTATTTCAGAAATGATCCACATGCAAAGCTGTGAAGAGAATTTTTGAATCAGATTTAATATTTAAAGACCATAAGCATTCTGCATTGCCTTCAACCATGGAAATGCCTGATCCTGTGTAAAATATTGGTGGAATTAATGGAGTCTGAAATATTCTGATTAGCTCAAGCATGTTTGTGGTGGATTGATCATCAAAGCCACTCTTTCATTCCGTTCTTCAGCTGGCCAGGGGAGAGAAAATATATTGAAAGGCTCATGCTGGGGGAGATCACTCACTAACTACTGCCCTGGGCAAAACATTCAACTTGGGGAAATTAGTTTAATTTATTACTGATCAAATTAGACTAGGATAATGAGAAATAAAAAATAAATCTAAAAACACCTTCCCATCTCTTTGTTCCTGGGCTCAACTTCACTCTCAGTTTTCTTCCCGTCTCCTTTCTACCAGCTCAGGGGAAAGCGGGCTGTGGTCATTTCATCACAAATCGTCTCTGCTGTTCCCTCCCACACAGAGGGAGAACTCACACTTTTCACCTGCTCCAGTGTGGGATCCCTCCCACAGCAGGGAGGCCTCCATGAACTTCTCCGCTGTGAGTTTTTCTCATGGCTTGCAGTTTTTCATTAACTGTTCTAGGGTAGGTCCTTCAGAAACAGGCTACTCCATCACGGGTCCCCTGTGGGGTCACAAGTCCTGCCAGCCGTACTGTTCCAGGCTGGGCTCCTCTCTCAATGGGTTGCCAGGTCCTGCCAGGAGCCTGCTTCCTATGGATTCACAGCTGCCTTCAGGCATCCACCTGCTTCAGGATGGGGTCTTCCATCAGCTGCAGGTGTATCTCTGCTCCCATGTGGACCTCCATGGGCTGCAGGGGCACAGCTGCTTCACCATCATCTGCACCATGGATTGCAGGGGAATCTCTGCAGCATTTATCTCTTACTATATAATCTTCACACTACTAGATTGGGTGCTTATGCGATTTATCAAAGTAAATAATAATAAAAATCAATAGAAAGTGCAGTAAAATCAATCTTTTAATTGTTTTCTCCCTTTCTGTTTATCCCTTTCTTCAGGGATATTGCCATGATTTTCAAGCACATTGTAGATATTTGTTGTCACAGAGCAATACAATAATTTAAATGAATTGACATATGTTTCCAACAGATAGATAACACTCAGTACTATCAAGAAAAAGATGCAAAAGCCTCATTTTTTTTCTTATTTTCCTGAATGACTGTTACATATCAAATATCCATAGTAAATGTGAATGTCAAAGCTTTCTCAGGATATAGTTGTGATCTTTTCCTGCTTTTGATTCAAATGACATTCAACAGTGGAGATTTTGCAGAGCCTTACAAGATGGGAAAAGCCATATAAAAATATTGTCTAGCTTTTTAGTGCTTGACAAAAAAATAAAAAAAGAAGAAGAGAAAAAGAGAAGGTTCTAAGGAGACCTTAGAGCAGTCTTCAGGAGCTAAAGGGGGCCTACAAGAGAGCTGGAGAAGGACTTTTTACAAGGACACAAAGAGTATGATGGGGAATAGCTTTAAATCGAAGGAGAGTAAGTCTAGATTAGCTATTAGGAAGAAAGTCTTCACTTTGAGAGTGCTGAGGCACATGAATAGTTTGCTCAGAGAAGTTGTGGATGTCCCATCCCTGGACATGTTCAAGGAGAGGCTGGATGGGGCTTTGAACCTTTCCTGGTGGAAGGTGTCTCTGCCTGTGGCAGGGGGTTTGGAACTAGATGGTTTTTAATGTCCCTTCCAACACAAGCCATTCTATGATTTTATGATTCTATGATACTGCATAGCTTACCAAGCTACACTGTTACCCAGTAATTCATCTCAAAAAATCACTATTTTTGTGAAAAATTTGCATCATAATCTGATTATCAAATCACTGGAGCTTAAACAGTGGTAGATACTGAATGATTCTACTTTCAGTGAACTTTCTTTGCTGTGATTTTAAAATCCTCCATTTAGTGAAATGTCAATACTGATACCTGATGTGAAGTCTCATGTCTGAGGCCTTCACTTATTAACCTAGAAGGAATAGTTACAGTAATTTTCCTCATGTAACCTGTGCTGTCTGTGATGTTGAAGATCATGTTCTTTAGATATTTATTTATAATAACAGCTGCTGTGTTTAGAAAATATTTTGTGTCTCATGCAAAGAGGTAGAAAACCAGAGCAAACAGCAATCCCCATTCAAACAAGGGTCTTCTCCTAAAAAGTGCCAGCAAAATCATTTCATGAGATTCTAGTTCAGCAAGTACTGTCCAGCAAGAATCTCTCTATAATCAACGAAGAGAGAAAGAGACACTTCCACACAGGAACTCATCCTGTCCTGAAACACCTGACCAAACTGTGTAGTATATTCTCCCTTGCATGTGACTATCTGTCTCAGTTGGCAGTAAGAAGAATCTAGATAAGGCATTTAGTCAAGGCGGGTAACTTTTTGATGTGCAAAGTTAGACAAATTCCAACTAGCTCTTTTAATAATATATCTGGTGTATCATACATTCTCTTATAAATAAATAACAAAATGTTCAGACATCTCAAAAGGATATTTCAGCAAATTAATTCTCCATCTTTATGCGTCTTTAACCTAACCATAAACCAAACTCTAGCACTGATCTTGAAGTATTTCGTCTTGCTCTGTCATAATATCTACACTGATTTGATTAATAACTAAATCTCTTGCAAAGTTCTTGAGGTCTGTGCACTTTTTTCCTTCTCTAATTTCATACTGGTACCTTCATATTCTTATTATATATTTTTTTTCAATATTGCTGATCTTTGAGTTTCATATAGTTTAAAGCACTAAAATAAGATAGCACCAGTGATTCATTTTCCCTGAAAGAACAGTTATACTTTCCCTGGGAGCATGGCTTGTGGCTCATGAATCTGTTGAATAGAGTGAACAAGCTATTCCACTTGTTCACTGCTAAGTTGTATTCTATTACAAAACATTAATAAGGTGCATCTGATGAAAATGATGAGAACAGAAAGAATTAGAATCACCATTTCATGGTGAAGACACTGGACCAGCACTCAGGAAGATGTAGATTGGATTAACCATTCCCCATGCGTCCCTGCTGGGGAATCATTCCTTTTCTCTATGCCCAGCTTCTCATTTCTACAGTGATGGGAACAAAAGTTCCTGCCTTTCAAGAGAATTTGGAATAGTGGTTGATATTATCACTGTGATCAAATATTTAAAAGTTATTGGTGCAAACATAAACAGAGCAACTGTGTTTACATATACACAGCAACTTACCTTGATTATCTTCTGTTTACAGTCACAAGAATTTTAGCACAATCCACAGGCTTCTTCCAAATTTTTATCACTAAAATATACTGGTTACTCAAAGAGGGAATTAATTCTCTTGAAAACAACAACCATTTGCCAAACTGGTAGTCCAGTAAATAATAACCAGGAAAAGGTCATATAAGGTTTAATCTAATCCTAGAAACTTCTGAAGGTAAAAAATAAACTGAACCAGAGTTCATAATAAAAATTAAGTTAATGTCTGATATTCCTGCAAGCTTTTTTTTTTTTTTT